>OX387194.1:1695209-2295209 GCA_947561395.2 Buxus sempervirens | reverse complement strand
GTAAGTGCATTTTATTTAGTGATGTTTGATTTTTGGCATATGGCTAGAGACAGATCAGTGCTTGTGAGAATCTGAGTAACAGAACCTTGAATCTTCTTCAATCCTGAATCATGAGTAGGGACAAATGTCTGAGATGTTGCTTAGTGGTCTTTTTCAAATTTTGGAACAATCGAGATAGACATCATTGGTACTTTGAAACACAACCTGATCGTTAGAGGACTCAACAAACGCAATAACCGAATAAATTTTGGAAAAAAAAATTTAATACTAATTATTTAATAATTCTTGTTTATAGAGTCAATATTAAGGTTCAACCCAAAACCAATTTTGAAACACTAGTACATGTTGGATACCGTTTAGCACTTCAACCCAAAACCAAAGACCTAATTCGGGTTAACGCTCTTGGAGAACCCAGGTGGTGACGGTGAAGGCGATGTAGTGGTGCGGTGCAGGTGGTGGTAGGGGCAGCGACGTTGGTGAGGCTGTGGTGGTGATGCTAGGGGCAGCGACGTTGGTGAGGCTGTGGTGGTGATGCTAGTGGCGAATACTGGCGATGGTAGGGTTGGAGAAGTGATTGTGGCTCGAGTGTAGGACTGGTTGCGGTTGCCGTGGCAGAGTAATGGCGGTGGCGGTTGCATGGTTTATGAACTAAAAGCTGCAGGCAATTGGCAGCTAGCCCTTGCTCGTATAAATACTTGAGAGACAGTGCCAAAGAAATTAAAGCGTAGATGATCCGGTCTTTTAAATGGACGAACATCTCATCGTACTCTATTATGAACGCGATTTCCGGAAGATTGATGTTCTTCACTGTTACCCATTATAACAGTGAAGCAAAGTAACATACAAATAGAAATGCAAATCTGAAACAAAAGCCAATTTATTGGACTAAGTAAAAATAACAATCGTTAATGTAGATCAAGAGGTTCCCACACCAGCAGATGCATACAAAGATTTTGTTTGAGGAAACAATGGCTGAGTTACCCACTGGAGTCGCTGGCTCTTATGTACTCTCTCTATAAGGGCTGCCTCCTAAAGCGAGTGGTCAGCAAGGAAGTATACATCCGTGGAGCTGAATTAGAGGCAAAGCTAGCAACAGGTAGGACTTGAATCCGTTGTAGTGATCAATTTCTTCGGCCATGGAGCACTCACACATTGTTTGAAGTTTGAAATTAAGGACAGGTTAAATAGATGGGAGAAACAATCGGTTTGATTTTTTAACGTGGTGAGCAGACAAGGACGATTGGTTTTAATTTGAATATAGAGTTCGTTTCTTCACTTTGATTGGTATAGATAGGTTGCAGAAAGCAATGCGAAACTAACAGAGGGTTAAGCGTTAATGGATATTATTTCTGTATAAGAGAAGTTTGAGAAGTTTCTTTGCATTCTTCTTCTTGGAGTTGTTTAATTTCTGGTTGACTATTATTTCTCATCGTTGTCGAACTGAAGATAATTGGATGCAAGGAAAGAGTTACAAATTGAAGCGGATATGAAATTCTCTAATAAATAATAGAAAAATCTTGTAGATAAACAATACCTTTAATTGCTCGAAATAGATAAACTTCACTGACCATGGCAAGTTGAGCACACATGAAATATAGTGTAAATGAATATAGAGATATTTTAGGGTTTTTGAAGAAGATAATGATCTTAACTGAACTAGCTATTTATGGAAGAAGAGATAAAGGCATCGAAGGAAGAAAAGTTGTGAAAGACATCCCAAACGGCATTAGAAGAAGGTGTCTTTTCCCAAACGGTTTGATGTGTTCTCTTTTTCCTTTTTTTTTTTTTTTAAATATACGAACAAGAATAATAATGGAAGTTTCATGAATTCGTTTTCATTTCATTTTGATGTTCTATTGGATTGGTGCTCTTATTTCGTTTTCATTCAAACATCTCAAACTGATATTTTAATTCGGACTGCTTCAAGAAACCCAAGACGCACAGCTCCTTACTCACGATGGAGTCTTTAAGATCTTGAGAAATGGGTTTCTTGAATTGAAGTCATCTTTATTACCAATAGTGCTCAGCAACCGCGCGTTTTTATGAATTGTACTATCGAACGCACTAGACAGAGAGTCCATATCCATTACTTTATTTATATAATAACAAAGCTGGTGAGCTTTTCTTAAGAAAAAAGGGTTGGAAAAGGTAATCTTTTATTTCAAAACTTTTCTTATGTTATTGTTTTTATTTTTAGAATTTAGCTAGAATCCCAAGAGAATTGATCAGCCATAGAGCTGAATGTTTCCTCTTTGTTTTGTTTTCTATGCTCTCTAATGTTTTACATCGATAAACAATTTCAGGCCCTAATCCTTTCATTTAGGGTTAATTTGATAATGATTTTTGACATAGTACTCTCCTAGATGTAGGTTAGTTTGATTTATGATTTGTTCTCTTATTTTATTAGGTTTTTATTAATTTAAATTATATTTTCATGCATTTCCAGTTTTTGTGTATAGCTTCTTTTTTTTTTTTTTTCTTTTCAGTTTACTTATTTGATCACTTCAGGGAAGAACAGAAACAAAAATTAAGGCACAGAAAAAAAAATTTTTTTTTTCAAGAGCAAGAAAGCAAGATGGTGGATATTCCGTTTGATGTTGTAACTGAAATCCTTTCATGGCTACTGCCAGATCTCTTTTACGATTTAGATGTGTATGCAGATCTTGGTATGCATTGCTCCACGAATCTGGATTCATCAAGTTGCATCTTCTTCGAGCAAATCAAAGAAACCATACTCTTTCCATCCTCTACAACCATTCTGACAAGACCAGCTACTTTGTTCATCCTGCAAAGTTAGATGAACCAGTAAAACAACAAAACTTTCCTCACATTGATTTTTGTAGTTCCTGCAATGGGTTGGTATGCACATCTCAGGGGAGCTCCATAACGTTATGGAATCCTACTGCAAGAGAACACAGGGAGTTGCCATCTCCCCTGCTCAACTCCAGAGCATTGGAAGATGATCCCTTTTGGGTCATTGGGTTCGGTTGGGAACCCATGAAAGATGATTACAAGGTCCTTGGACTACAACTTTTGTACAAATTGGTTCATAACGGGGAAACAAAAGAAGTCAGTCTACTCATGGTGTACACTTTAAGGACCAATTCATGGAGAGAGATCAGTGAACCTTACACTTTAATTACCGATTCATGTAGTGAGATCAGTCAATCCACCTATAGTCTTGGGTGGTTACCATATTTCTCAACTTTTTCCCAAGGAGGTCTACATTCGTTGGTGACAAAAGCCGATTTCGATTCAGACAATTTCAACGAATTAATCATTGTGTTTGATATGGGGATGGAAGTGTTCAAAGAGATACAACTGCCTGAGTACAAAAATGGTTTTGTTTTCAACAGTATAGAGGTGTTGCAAGGATGCCTGTCTGTGGTTAGAAATTTGATTGATGAGGAGGAGATAGATATATGGATAATGAGGAGGTATGGAGAGGAGGAATCTTGGTACAAGCAATTCTCCATTGATCTGTCACAGATGTCACTGTCACAGGTGCCTGGGCAAGTTTTTGAATCTTCTAGCATAAAACTAGTGGGTTTTGAAAAAAGTAAACTGGTGCTGGCAAAATTGTGGGAGAGAGGACTTATTTCTTGCAACACAGAAACAGGAAGGGTTGAATATGTTGCAATTTGTGGTACTACTTTCAATTGGAGTTATTTGGGTAGTCATGTGGAAACCCTAACCTCTCTCAAGTCATATGCTTTGGGTAGTCATGTGGAAACCCTAAAAAATGCTGAGAAGAAGGATGCACAAATAACTCACAATGGACAGAGATTGAAGTGTTTCTACATCTCTTATGGTAACTTTTTCCTATCTCTTTGGGACAGAGATTGAAGTGCTGCTTTATATATATTTCTTTGTTATGGTTATTTGGTTATGGTGAAGTCAGACTGTAATTTCTTGTGTTTTTTCCCTAAGAATATATTGGTTTATTAGTAAGATAAAAAATTCGATAGCATTCTTAAATTCAGTTATTTAAATTAAAATTCAAATGGGAGTCTCCTTTCTATGCATAAATCTGTTATGCCTTGATGAATAGCCCAATTTGAAGTTCAGTGAATTCGCTGAAGTAATTTATCTCTTCTGTTACTATTTAAGTTTGTATGGATGGATGGCATGGCAGAACAGTATACATTTCAGAACTATATGCTTATCCTTGTTGGGCTTGTATCCATGTGGTTTCAGGCATCCGGTATTTAACGATTTTCGGCTTTTTACAAATTATGATCCAGGGAAGGCGCTCCCCTGTTTCAGAAACTTTTGAAGTCACAAATGTGCTCTCCTGTGTCAAGGAATTTGACAGGGCTCTTTGTGGCTGAAATATTGTACAACATTTTGCCTCAATTGATCAAAAGCACCAGCTCTAAATGTGTCTGCGCAAACTAGAGCTGGTTTGCAACCTTGATTCAATGCGATCATTCTTGAGTTCCAGTAGCATATACATATATGTGTTTGTGTGGGTGTGTCCGTATATATGTATTTTTTTTCCATATATATGTTTGATAGTATTCACTTGTCAAGACAACCTTGAAAGCCAACTAACATAATAACTTGTTGCCCCTTTGCTTGAATCAGTTTATTGAGAGAAAAGGGGACGCAATATCCTAAAGAGGTTGAATAACTCATTCAACAGAAGCAACAAACCTATAAGACTCCAACCAACTAATCGAAACAACAAACCTATAAGACTGCCATATACTACTAACAGGTACCCTGTTGCAGACCATCTTACCACTGAACATTACAAATGAAAACTACATATAACAGTGAAGTTTTTACTGACCTTAGTTTATTATAGGCTTTGGTCAGAGACATGTTCCATAACAGTGTCACAAAGCTTCTTCCCTGCAAATTAGGGGATGAACATACCTTGGGGGGATGAAATTGTCTGCCACGGTGGTCCTGCGGCAGACCCTACAGCATCCACGGGATGCTGCCATGTGTAGCATCTCAAGGATGCTATGAAACTCAAATTTTTTAATGTAAAAAATGCAGCATCTGTGGGATGCTACACATGGCGGCATCCCAAGATGCTGCAGGGTCTGCCGCGGGATCACTGCGGCAGACGATATCAACCCACCCTTGGGTGATGGTGCAGGGCATTTTAGACCACCCTTTTCTTCTTCTTCCCAGCACGCGCTGGCAAACAGGCTAATGGTATTCATTTACAGTAGAAATCTATGTAGCTGAACATGAATCCATGATCAACGCACAGTTGCTGCTGGTAAGGTCGTTCAACTCCTGAGCATTGAGGACAAGCAAATCAGCTCTTGGGTCGGTATTCAGGTCCTTTGCATTGTCTTGTGATAATTATGTACATCATTGGTGCTTTGAAGCACGGTTGTGTTGAATGTATTGCTCGTTATATCCTCATCAGACTTTCTGAACCACCCTTTGTATTGATTTTGAGACAAAAAAAAGCATAACAGAGATCCAATCTCACCTCAGCTTATCATATATCAGCACCCATTTTAATAATGATGTTATATATCCAACAAAAAGAAGATAGAGAGAGAGAGAGAGAGAATTTTTGGATAGAAGATATCAGATACATATATCCCTCTTAAGCCTGTTATTTATTTAGTTCTGATCCTGCTGTTAGGCCTCATGACTCTCATTGATGTGGAGGACGCTTATTATGAGATGACAGACCTATCAAACTCCTCCTTGTCCTCACTGAATGCCTTACTTAGAATATCCTGGAGTTCCATGTACCTTCTCTTCTTAACTTGATGCTCCTCGGGGGTATCCTTCCCAAGGTATGCAAGCTCTGACAAGTCGTCCGAGTCCATAATCTTATTCAGCACTTCTGAGCAACGCGGGAAGAAGCGTTTCCCAAGCTCAACTGTACATCCAGTTTCATACAATAGAGGGAAAACAAATGGGCAATCAGAGTTCTATTTCTACTTGAAAAATAATTACATTTAACCAGAGAAATTACTGTTTTTATGCCCCTTGAATGGCCGGGGAAATTGCCAGAGTAGTCAAGCAACTGATCAAAAGCTGAACGAAAAAGGCTCAGAAGAAACAATGATCAATGGTCATAAATGTAGATATCTATGCATCAGGTAATCAGAGAATAGACATGCTGGGCAGTTTGAGGATATGATTCAATTGAGGGGCTTGTGATTTTTAAAGCTACAGGTACCTCCACTTCAATCTCCATTTCTGAAAGAAGGCTATTTCTATTCTCAAGAGGTTGGCATACCTCGCTATATCAAGGGAAGGAGAAGAAAACGTAGGGGATAGTTACCGGTTTTGGAGAGTGCTTGCATCTGGTTTAGATGTTCCTCTTCAATTCTGAAAGGAGCTTCATTTAAGTTCATTGTTGTCCTCTGACCACCAGCTAAATTTCTTGAAATGAAACCCAAGGGGAACTCCAAGGTGCCATCCACTTGAGCAATGTCCATTGCAACTTTTGCTTCCATGGGGAATAGAAGTTTTGCTAGAGCAACTGTCAAGAAGGATTCAAACAATAGGCATGTATTGTTTAAAAAGGGGGAAGGGTGGGGAAAGCCCTGTTTACCAAAAATAAAAAGAAGATATATCATTCACAGCAATGCAGACCTGATCGATTACTGTCCAGATTTCCTGTATCATTATCTATTCACCCAAATCTCTACCGCTCAAATGCCTGGGTTTGGACTAGGTGTTAGCATATAATCACTGCTTTTGAGTTCTATTGGATTTAGTTATGGGTATGAGGTGCGCAGTTCTCAGCCACAAAAGAACTTGAACTGCTGGATCAATTAGTCTCTCTACTTCCAATTCTTCCTACAGAGCAGATTGTTGGAAAATGTTCTGGTTTCTCTCTTTTGAGTTCCAAGGGCTCTAAAATCATAATTGATTTTGATCAAATAAATGGGGTTTTCCTTCACTTGTTACCAAAGACACAAAAACAATTTGAAAAGTTTTTCGTTTTAAAATTATTTTAAAAAAAAAACATTACCAAACATCCTCTGAGTCACCTAAAATTGACACTAACGCCCTCTAACTCAAAGAAGAGACCTGGCCAAATACCCAAGAATAAATGAAAATGGCCAAACTGCCTCCAACGCCAGTATGGACGAAAAGATCAAAACACTCAAAAATCACTCTTGTTCTCATCAAACAATGGATCATGAAGAAACCTATGTTGTGTATAACCATGAAATAATTTAGGTTTTTAGCTTGGCAAGTGTCAGTCGAATTGCTATGTGATGCTTTTAATTCACTGTCTTTAACACTAGTGTTAACAAAAAGTAAGGAAATGTCCATATGTGATCCATTTTTATGCTTTCTGTCAATGACTTAGCAAAAATCGTCATGGTATGTAGAAAAATTCACAGTATGAATTTCTAGGATTCAAATAATAGAAAAGAATTTTGTCAATCAGTTGTCAATGATCACATGCATAATTCATTACCATATCTGTCAATTACATGAAGACATTGAAGACCAGCTCAAAGCACAGAACATGCACAACACAAAATGCCATCATCCAGTTTAGAACCCAACAGGTTGAGATATTCCAATGAAATTGTATTAAAAGTGACTGGAACAATAAAACCAAAACCTGCTGATTATTCAATTGATCGAAAAGACATAAGTTCAAGCAAAATTTCGCATGCGGAATATTTCATGATGCGGAAAAACCTGATAAAATGCCAGAAGAGATTAATCATGATGCAACTAAATTCTGTGTATAAAGCGAAATCATAGATCTAAGAAAAGAAACTTTGTATAGCAAATGAAAGGCGTTTGGATCCAAGCCAAAAGGTATATCTCACCTTTATTTTCAAGGTACAACAATTTCATACGCAGGTCGTCCCCAGCCATTGCAAGAGAAATAGAAGCTTCTCCAAGTAATGGATTTCTTCTTTCTGCTTGCTCAAATACCTCCACACATAACCGGTCCTTAGGAGAAACTTTTCATTCCTCTGTTGCCTTATTGTACTCCACAAACTTGATAAGCCTCTTTGAGATTTGAAGTGCTTTTCTTCGTATGCTGTATCTTTTCTTTCCCTACTCTCAATCTGCGTCAAAGATCATTCTGTAATAAATAAAAAAAGGGTTTTTTGCATCCATGCCCTTATATTATAATAAATTTGCATTCATATCCTCCTATTTTTATTAATTGTATTTATGCTCCTGAATTTAGGATAATCATTGCAACTATACCCCTAATGTTAAATTCCGTTAACTTTCGTCATTTATTTTTATTAAATGATTAATATAACCTTCTATAAGATAAAAAAATATATATATTAAATAGCCAAATGACTATATGCTTGATTGAATTTGAATGAATTTAATTATTATAAGCAAATTAATATCAATGATATGATGTATAAATGGAATAAATATAATATTACAAGAACATAAATGAAAATATAAGATATATAATAGGATAAATACAGAATCTTTTTTTGTTCTATGGAAGATTATTTTAGTCTTTTTGTAAAAATAAACAATAAAAGTTAATGGACTTTAACATCAAGGGTATAATTGTAACAATTATGCTAAATGGAGGGACATAAATACAAATATTGAAAACAAGAGAACATAGATGCAAATTTCTTGTAATATAGGAGTATGGACACAAAAAGCCCTAAAAAATTGTTGGAATAATAATAGAAAATCTTGTAGATAAACAATACCTTTAATGGCTCCAATGAGATAAACTTCACTAACGAAATTACGACGGGATTAAGGTGCTGATATTAACTGAAATAGCTATGATAGAGTATTTAAAGGAGAGATAAAGGCATCTCAAGGAACATTATGGAAGACATCCCAATAATCATGCGATTAAAAAATACACAACCGCTTTAGAATAAGAATAAGTTGCCTTTTTCCAAACGGTTTGATGCTTGTTCTCTTTTTCTTTTCTTTTCTTTTTTAATTAAAATATACCAACAAGAATAATAATGGAAGTTTCATGAATTCGTTTTCATTTCATTTTGATGTTATATTGGATTGGTGCTCTTATTTTATTGACATTCAAACATCTCAAACTGGTATTTTAATTTGGATTGCTTCAAGAAGCCCATGATGTACAGCTCCTTAGTCACGATAGAGTCTTTAAGATCTTGAGAAATGGGTTTTTTGAATTGAAGTATCCATACTATTAGTAAAAGGGAAGAAGGGGAATATTTCGTCAGATTTCAGACATTCATTTTTTTTTTTTTTTTTTTAATTATTGCCCTTTCTAACTAAAATAATCCGAAATTATAACCACCCCACTACTCTTTCCACATTCGAATTTAAATCCCGGTGATAACATGCCAAAACTAGTCTTTATTACCGAAAGTGCTCAGCAACCGCGTGTTTCATGAATTGTACTATCGAATGCACTAGACAGAGTCCACATCCCTTAGTGATACTAGATTTGCAACGTGGTGCCCAGGCAAAAATCAGGCCGAAATTATTTCGTGGGCCAACACGTCAAAACAGTCCGATGGGATGCCTAGTACTACAAGGGTTATCTGTTCCGGCCCAGAAACGATTACAATGGACTTGCTTGGTCCACACATCTTGAATCACAAACCAACTTCGAAGACTACTTGATCCTCTTAAACCTAAAGTCTCGAAACCAATAATCATCAAGACACTGTTTAAAAACCAGGTAATTTTAAGGTCTCGAAACCAATAATCATCAAGACACTGTTTAATCATCAAGGGTTATCTGTTCTGGCCCAGCGAGTAACTCGGGCGAGGGTAAGGTGCGAGTTTACTTGCCCTAAAAACCAGGTAATTTTAAAGTTTTATAATCTATATCCTAGAATTTAAAAAAGTTTTTTTTTTCGATTAACCAGGTTTTAGATAAAAACCCATTAAATTACAATATATTTCTCAGTTCTCTCTTAAAATATTACTTTATTTATATAATAACAAAGCTGGTGAGCTTTTCTTAAGAAAAAAAGGGTTGGAAAAGGTAATCTCTTATTTCAAAACTTTTCTTATGTTATTGTATTTATTTTTAGAATTTAACTAGCTAGAATCCGAAGAGAATTGATCAGCCATAGAGCTGAATGTTTCCTCTTTGTTTTGTTTTCTATGCTCTAATGTTTTACATCGATAAACAATTTCAGGCCCTAATCCTTTCATTTCGGGTCAATTTGATAATGATTTTTGACATAGTACTCTACTAGATGCAGGTTAGTATGATTTATGATTTGTTATCTTATTTTATTAGGTTTTTATTAATTTAAATTATATTTTAATGCATTTTGTGTATACCTTTTATTTTTTTTAAAATTAGTTTATTTATTTGATTAGTTCAGGGAAGAACAGCAACAAAGCTTAAGGCACGGAGAAAAAAAATTCAAGAGCAAGAAAGCAAGATGGTGGATATTCCGTTTGATGTTGTAACTGAAACCCTTTCATGGGTACCAGCCATATCTCTTTTACGATTTAGATGTGTACGCAGATCTTGGTATGCATTGCTCCACGAATCTGGATTCATCAAGTTGCATCTTCTTCGAGCAAATCAAAGCAACCATACTCTTTCCATCCTCTACAACCATACTGACAAGACCAGCTACTGTGTTCATCCTGCAACGTTGGATGAGCCAGTAAAACTACAAAACTTGCCTTGCATTGATTTTTGTAGTTCCTGCAATGGGTTGGTTTGCACATCTCAGGGGAGCTCCATAACGTTATGCAATCCCACTACAAGAGAACACAAGGAGTTGCCACCTCCCTTTTTCAACTCCACAGCATTGGAAGACAATCTCTTTTCGCTCATTGGGTTTGGTTGGGAACCCATGAAAGATGATTACAAGCTTCTTGGACTACAACTTTTGTACAAATTGGTTCATAACTGGGAAACAAAAGAAGTCTGTCAACTCATGGTGTACACTTTAAGGACCAATTCATGGAGAGAGATCGGTGAACCTTACACTTTAATTACCGATTCATGTAGTGCGATCAGTCAATCCACCTATCTTCTCGGGTTACCATATTTCTCTACTTTTTTCCAAGGAGGTCTACATTCGTTGGTGACAAAAGCCGATTTCGATTCAGACAATTCCAACGAATTAATCATTGTGTTTGATATGGGGATGGAAGTGTGCAAAGAGATACAACTGCCTGAGTACAAAAATGGTTTTGTTTTCAACAGTATAGGGGTGTTGCAAGGATGCCTGTCTGTGGTTAGAAATTTGATGGATGAGGAGCAGATAAATATATGGATAATGAGGAGGTATGGAGAGGAGGAATCTTGGTACAAGCAATTCACCATTGATCTGTCACAGATGTCACTGTCACAGGTGCCTGGGCAAGTTTTTGAATTTTCTAGCATAAATCTGGTGGGTTTTGACAAAAATAAAGTGGTGCTGGCAAAATTGTGGGAGAGAGGACTTATTTCTTATAACACAGAAACAGGAAGGGTTGAATATGTTGCAATTTGTGGTACTACTTTGAATTGGAGTTATTTGGGTAGTCATTTGGATACCCTAGTCTCTCTCAAGTCATATGGTGACAACAATACTTTGGGTAGTCATGTGGAAACACTAAACAATGCTGAGAAGAAGGGTGCACAAATAACTCACATTGGACAGAGATTGAATTGTTCTATATCTCTTATGGGAGGTTTTTCATATCTCTTTGGGACAGAGATTGAAGTGTTGCTTTATATTTTTCTTTTTTATGGTTATTTGGTTATAGTGAAGTCAGACTGTAATTTCTTGTGTTTTTTTCCTAAGAATATATTGGTTTATTAGTAAGATAAAAAATCCGAGAGCATTCTTAAATTCAATTATTTAAATTAAAAATCAAATGGGAGTCTCCTTTCTATGCATAAATCTGTTATGCCTTGATGAATAGCCAATTTGAAGTTCAGTGAATTCACTGAATTAATTTATCTTTTTTTTGTTAGTATTTAAGTTTGTTTGGATGGATGGCATGGCAGAACAGTATATGCTTATCCTTGTTGGGCTTGTATCCATGTGGTTTCAGGCATCCGGTATTTAATGATTTTCGGCTTTTTACAAATTATGATCCAGGGAAGGTGCTCCCCTGTTTCAGAAACTTTTGAAGTCACAAATGTGCTCTCTTGTGTCAAGGAATGTGAAAGGGCTCTTTGTGGCTGAAATATTGTACAACATTGTGAAAGTTATACCTTCCATAAAATGGGATCTTAGCTTTAGAAGCATTTTGCCTTGATTGATCAAAAGCACCAGCTCTAAATGTGTCTCCACAAACTAGAGCTGGTTTGCAACCTTGATTCAATGCGATCATTCTTGAGTTCCAAATTATCACAGAATACGGAACTGCAAAGGATTTGGGGCAAAGACTTGGCTCACCTTTCCAGTAGCATATACATATATGTGTTTGTGTGGGTGTGTCCATATATATGTTGCCCCTTTGCTTGAATTACTTTATTGAGAGAAAAGGGGACGCAATATCCTAAAGAGGTTGAGTAACTCATTCAACAGAAGCAACAAAGACTCCAACCAACTAATCGAAACAACAAACCTATAAGACTCCCATATACTACTAACAGGTACCCTGTTGCAGACCATCTTACCACTGAACATTACATATGAAAACTACATATAACAGTGAAGTTTTTACTGAACTTAGTTTATTATAGGCTTTGGTCAGAGACATGTTCCATAACAGTGGCACAAAGCTTCTTCCCTGCAAATCAGGGGACGAACATACCTTGGGGGAATGAAATCGTCTGCCGCAGTACCCTTGCGACAAACCCTGCAGCATCAGTGGGATGCTGCCATGTGTAGCATCTCACGGATGCTATAAAACTCAAATGTGAAGTGACATTTCACTTTTTTAATGTAAAAAAATGCAGCATCCGTGAGATGCTACACATGGCAGATGGCAGCATCCCATCTGCAGGGTCTGCTGCAGTATCATTGCGGCAGACAATATCAACCCACCCTTGGGTGATGGTGCAGGGCATTTTAGACCACCCTTTTCTTCTTCTTCCCAGCACGCGCTGGCAAACAGGCTAATGGTATTCATTTACCGTATAAATCTATGTAGCTGAACAAGAATCCATGATCCACGCACAGTTGCTGGTAAGGTCGTTCAACTCCCGAGCGTTGAGGACAAGCAAATCAGCTCTTGGGTGGGTATTCAGGTCCTTTGCATTGTCTTGTGATAATTATGTGGTCCAACTCCAGACAATTATTATTATTATATTTTTTTTGGAACAATCGAGATAGACATCACTGGTACTTTGAAGCACAAACAATCGAGAAAGACATCATTGGTACTTTGAAGCACGGTTGTGTTGAATATATTGCTCGTTATATCCTCATCAGACTTTCTGAACCAACCTTTGTATTGATTTTGAGACAAAAAAAGCATAACAGAGAACCAATCTCACCTCAGCTTATCATATATCAGCACCCATTTTAATAATGATGTTATCCAACAGAAAGAAGAGAGAGAGAGAGAGAGAGAATTTCTGGATAGAAGATACCAAATACATATATCACTCTCAAGCCTGTTATTTATTTATTTCTGATCCTGCTGTTAGGCCTCATGACTCCCATTGATGTGGAGGACGATGATGATGAGATGACAGACCTATCAAACTCTTCCTTGTCCTCACTGAACGCCTTACTTAGAATATCCTGGAGTTCCATGTACCTTCTCTTCTTAACTTGACGCTCCTCAGGGGTATCCTTCCCAAGGTATGCAAGCTCTGAAAAGTCGTCCGAGTCCATAATCTTATTCAGCACTTCTGAGCAACGCGGGAAGAAGCGTTTCCCAAGCTCAACTGTACATCCAGTTTCATACAATAAAGGGAAAAAAAATGGGCAATCAGAGTTCCATTTCTACTTGAAAAACAATTACATTTAACCAGAGAAATTACTGTTTTTATGCCCCTTGAATGGCCGGGGAAATTGCCAGAGTAGCCAAACAACTGATCAAAAGCAGAGTGAAAAAGGCTTAGAAGAAACAATGATCAATGGTCATAAATGTAGGTATCTATGCATCAGGTAATCAGAGAATATCCATGCTGGGCAGTTTGAGGATATGATTCAATTGAGGGGCTTGTGATTTTTAAAGCTACAGGTACCTCCACTTCAATCTCCATTTCTGAAAGAAGGCTATTTCTATTCTCAAGAGGTTGGCATAACTTGCTATATCAAGGGAAGGAGAAGAAAATGTAGGGTATAGTTACCGGTTTTGGAGAGTGCTCGCATCCGGTTTAGATGTTCCTCTTCAATTCTGAAAGGAGCTTCATTTAAGTTCATTGTTGTCCTCTGACCGATAGCTAAATTTCTTGAAATGAAACCCAAGGGGAACTCCAAGGTGCCATCCACTTGAGCAATGTCCATTGCAACTTTTGCTTCCATGGGGAATAGAAGTTTTGCTAGAGCAACTGTCAAGAAGGATCGTCATCATCATATGAAGCCAGTTTCAAACAATAGGCATGTATTGTTTAAAAAGGGGGAAGGGTGGGGAAAGCCCTGTTTACCAAAAATAAAAAGAAGATATATCATTCACAGCAATGCAGACCTGATCAATTACTGTCCAGATTTCCTGTATCATTATCTATTCACCCAAATCTCTACCGCTCAAATGCCTGGGTTTGGACTAGGTGTTAGCATATAATCACTGCTTTTGAGTTCTATTGGATTTAGTTATGGGTATGAGGTGTGCAGTTCTCAGCCACAAAAGAACTCCGATGTTTTTACACTTATTATATGGTGCCAAAAGAACTTGAACTGCAGGATCAATTAGTCTCTCTACTTCCAATTCTTCCTACAGAGCAGAGTGTTGGAAAATGTTCTGGTTTCTCTCTTTTGAGTTCCAAGGGCTCTAAAATCATAATTGATTTTGATCAAATAAATGGGGTTTTCCTTCACTTGTTACCAAAGACAAAAACAATTTGAAAAGTTTTTCCTTTATAAATTTTTTTTTTTTTAAAAACATTACCAAACATCCTCTGAGTCACCATAAATTGACACTAACGTCCTCTAACTCAAGGAAGAGACCTGGCCAAATACCCAAGAATAAATGAAAATGGCTAAACTGCCTCCAACAGTATGGACGAAAGGATCAAAACACTCAAAAATCACTCTTGTTCTCATCAAACAATGGATCATGAAGAAACCTATGTATAACCATGCAAATACATCTTAATAGGCACTTACTCGAAATAATTTAGGTTTTTAGCTTGGCAAGTGTCACTAGAATTGCTATGTGATGCTTTTAATTCACTGTCTTTAACACTAGGGAAATGTCCATATGTGATCCATTTTCATGCTTTCTGTCAATGACTTGGCAAAAATCGTCATGGTATGTAGAAAAATTCACAGTATGAATTGCAAGGATTTAAATAATAGAAAAGAATTTTGTCAATCAGTTGTCAATGATCACATGCATAATTCATTACCATATATGTCAATTACATGAAGACATTGAAGACCAGCTCAAAGCACAGAACATGCACAACACAGAATGCTATCATCCAGTTTAGAACCTAACAGGTTGAGACATTCCAATGAAATTGTATTAAAAGTGACTGGAACAATAAAACCAAAACCTGCTGATTATTCAATTGATCTAAAAGACATAAGTTCAAGCAAAATTTCGCATGTGGAATATTTCAAGATGCAAAAAAACCTGATAAAATGCCAGAAGAGATTAATCATGATGCAACTAAATTCTGTGTATAAAGCGAAATCATAGATCTAAGAAAAGAAACTTTGTATAGCTAATGAAAGGCATTTGGACCCAAGCCAAAAGGTATATCTCACCTCTATTTTCAAGGTACAACAATTTCATACGCAGGTCGTCCCCAGCCATTGCAAGAGAAATAGAAGCTTCTCCAAGTAATGGATCTCTTCTTTCTGCTTGCTCCAATACCTCCACACATAACCGGTCCTTAGGAGAAGCTTTTCCTTCCTCTGTTGCCTTATTGTACTCCACACACTTGATAAGCCTCTTTGAGATTTGAAGTGCTTTCCTTCCATCTGGAGTAAGATCAGATGGCCGGGCTCCCTTTGTTAGAAGGGACACTATAATCTTAGGCTCTTTCCGCATTGCGGCAACATGTAGCACGGTGAATCCCCTTGAATTTTTATGATTAACATCAGCAAGTCCAAGTTCCAGAATTTCTGTAGTAGTTTTCGCATCACAATGTGCTACAGCATAGTGTAGTGCACATGCATCGTCTAGAGTTGTATGTACCTCTTTCAGCAGCATTCTCACTAATTCAACGTCATCCGAATCCAGAGCTCTATGTACTCTCTTTATGTGTTTATCAGGAAAACTGCTCCTTTCAGGCCCTCCTAACCCCAATTCCAAGCGTAAATCTATGATTTGCTTTAAAACATTGTGCTGCACTGCCTTTTCCAGAGTAACAATATCAATGTCAGACTTGACCACAATGTCAATACACTTCATCATGAGTCTCTCACAAGCACCATCACACATATTCGCGACAGATAAAATGACCAATATGTCATCAGCTGTAACATGGTCAAGAATGTCAAGCAGGTGCCTCTGCAATGAAAGGAAATGGTTGCCATATCATTTATAATTCCCTACTGCCAATGCAGAAAATTCAGAAATGAAAAATAATTCATAATGTTAAACTAGAAGAAAATAATTCCTTGCAGAAAGGTAATGAAATAGATACAGCCAAGCTAAAGAACGATCAAATGTGCCTCAACTATCTCTGTTGGTCAGGTAAAATGGGTCTCAAATGGTTAGGAATGAAAGCAGGGCAATGTTTATTCCCATCTCCACCCGTTTAAATGTTCATAGAAGCTGCAAAACGTATCACTACTTTATATAATAAACTGATTGTGCATACATGAATCCATCTATGTAAACAAATTATAGGTTGAAAGAGTTTATTAGAGTTACAAAGCTAATTTTTCTAGGCTAACTAAAGCATAAGGGTGCATAATTAAGTGAGATTGCTTAGGACCAGGAACGTCTAGTCATAATTGCTACAATCTCTAGTTTTAGCAGCTGGCCACAAATTTTTACTAGAGTTTACTTCTGTTTCTAAATACAAAAATAGAATGTGAGAGGGGAGTCCAGTGGGGAATTTCTGATAATTATGAAATCTTTTCTGCTTGAATATAAGAGAATGCTGACAATAAACTTCTACTAACCCCATTAGCTATTATGATAGAAAACACTTTCCAACAGACTTCTGTTCAAGAGTATTAGGACAATTCAAGTCAAAATCCCAGAAAGGAGTTTTCCTTTCACAAAAATAAAAAATTAATAGAACTATTTTACATGTTATAACCGAAAAAATTATCACAGTCCTCACAGGTTTCTCTTCACTCTCCTCCACCTTAAAATTAATCTAAAATGCAGGTGTAGCAAGTTAATTGGTCAAAAAATCCAAATTCACGGAGACCAAATTCTTCAAAAGAGAAACTTTCAATCTGAACAAATAAAGAAGAGCTTATGTCAGTATCATTGCTATTATTGCAATATAGAAGATTGTGCAGATAACCATTAAAAAACGACAGAAACTTATAACCCAACAAAAAGCTACATCAACTGCACAGAGGATTAGCAATTAGAACAACAGGGATGTTAGAAGTTCAGAATACTTCGGTAGTTATAGCCGTCTAGAACAACAAAATACCACTCAAAGGAACTTAATTTAGAAATAAAGTAGAAGGTAAGGACAGAGGATTGTTCTTGCCTGATAAAGAATCACCAACTCCGATATCTGAAAGACGAAAGACGCATAGAGGACCTCCACCATGAAATCCACAGCAGGTCGACACCCAACATGCGAACACTCATCATCGACACAAATACAAACGCCTTCCGGCAACGGCTTTACCTTCCCAGTATACAAGTAACCCAAAACCGCAACCAAAGAATCAAACCCCACATCGAAATCCCCGGTCAACTCCCTCAATTTGAACCTCCGGCTTCTTTCTTTCTCGCCAGAACCAGAGAACAAGTTCTTAAAGAAGGGACTTCTAGCAGAGAGAATACAACGATGGACTGGGATTTCGCGGACCTCCCCAACCACGATCGTCGCGTCACTGAAAAATTCGAAACTAGAGTTCTGAAAGATGGACTCTAGGTTTCCTGAGAGGCGCCTTAGAGCTGCAATATCTGGCGCAGGGGGTTCGGGGGAAAGGTTTTCGGTGTTGGAAACACAGACGCTGCTGCTCCAACTGACATCGTTCGAATCCGAGAAAGCACTTCGATCCATGGCAGGGGTCTTATCTATCTATCTATCTATATGTTTACCAAAAAAACAAGAGTCTTATCTATATGGAGTTATACTTTTTTGATGAAGATCTATATGGAGTCATACAAACAAAAATACCCACTGCCTGAGATAAAATGCTCTGGACTTTGCATGGAAAAAGAAAGGAGAGAGAAAGAGAAACCGAGATGGACAAGAAATTGGATTCACAGATAAGAAAGAAATTAAAGCGAGGAAGCCAGACGAGTTGCTCGTGCCTCCCCAGTTTCAGGGCGGCAAAATTAAAGTCAGAAGAGAGAGAGAGAGAGACAGAGAAAGTTGGAAGAGACATGGCCGATGCCAGTTCTGAAAGAAAACGAACCAGTACACGATGTGATTGTTCCGTACACTCGCAGATCGAACCGTCCAATTGAATGAACTCTGAGTATCCTTTGACCAAAATCTAATCTAATTAAAGCAAAATATCTGACTCGCGGACGTGTCAATCATCACGACCACGCATCTTGGAATCTGTGGAGATTAATAGATTAAAATCCTATAGTGACGCGGGAAGGAAACTTGCCTCTGGTGCGTTTTCTTTTCTAAAGGTATGGCCCACGTTATGAACGGCTACGTCTGAACAGATGCCAGCTGTGCGGGGCGTAGTATTTATAATATTTAATTAAAGAGTGCTTACATATCATATCATGCCCGTTTGCTTTGCAATCCGTGTTCTAAGCGACGTCAGGCAAACGGGAAAAACGGCCCACAAAACGACGAGAAGTACCTTAGACAAAGACAAATAATTTGATTCCTCGCCAAATTAACGGTGGGAAGCTTGTGGGTTTAGATTTAGTAAGTAAAATAATATTAAATCTTCATGTTCATCTAAAACAATATTATATAATAAGTAAAATTTTTTTTTTCATTTTTTTATTATTCAGAGTAGAAAATTTTTTTTAATGAAAAGATTAGATTTTTCAAGGATGGGTTTCAAATAAGTCGGTTCATATCCTCTACGACCTTTATCTATATTCTTATTTGCAGTTTTTCACAGGATTGTTTAAAAATTTACAGATATACCATTCATAATACACATGGCATAATCCCAATACAAGCTTTACATAAGGCTGTAAATAAAGGTCCCACAGGATCTCAATTGCAAATAAGTTGCCTGTTGAATTGGTATAGCTTAAACTAAACTTTTTCAAACAAAGATTTGATTGCCCTTGACTGATCTATAAAATAAATTCTCTTGAAGCAGACTGATTGTTAAACTATGTAGGGGTTGAAGATCATGGTTTTCACTTTAAACAATTAAACAATTATGATTTTCCTATGTAGGGGTCATCCATGTCGATGCTGAACTCCCCTTCAATGGGATTTTTAATCCATCTTCGTGCAGACCCTTGAGATGGTACCGAAGGATTTCCGTTGGTTTCGGTGGCTTCGACCATTGGTCTGATCGTCTTATGAAGCTCTATTTCAGGTTCGGTTGGAATTTCGAATACCATATTTCTATGTATCTTCTTTGTTGTTGGTTGTTCATCTTCCCAACTTTGGCCTTGGCCAATAGTGTTGTAAGCTTCATTTTGATTAATGAAAAAGCGCCTTTTATAAAATAAAATAAAAAAGAGATCTGGCTCATTCAAGCTCAGTGGCGGAACCACGTTATAGCTAGGGGAACTTTTATTTTTTAATTAAAAAAATATATATATATTTTATATGTTTTAATTAAAATTTATGTTTTGCCCCCTCTAAAATTTCTGGTTTGCACGCTCCCCCAGCTCATTGAAATTTCTATATTTCATGAGAACCCCCTCTAAAATATCTGTTATGTCCCCCAAACTCATTGAAATTTCTATATTTCATGAGAAGTGTTAATTGAAATTTTTTTTGCCCCTTCAGATTAGGAGTCCTGTTTCCGCTGGTCAAGCTGCAATGTTGTAGACCCTTTCAATATTGCAATGTCATAGGCCCTTTCCGGTTTCCAAATTGCAACATTCCTGTTACAGTAGGCTGATCGAGGATTAATGTTGGGCTTATCAACGGTCTATAATAGCTGGGGAATAAAATAAGTTTCATTGTTAGAATTCGATTCAGTCCCCAGAGAAGGAAGAACCTTTTTTTTTTTTTGGTAATGCAGAGAAGGAAGAACCTTTTCACTTCCTGCGAGAGAGGGAGAGAGATTATTCAGCTCTTATTTGACCGGACGATGTTGAACTAGTCAAGGCAGAGAGAGAGAGAGAGAGAGAGAGAGAGAGAGAGAGAGAGAGAGAGAGAGAGAGAGAGAGAGAGAGAGAGAGAGAGAGAGAGATTATTCAGTGTAAATAATTGCAAATAAATAAATAAGTGATTGATATAAAAGTCTACAAATATGTGAAAGAAGAACCCTATGAAATCACCAGGGAAATTCTCTCAAGAACAAATGCGTAAATATGGCTCATGCATGGCACACCCATGAGCTAAGACACTCGCGATATCCCGTATGAAACCCAAAGTCATAAATACTTTAGAGTTTAGATCAATCAAAACACTCCACGGAAATCCAAATTACCCGGGTCCCTTCGGATTGAAGCTTGCAGGAAGACTAGGGTTCATATCCAATTGATCCCAAAATAATGGTGGTGATGACGACAGTAAGGGAATTACAGTATTATTAGTGTACTCCAATTGAGTTGGTAGCCCGTGAGAATCATATAGACAAGACCCAGATGGAACACAGAGGTCCGTAAAGATTGGGTCAACTCCATTTGAAGCTGATGATGAAGATGCCATGCCATATCCATTCATATGCACCAAATGATCTGTAATGTAGAGCTTTGGCATCATCATCCCATCCCATGAATCATTGTACGGTGCCATGGTGGTCTTCACATCCGTTAAAGGATCTTCATCGTAGTGTGGAATCTCTATGTTGCTATACATCTCATGGCTTTGTTGATTCTCTTGATGTTGATATGCATGATCATGGCTTCCAGGCTGATAATCAGAAGACCATGCGTATTCAAGGGAAGAGGGATCCGATGATGGCAGTGGTGGCAGCACTGGTGATACACGAACAATGTTGGAGTTGTAATTGATTGGATCTGTCTTAAGTTCTTCATGTTCAAGAACTTGCAGAATTGATGTCTTACTAGGAGGATCATGATCTTGTAGCGTACTGATAATTGGATTAGGGCTTGCATTGATGACTGAGAGAAAACCCATTTCAGAAAAATTGGAGATGGAAACATTAGGAAAGCTAGTAAGTTCAGAAACATTATGAGATAAGGGCTTCTTCTTTATGCTCGAGTTCCAAAAATTCTTCACTTCATTATCTGTTCTTCCTGGTAGTTGCTTGGCTATCTGAGCCCATCTGTACTACAAGAGATCTACGTGCTTAAAAAAATGTGAATTTTAGCAGAAAACAAGAACGACAATGGTATAACTGTGTTACCTGTTGCCAAGAACGCCATGGAGTTCAATGATGAGAGAAGCTTCTTGGGGAGAGAAGCTCCCACGTTTTAAATCAGGTCTTAGGTAATTAATCCATCTTAGCCTGCAACTCTTACCACATCTTTCCAGGCCTGCACTTGAAAACAACACAGAAGAGGCAAAATAAAGTTCTCTTCGATTACTTTTATGCTTTGGTAGACCGACCCAAGTGAAAAGATAAAAAAACAAGCAGATCAATGATTATAGATTTTGATCAACCCCAGATTACTTACCAGTCAATAGGCAGATGCATGTGTGTGAGTAGAGAGAGAGAGAGAGAGAGATAGAAAGAAGGCATTAGTGAAACTGTGATCCCATTAGTGCAATTTCTTGGTCTTGAAATTAAACTACAATAATGATGTTTAATTGGCAATTAATGCAGTGCTTGTTTGGTTGGGGAAGAGAGAGAGAGTGCAATGATATTGAAGAAAAAGCTTCTTCAAAATATCAAGCAATTACCAGCTAATCTTGGAACGGAGCTCCAGGAGCCATGGCCATAGGCTGAAATAAAATTGGTGAGTTTCTCATCTTCCTCTGGTGACCACAGTCCCCTCTTGACCTTTTGTTTCTTGCAGCATGAGTGAGGAGCCATCCTTTGTGGTAAAGAACTGCAATATATATTCGGATGTGAAAAGAAGTAGGGAATGGATGAAAACCGAATGAACTTTTTTTTTTTTTGATAAGAAAAACCGAATGAACTTACTCAAAAGAGGTCAGAGAAAGTGAATTTAAAGAACAGATAGATCGTACCAGTGAGAGTTTATGATAAAGCTAGAGTTGCAATATCCTTCTGTGGTAGGTGTTTGTTGTATAGCTTTTAATGGGTTTTGGAGTCTTAGCTTCTAAAACTGTTCCATTTTCACCATGTTCACACCAGGCAGAGGCAGACATGCGAGATGGTGGGTCCCATGGTTTCAACAAATCCGACCTTCGGAAAGACCAATCGACGATGACAACAGTATAATTTACATTGCTCAAATGGTGGTTTTATACAGAACTCCAATAGGACAAGATGATATAGAGAAAATTTCTCTATGGTTATTCCTTTGTGGGGTAAACATTGATTTGGATATCTAAGATTTGATTGAAAATTTTCCTTCTCTCACTTATTTTAGTGTGGAAACGTGATTTGTGTTAATCAATCTCAACTACTTAGAAAAGCCATTGTCTTCTTCTTGTCAAATTACTTGTAAGCCTAAGCATTTTTGGAGGATCCAACTTCTCTATGTGTACTATGTACAGTTCAATCCTAGGTTAATTAGGTACTAAGTTTTAGAGTTTGATAAATTTTTTATGTCTAATAAAGGCCCACCTAAGACTAATGTTTCTGTGTGTTTAAAATATAAGGGCCCATTAAAAATTACTATACTTAGATGAATGAGACATTATTCTCTATGGCATATCATGGTATATTTCAAACGAATTACTAAAGTTGGTGTGAACTAATTGTCTATTATCAGAAGGATGTTTCTCAAATATCCATTAATTAAAATTTTATTTCCAAAATTCTACCAGCCTCAATATTAATTGGCAATAATTTAATATTTTCTGTTACAATATTAACTGAAGTGATACTCTCAAATATCCATTAATTAAAATTTTATTTCCAAAATTCTACCAGCCTCAATATTAATTGGCAATAATTTAATATTTTCTGTTACAATATTAACTGAAGTGATACTCTCAAATATCCATTAATTAAAATTTTATTTCCAAAATTCTACCAGCCTCAATATTAATTGGCAATAATTTAATATTTTATGTTACAATATTAACTGAAGTGATACTGCCAAAGAATTTTTGGAATAAGAGCATCATTCAACACTATTATTTGAAATTAACATGAATTATTCCTACCTATATACATATATACATGTAGAGCCGGCAAAAATCGATCCGACCCGACGGGTCAACCCGTTTAACCCGATTATAAACGGGTTGGGTTGACCCGTTTATTACTTGGGTCAGGTGCGGGTTGGGGTTTTCCCAACCCGCCTGTAATTGGGTCAAACCCGATTATGACCCGATAAAAAAAAAGTGTAAAAAATTGCATAAATCAACCCGATTATGACCTGCCAACCCGATTATGACCCGACCCCGACTCGATTACCCCATAATCCTATCTTAATAATATTTTTGAAAAAATAAAAAATAATAAAAATATATAATCGGGTTGGCGGGTTGAACCCGTTTATTGGCGGGTTGGGGTTTTCCCAACCCATCAGTAATCGGGTCAACCCGATCCGTTTAACCATGACCCGATTACGACCCGACCCAACCCGACCCGTTGCCAGATTTATATACATGTGTGCATGTGTAAGCGCGTGTGAGAGTGCACTTTTTTTTATATTTTAAATATACAAAATTTTATGAAATTTGTGACTCCATATTAACATATTCTCATAAGTTAAATTATATATTTTGCAGAATTCTTGAAAGAGAAGTATTACTGGTACACTTTCGATTTACAGAGTCTTGTTCCAACGTCAAAAAGTCTGTGCATGCAGAATCGAACAAATGGAACCTCAGGTCCTGTCATTTCAGATGCCATGCACAGTCTTACTACTAGCTTTCACCCGAAGGAAAACCTCAACTTTAAGAATTTACTTTTAGTAAAATGTCCAGGTGATGTTGATGTATGAGAAACGTGTGCGTGAGAATCTTTTAAGTTGTCTATACTTTAGAATGAAGCAATTTCTTGTTCAAGAAAAGCAGAAAGTAGAAACAGTAAAATGATTTTCAAGGATGTGGGCCCAACATTAAACAACACATTTGCACCTAAAAGCTTAAGTTGATACGTGGTGGCGTAATTATGTTTATCAAAGGGCCCAAATACAATATCTTAACACTCCTTTGTGCAGTGGCGGAATCAGGACTCCAAATCTGAGGGGGCAAAAAAAATTTCAATTAACACTTCTTATGAAATATAAAAGTTTCAATAAGTTGGGGGGACAAACCAGCAATTTTAGAGAGGGTTCTCATGAAATATAGAAATTTCAATTAGTTGAGGGGGCAAACCAGAAATTTTAGAGGGGGCAAAACATAAATTTTAATTAAAACACATAAAAAAATATTTTTTTTAATTAAAAAATAAAAGCTAGGGGCCCCTAGCTTCAACGCAGTTCTGCCATTGCCCCTGTGCGATTTCACACAAGCAATATATAAGGGGAGGATATACACAGAGTGCATATACATTTCGTATACAAATAAAATGCTAAGGCAACTCGTCCTCGTGAGTTCAACACAAGACCTCCCGCTTCGGTATCATATTAAGCTTGCACCTAAATTAAGCTGATAGGTGAAGGCGCAACTATGCATATCAAAAGGCTAAAACACAATATCTCAACAACCGACTTAAAAACAAACAGGAAATGTACGTAAATTGAATGCCAATGGTGAAGGGGTATGTATACCCATCTGGGCATAAAATTAATTAACACTTACAGGTTCTAATTAATGGCTAGTTGTTTTGATGAAAGCAAAACGACCGGATCAAGTATTCCATAAATAAAGCTCTGCTATGAATGCTTTCACTTGGCACGTACGTGAAATTGGAAAGTTTAAACTGAGATCGATCCATGAAATTGATGGGGCCGAGTCAAATTGGTTTATGATTCAGCTATATGATTTATAGATGTCATGAAGTGGCCATGTTCTCCCAAGATCTTGCTTGATTGGTTGAGCAAACTATCATTTTCATATTATCATTTTTGTTCCCATGCATCACCTGATCTACTCCCAGTTATCTTCTTTGATCAATAAGATTATAGATTCGATCAGACACCAGCTGGTTAGAGGAAATGAAATAATCACAAGACTAAACCTGCTTCCAGATCGGGTCATGAATCCTTTATATGGTTATATTTTGTTCTTGCTTAGGAGAGAAAGGATGATGAGTTTAGCATGCTTTTGGTGGAATAGATGGAAAAAAAAAGGGTCTTCCTCTCTCGCTTTACATTCTACAGTTGAGAACACTAGAAGTCTAGATTCGATCTTTTGCTTTATTTGGTGAGAAGTAACGGGTAAGATAGCTTTTGTGGACTTTTTGGTTTTTTCCAGCTTTTGGAGGGAATCAAAGAAGAAACTGCATGAAAGAAAATGGCTTCAAATTCCTTGTCTTGAGAATAAGAAAGATGGCATTGTTTCTTAGTATTAATTGGTTGGTATGAGAGTCATTACCAGTCAATAGACTCAATACCTTCAAAGACATTAAGATTTATATATCCATTGCTCCCTGCTCCTCTCAATGCATTACAAGGAACCAAAGAAGAAGAAAAAAGAACGATAGTAGCTTTAAATGAAATCGTAAAGTCTGATCTCTTCCAAACTTTCAGCAAAGAAATCCAAATTGATATGAAAAGGAGCAAACAAAAATGTCAAGCAACAAAAGTCTCTAGATTCTCTACCCAACTTACTTTCTTTTTGAATCATATATAGAAATCTTAGACAAGTAAAATCCTCTCTTTATCAATGGTTGAATCACAGCAAAGGGTCTAATTAAATGGAATGAGGAGCTCAACCCCATTCTACGCTAATACATCATGTTGACATGGAAGATATATAAAGCCTTCAGATTAACGAGGACGAAAGCTGATTCGTCGTTCATGCCTCAGATGAAGGGCATGATATTGTACATATATACAGCAATAGAAATAATTGAGGCCGAATGAAAGAGAGAGCTTCACAGGCTACAATGGGTATTGAGACAAAAACAAGCTCTGTACCATTAGTAAAAGCATGAAATTTGGCAATTCGAAGGCCCCACTACTCTGCCTTCTCTTTATGGCAAACCCCATGAAAGAATAACCCCTAATTTACTCAACAAATCTTTATCTTCTCCTTTACTTGCTCTTTTTTCTTTCTTTCCTTCCTTCAATCTCGATCAACTTGTTTATTTTATTCTTTAAGGTTCTTTTTGGGCAATACAGACAAGTCAAACTCTTCAGGGAGATAATATTCTCAATATATTTCGAAGAAAGTTTGTTACCCCTTTGAAGAGCAGTGTCTTTCTTTCAGACTTGAAGTTGATCCATGAACCATCATCTGGTTGTGTGATCAGCCATGGAAGTTAAGTGAGGGGCACGAGTAGACGGCAATGCATCAGGCAAGGACGACAGTGACCCTTGTATATTAAGGGGTTTCCCTTCACATGGAACAATGGAAGACTGGGAGAAGCAGCTGTATGGAATTGGTTCAAATGATTCTCCAATCATATTATTAATGGATCCAAATTAATCTTTATTACATTCTTGCTCAAATATCTCAAGGAAAACCAACGTGATGAAGGTTATGGAATTGGAGGAAGGAATTCTGCACATACTTGGGGTTACTTGTAAGTACCAGTAGACCTAAAAATAAAGACCGTTTAAACCAACTTTTAATTAACCTCCTCATCTGAACCTAAAATAGACCTTGCTAATGCTAGGTGGAAAGCTAGCACTCTCACGTAAGCTGGGCATCTCACTTTTATGAACTCTGTCATGTTTAGACTAGGATGCTAAAAAAAAATTTCCCTCGCATGGATAGGAAAGGAAAGGAAAGAAAAAACTCTTCACATAGTGAATTGGACTACCATTGTCAATCCTAAAAGAGAAGGCGGGCTTAATGTTAAAGAATGCGGAAGCATTTAATGAAGTCACCTTTCGTTTAAAAGACCCAAGCTAGATTATTCAGACTTGCTATTCTGGACTTAATTTGGAGAAAACACTTGGACGGGCATCAATAGCTATATATATATGTTTTTTGTAGCACCAGCTTATCAACTTGTTCATGCAGATGAAATAGATCAAAATTAAGAAGAAAAAGCATGGCTAGAAAGATGTAAAATTCTCTTTCCTCTCAAGAAATTCGACCTTTTGTACGAAAACGATCACAAAAATTTCCTACAATGAGCCTCATCAAGAGCAATATAAGGTTTACTAAGGAAGAAATATCGATCATAGACTTTTAGCTAGCAGTGCTATTATTTTTGTTGGACTATTTAGAGGACAAATTAAGAATGTTGCGATATTTGAAGGAGAAAAAAACAGATATCAGGATGGCAATAAAGACATTGACGAAACAAAATTAAAGAAAAAGAAGATATTTTTGTTTAATGGAAAGCACCCCAACAAGGAAGCATCAAACTACTAAATTTTGATGGAGCTACAATAGGTCAAAAAATCATGAAAGACTCAGCAGTTAGAATAAATTAGGAGAAGGAAGAAAAATTTTAGATCAAAAGTCAGATGCCAAGAATCGAAAACAAAAACAAAAGGGGACAAATTAATTAATAAAAAATTATTAAAGTAGCTGGTTTAATCGAGAATCTAATGTGGTTTAAATTTCCTAGATTCTAAATCCTTGCTTGTCTTGACATAGGACCATCAACAAGCTAGGAAAGGTTGAGACCCCATTAATTAATCAGGCTTTTAAGTCTAACCCGAGATGAAAAAAATTGGGATTGCTGGATTTTTATACCGAACAAGCTAGGATGGTAGTTGGCTTCAACCCGGGCCAACGAGGGTCATCTTCCTTACCCGGAAATAATAATGAACTTAGAATCGTTTGAACGATTGGTCACAGCTGCTCCGGTTGTCAGTGGTTCAAAGAAGTCTGGTTTAACTGGTGGGTCCAATCTGATTTGTAACAGTATACCCAAGAAAGAGCACCATTAGACAAGACATTGAGAAAGGACAACATGATCGATGCTTCAGAGAACAAGACAAGCACTTTCAAGGGTTCATAGAGAGGCAACAACGCTGTGATTGAAAAGAAGTATATTCTCTCTTCAACGGAAACATGCGGCTCCACAACATTCCAAAGCACTCAAAAGACATTAAGACTATGGGCACCAAAAAACCTAGGGCAAAATTGTTTTAAGCGATATTTTCAAAATAATTCAGTTTCAGTCGCCCAATTCTTGGTAACTGAGAGTTAGTGACGTTTTTCTGAAATAATTGAGAATCAATATCATTTCAATGTTCATAAATAAATTCTTTGGCAAATGCTCTAACAAAACTTTGAAACCCTTTCACTCATTTTCACTCATTTTGTTATTCATAACAGTAAAATAACACTGATTTTCAATTATTTTACAAAGTATTAATAATTTGTAATTACCAAGAATTTGGTGACTGAATCTAAATTATTTTAAAAAACATCACTTAAAACCGAATTTCCCAAAAATGGATTAATTTTAACAGAAAAACTTTGGTCAATCTATAGGATCATTGTCTAATCAATGATATTTATCAACCTCATCATTTTTTTCTTGACAAATAATTTAAAAGGCGCAACCCCACTAACCCTATCATCATCATTGTTTAGAATAAAAATGCTAATAATGTCTTCTTCCTCTACGACAAAGATGGTGCCTCCATAGTATGCTCCACCCAAAATTCTCTTCTGCGTCCTTAAATAGCCAGGACCTCCCTTCTATCTCACTAACTCTTGGTTTTCACTCTGACTCCTCTTTGATCTCCAACTGCATTAATGGTTGACACTCTTCAATTGTTGCTAAGGGCACCCTTTGCTGCAGGGGCATCCATAGTACCAGTTTTCTTCACTTTGCTTGCTGTACTGGTTGGCCTTGTAGTGTATTTCTATGCACCTTACTGGGGCGTGAGAAGGGTACCCGGACCTCCATCTGTACCCTTTTTAGGACACCTTCCCTTGCTTGCTCGGTACGGACCAGATGTCTTTCAGGTCCTTGCCAAACGCTATGGCCCTATCTACAGGTCTCTTCTTCATGATCACTGTCTTATTTTCACAATTTACTCCTCTGGGTGGTCACTTAAGATCAGACTCTCATATACTTGAAGTGTCTGTTGTGTTTTCTAATAAGCAGGTTTCATATGGGAAGACAGCCGATGGTGATTGTAGCAGATCCAGAATTATGTAGAGTCGTTGGAATAAAGAAGTTCAAAGACTTTCCCAACAGAAGCATCCCTTCTCCTATTGCAGGATCCCCTCTTCATCAAAAGGGTCTGTTCTTCACCAGGTAAAGTGTATTAATTAAACTGACAAACTACAAAGCTTAGACACCATGACCATGCAATCTTGTGATTGCTCTATACATCAGTTGGCAATAGACTGATGATCAAACTGATATGTCCCCATCCTGAAGATCACATCATGTTCATGAAGCAAATCCTTATCTTGTAATTCTTAAAATCATATTTTCCCCTTTTATATAAAATAAAAATCTAAAGAAGGGACCTATGGACTGGGGCCAAACAGTATGGCCGAAGTTTTGCAACCCCATCTATGGATCTTGAAGTGAGGTTTTTTTTTTTTTTTTTTTTTCGTTTTTTTTTTTGTGGGAATTCAAACAGCTGATGAGGGTGACTTGGCTTAGACTAATGAAAAACTGGGATCACTATGGATACTGGGTAGTGAACATGGGCAGAATTGAGTACTTGGAGAGCTAATTGAGTCTCAAACAAGTGAAATAACAAAACTAGATGTAACTTTAACTGACTTGGATGAAAATGATTAGAAAAGAATACATGATTTGATGATGAATTTGCAGGGACACAAGATGGTCGACCATGAGAAACACCATTATATCAATGTACCAGCCTACACACCTTGCCAACCTGGTGCCGACAATGCAATCTTACATAGAGTCTGCTGCTCAGAACCTCCCCAACTCTGAAGGAGAAGACATTACCTTCTCTAACCTCTCACTTAAACTGGCTACTGATGTCATAGGCCTGGCGGCTTTTGGATTTGACTTTGGCCTGACCAAGCAATGTTCAGTAAATTACCCAACCGATGGCAGTGAGAATGGTGATCACAAAGATGATGAAGTCCAGGACTTCATCAAGCAACACATCTACTCCACCACAACTCTCAAGATGGATCTGTCTGGCTCCTTCTCAACCATACTTGGACTACTAGTTCCTATACTACAAGAGCCATTTAGGCAGGTCCTGAAAAGGATACCTGGGACAACTGACTGGAAAGTAGACCAGACTAACCGACGATTGAGCAGCCGGCTTGATGAGATTGTCAAGAAGAGAATGAAAGATGATGTCCAACAATCAAAGGACTTCTTATCACTCATACTGAGATCTAGGGAGTCAGACACTGCATCAAAGAATCTCTTCACCTCAGACTACATTAGTGCACTTGCTTATGAACACTTACTTGCTGGATCAGCTACTACATCTTTTACCTTGTCTTCAACCATATATCTAGTTGCTGGACATCCAGAGGTTGAAAAAAAGTTGCTTGAAGAGATTGATAGATTTGGTCCTCGCGATGTGACCCCATCAGCTGATGATCTTCAGCACAAATTTCCTTATCTTGGTCAGGCAAGTCTCTGATTCATGCCTTTGACTTCTTTTTACTTGGAAAGCAATGTTTGAAGTTATCTTCATATAGTGCCATGTTAAGCCCATGGAGACAGAATCGTTGCAACTTGATAAGCCTATTACTTGAGTCTTTGATTACAGGTTATCAAAGAGGCAATGAGGTTTTACACTGTATCCCCATTAGTTGCAAGAGAAGCATCATCACAAGTCGAAGTAGCAGGCTACATTCTCCCAAAGGTACATATGATAAACTGAATGTCTGCATCTGCTGGCTTACATGTTTACCAATATAACTGCAATTTTCTTCTGTTTATGCATAGGGCACATGGGTGTGGTTAGCACCTGGGGTCCTAGCCAAAGACCCTAAGAATTTCCCTGAACCGGAAAAGTTTAAGCCAGAGAGGTTTGATCCTAATGGGGAAGAAGAGAAACAACGGCATCCTTACGCACACATTCCCTTCGGAATTGGGCCACGAGCATGCATTGGACAGAAATTCTCCCTACAAGAGGTTAAGCTATCACTAATTCATCTATATCAGCGATACATATTTCGACATTCCCCAGATATGGAAAAACCTTTGGCCCTGGAGTATGGTATAGTTCTCAATTTCAAGCATGGAATCAAGCTGAGAGTAATTAAAAGAGCATGATATATTTAAGGCAAGGTTCAATACTAGCAAGCTGTAGTTAGATATATGATAGTTTAAATCTTCGTTTTCAAACCATGCTTACTGATAATAAATGGATTGAATGCTTGATGACTCAACAGCATTTTATGATGCAAATGGAATCATGATTGCTGATTACAAATAAATCACAATGCAACACCATAGGAACAGAATGGAACTCATTCATATGATTATTGTTGAGAACACTCATTTCAAACTCCAAAAATTAAATTGCTTACTATTTGAACAGAACAGAGTTAAGCCTGATTATTCCACGTACTTTGTCGATAAGAAAATTGTTAATATTATTTATCATTGAGAAGTTCCTCAACATTACACAGTAATGGCTTATTTACAAGAAAGAATAAACCCCACAAAAAGAACCTGATCCCCCTAAAGTGACCTACCAGCAAGGCAAAGTCACTAAAAAAAATAAAGAATAATAAATAAAGGCTTAGCCCCTTATCATAGAACCAGGGTGTAGAAAATGAAAAAATTCTTGTGAAGGGAACAAGAAGTTCCTTAGTTGCCAAAGGCCTCAAGTTTCACAATTTTGTGAATTAGGAGGCAAGCTAATTCTCTACAGGAATGGATGTCCTAGGGCTAGGAAGTCCCATGTATGCAAACCTGGGTGAGAGTCGGATCTTCGGGCTAGGTCGTGGGGATGGAATGGGAACAGAGTTTCCAACGGGTCCTGGTGTGACTCTAGGTGACAGGTTGACTTGCTCAAGTGCACGAGCTTGAAGCTCTATGGGGTAGTCCCGAACACACCCAATTCGAGGCCCAGTACCCGTTGTCCACTTGCACGATAAACGTTTTGACATGTCAAACACCTGGGCTTCCACCTTGGCAGCATCTTTGTCCATGTCATCTTCCTCATGATCCTTTATCATGGTAGTATCATTAGCAGGCTCATCAGCATCAGCTATTTGAGCTGCAGCAGCCAATGTAGTGGGATCTTCCACTGGCTCTGGCTTGGGCTCCTCATCACCAATCTTGAATGAAGGACCATCCTCATCAATTGAAAATCTCTGAAGCAACATGGTGACTGTCAGAAACTTCATTCATAGTTAAGCACATAGTTTGCTATTTTGATTGGTTGTAAAAGTAGGTTTACATAACATCCTGGTTTACATGCATATAGATGGTATCCATCTATATGCAAACATAAATTTAATGATCTTTGGCATACCATCACTATGCAAACATCTATATGCATATATGCAAACATATATGCATACAGATGTATATAGACCATAGGGAAATTACCTTAACATTGGTGAGGTCTACATGGTTCTCCTCAAGAAAGATAAGGAACTCCCTGAAGTTTTCTTCAGTAGGGTGATAGTGACCACTGTATGGCCATATAGCCTGTAGAGGATGAGAGAGCATATGTAAGAATACTTTAGTCCCTTAACATGGTATTCATAACATATAGATGTACATAAATGTGTGCATATGTATGTACCTCAAGGACCCCTTTGCGGGCAATTAATCTTCCAGCTGCTGTCGTAGCCCCTCCAGATAGAAAACTTGAATGTTGAAATACTCCTTTCTTTTTCTGACCAATATACAGTGCCCTAGACGTACTAAGAACAAATATCCATTTATAATCCCCTACAGTATCCACTGGTTCCCCACTTTGGCTGTAGACAAGCTTTCCACTGTCCACTACTACTTCATATGCCTCCCTCTCTTTCTGCAAGAACAAGCAACAAAGATAAGGGCACTGATCACATTAACAATGAATACCCTTTTCGCATATACACACAAACAGAAGAAAATACCTCTGTTTATCTAAAATTCACAAAAGTTACTAAATGCACTTTATAAGTAAGTAGAGTAAGACATACTGGTCCAAGATATTTGATGCATTGACGCTGTAGATCAGTCCTTGGGCATTTGTCGACATTAACTTCTTTGCCATCTCCAATGTCCAACCTTCATTTTATAGAGGGCATTAGTATGGAACAGAAAAGGGAAAAGCTTTACTTGAAGGCAGTTGTTTAATGAGTGTTGTAAGGAGGATTTACCAGTAAAAGAACGGTTGGGTACTCTCGCTATCAAACCATACATCATAATAAAGGTGTAAATTGTGTCCATATCGATGGCGCGGATCAATCTGTAGAAAAGAATAGAAAGAAGTATATCAGCAAGTATGATCATTCACAAATTCATTTTTATGGTTCCCTCAGTCTTTACAATTTAGTATCTAAAAGGTAAATTTTCACAGCCACATAACATTTTGAGTCCTCCTCTTTCCCAGGCAGGACAGTTCCATAAATTTATTATCAAACAATACATTCAACAGTGTTTGAATCAAACAAAACTGCTGAGAGATTATTAGTTTTGAAAGAAATGTCAACATAAGTTTCAGTCACAAAAATTTTCACATGATCTCAATAACAAATTGGATTGAACCAAGCCAGCATGATGATTTTTTGAACTGCAATTCAAAGTTGGACATAAAAGACCAAAAAAGTTATGAGAACTTACAGCCTCGAGCCAGTGTTGGAGGGCTAGTTTCTGAGCATTCTCATCCTTGGACAAACCTTTTCCAACCTGTAACCACAAAATAACTAAATTCCTATCCATAGTTCTCCACAAAAGAACAAAGAAGACGAAGAAGAAATTTGTAGCAGCAGCTGCAGAAATTTGTGATATATCCAAAAATTACCTTGGCAGCTCTTGTCCTCGCCCGTGCCCAACGTGAAACAGCTGATTGTGGTTTTTCAATATCAAAGAATAACACAGAACTCTGTTTGAGAGCTGCAAAATCTAATGCCTTCCACCTGCAATAACCAAAAAGAAAGATCGAAAAAACAATAAGAAACAATGGATCCACACCAAAGACTTAAATCAGCTGCAAGTGACATGAAAGTTGTTCAGAAACAAACCAGAGCTCCTCAACCACAACTGCACAATCTGCAAGGTTTCTTCGTGTCCGGTAACTCTTGTAGACTTTCTGAAGCTTAGTTGCAGCAGCATCACGTTCACTAATCGGCTTTGGGGAGAATGGTACGACTGGTTTAGGAGGGCATATTGTGGGCTTGGATTTATGAAACAATCCATTATCCTTTGAAGCCACTGAGTATAAATTCTCTCTGTCTATACATAAATTCTTGAATGAATCAGTTCTTTCAAGCATTTTTTTTTCAGGTTCCCAATTCTTGAAGCTTACTGACTTTTCAAAAATCACTTCATCAGGCCCAACAGACTCTGTCTTTGTCTCTGAAACTTTTCTCTTGAAGCTATTTATTCTCACACTGATGGACCTCACTAAAACTGCATCTCCACCATCAGTCAAACCTAAGAACGTTTTCCTTACAATTTGTTTCCAGGCTGATGGGAGTAAGGAAAGTGATAATCCCATGGAATCAGAAGCAGCAACAGACCTCTATATGCAGTTACAGAATGACCAATCTGCTCCATAAAATTTAAAATGATCAGAAAATCAGTTTCAGGACTCCAAAAGATTAAAGGACAATCAACAATGAAGATTGAGAAAAATTAGATCAAATTTTGAATAGGTTGCAATGACATCACTTGTTGTTTACAGATTATTGAAACCGAAAGAAGAAAAGAAAAGATATCTCTAGAAAATTGCACACCCATATTCCCAAATTAATTGGCAAGAAAGAAAGAAATTTGAAACCCTCCAACCAATCTTCAATATTAAGCAGATAAGCATAAAATCAAAGTTCTCAAAAACTTAAAACCATTCATCCGAACCCCAAAACGAGGCATGATATATAACAAACAAAAAATCCCCCAGGAACAACCTATAAGAAAGAATCAAATATCGGCAGAGATCAAATTATGCCAATCAAAAGTCAAGAAAAGGGTGGGAAATCTTAAGATCCCTTACCCGCAAATCCAAACTCAGAATCTTTACAAGGTTATTCAAGCGACTTGCAACTAGAACAACCAAACCAAACTGAACAAATTACACCAAGTGTTAAGTTTATTACTATATATACGTAAAAAACCATTTAAAATAAACAAAGAAAGCGAGTCAAGCCAACCTTAGAAAGTAATTTTGAAGAGAAAAATGAAGTCAAACCGAGCCCTAAAGACTTATCAAACAGAAAATGAAAAGTCCTACCAAAAAAACACAGAAAATGGAAAGAAAAAAACAAAGAAGTAGAAAGAACACGTACGGAAGTCCTTGAAACCTTAGTAATTGTTTTGAATGGAAGGAAGAAGGATGATGGGCCGTTGAAACTTTGGAAACGCGGGGGGTTTCGAGCGGATGGGCCGCTGCATACGATGAGAGAGAAGTCAAGCTTTGCTTTTGTAACTTTCCATGAAACACCCCAAAACACGAAAATTTTCGCAGAGTCTCTCACGTTGGCTTTGATTTGGTTATCTCAGTCAATACGGCAAACGTCACTTAGTCAATGCTTCAATTTTCTGGAATTCCCATTTTCCCTGTCTATGCATTTTCATCTAGTGAGCAGCTACTCCATGATTCACCAACCACCAAGACAATTTGACGTTGATGATGATGCCTGGAATTATAACTAGATTTGACGCGATCCATTGATGGTGGTTATACATGATCAATGCCTGTAATTAGTAGGGTCATCTCCTTAATGGCCAACCCAACCAGTTTGATGTATGATGTATTATGGTACTACAAGCAGTAAATTCTTTCTTTCCTTTTGCGTCCAAGTTCAGGCACCCAGTAGCTGCTGAGAGCTTTTCTGGGACCGTATTAAAAGGGCCCAACTGTTTTCTCTTGTCGCTTTATTTAGAGCAGCTAACGTAAGCACTGGTTGAAAGGTCGGCGCGTCTCGTCTACAGCACGGATTGTGCGACCCCGCATACAAATAAATTGGTTTTTAGTTATATTATTTCAACATAATTCATATTCAGTCGGTAAATTCTTAAAAATTGATAATTAGTAATATTTTTTAAATAATCAAGAATAAATATTATTTTACTGTCCAATAAAAGCTTTCTTCCGACAATGTTCTCAAAAGACCTTGAAAACCTTTTCACTCCATTTAGATACAATTGTGCAAGTCTTCTTAAAGGTATTTTTGGAAGAAATTCTTTATTAACAATAAAATCACATTGATTCCTAATTATTTTAGTATCATTAGTTCTTAATTTTAAAAAATTGGATGGTTAAATCTGAATTATTTTAAAAAATATCATTAAAAACCAATTTTCCCAAATCTAATTGCCTCGTTGTATTCATCATCCTCGCCGCACAAGTCATTCTCTACTTAAAATGGTTTGGGGACATGAATTTACCTTCAAATAAACGCGCATTAAGGTTTTTCGAAACTCGGATCCAAATTTCCATTAAGCATAACTTAGGCCTCCATTTGAACCCAGTGGCGGAACTACCTTATGTTCAGTTAGAGCAATTCCCACTTTTTTTCTATATGTTTTAATTGAAATTTATATTTTGTCCCCTCTGAAATTTCTAATTTCCTCTCAATTTCTATATTTCATGAGAAGTGTTAATTGAAATTTCTATTTTGCTCTCAAAAATTTGGAGTCCTAGTTCTGCCACTGTTTGAACCCCTGAACGAACAAGCTACTTACTTATCTCTCACGAGTTCATGAGCCGAATAACTTTTTCTTTTTTTTTTGCAGTGAAACAGAAAGCTTTATTATTAATGAAGTCTTACATGCACTCTACCCCGAGCATCATCCATCAACAGGGGAAGGGTGCCAGGTGGTGGAGTTCTAAGCCAGGTACACGAGTATGAATCCAAAGAAAAGTTTGCCAGATAATCAGCAGCCCCATTTCCCTCCCGTAACACATGAGAAAATCTAATATATTGAAATCTAGAACACCAGAGTTTAATATCTGTAATCAGACCAACTAAATGCCATGGAAGTTTGGAAACATGAGTCTGAATCAAATGAATCAGCACCTGGGAGTCTCCTTCAAGTATAACTTTCTGAAATCCTAGAGAAAAAGCAAGCTTCAGTCCTTCTAAGGCTACCCATGCTTTAGCTTGTAGTGCCACTGAGACATTGACCTCCAAAGCAAAACCTCCACAAAATCTCCCAAGATGGTCCTTGCAGATACCACCAGCGCCAGCACGATTCATAGAGAGTCTTAGAGCTCCATCAAAGTTGATTTTGACTTCTGAAAATTCAGGTGGGCACCAGCAAACCTCACGAACTCTAGTTGGAACATTTGAAAGAGGAAAAAGATGAAATGATCTGGGATTCCTGTAGAAGTTGTCTGAGATGAGTGCACGCCTCCATAATTGAAATCTCTTTTCCTTCAAAAATCTTCTTATTTCGAGAATACCAAACTACCCATCCAAAATTTGCCACAACCAAAAGAAAATTAGTAATATTTATATCAGAAGAAGGTGGAGATAGCTTTGTTATGAAGTTGAACTAGTTGAAGAAGGAATCTTGAGGTCCCACTGATGCTGTTGCACCACCTAGAGTCTGGAACCAAATTGCTCTTGAGTAAGGGCATTGGAGCAGCAAATGCTCTAAAGATTCCTCATGACTTTGACACAAGGGACAAGTAGGATCAAGACCATGAATGCGTTGAGCAAGAAGTTTAGTTGTAGGTAAAGCACCTAATAAGCATTTCCAAAGATAGAATTTAATATGGTATGGAGATGCCAGCATTTCCTCCAGATACTATGAGATGTATGAGAAGCTATATTAGTGAGGAGTCTATAAGCTGATGACACGGTGAAGTCTCCCGAAGATGTGAGAGCCCAAAGACGTCTATCTGAACCCAATGAAAGAGTTAAAGGAGTAGAGATAATCTTCATGACAAACAAGGGATTCCAGAATTGAGAAAACAACTGCAAGTTCCATGTTCCATAATCCTCTGAGATGAGTTGACTGAGGACTCGTTCTTGTCAATCGAGAGCAGTTCATTTGAGGGTCCTACCCATTTGTCGCTTTCAATTAATACATTTCTCCTATTTGCTAGCAACCATACACTTCCTTGATCAACCCAACTCTTAAGCTTGCACAGTTGCCACCACCCAAAAGAATGGCGAGAACTACAGGTAGCCTTTATAAAATTTGAATGTGGAAAATAAATGGATTTCATTACTTTTGACCATAGGCTTTGCATCATGAGCCCAATAACGTGGAGATATTTATAAGACTATTCCAATATGAGACTATTCTCGTTTGACACAACACACAAGCAAGTGGAAGGTTCTAAGTCCACAAGAAAAGATTTTTTTTATTACTCTTAAAAAAAATGCATTAGTAAGTCATAACTCATAAGTTGAACGCAGCCCAAGCTCTTTAGGAATTAGGACCACATGGCGCGTCTACTCAACGCCATAAATAATTTTGTAGCTCCCTTTAAGATCTATTTTTCTATTAGAAACTTTAACTTCAAAATAAAATATTATCATGATAAAGTCCTGGCTTTTTATTTTCCATCTGTTTGGCTCATCAACGGTCAACCCAATCTAAATTTGGCCTAAGCAAACTAGCCCATAAAGCCCTCAAAAAAAATTTACTTTGTTAAATGCTTGGTAGCACCAGTAAAATTCTTAACAAAAAGCCCTTCTGAAATAAGTCTAGCCGTTTGGATAAGTTTACCAAAGGCTGAGAAGTGCTCCTTAGACCAAAAAAAGAAGAAGCTATTTTCAGGTAAATGTCTGTTAACACCATTGAAATTCTTAATATTAGAAGCCCTTTTTAAATATAAATCTACTTCGATTGTGTTTCACAAAAATAGCCCTTCGGTTACAATAACATATATTGGGAAAATTATTAAAACGTCACTTTTGGCTTCCATTTATATAAGCAACCCATCAAAATACTTATCTTAAAAAAAAGTTCATTTTTTATAAATAATTAAATTACGTGACCTTTTTTAAATATAATTAAATTAGAAGATATAGAGGACACAAACTTCCTTACATTACAATGGGATATAATAATTACATTTGAAAAGAGATTTTTTTTACAAAATGAGATTTTTGATGGACTATTTTTATAAATACGAACGAAAAAGTGGTATTGTCATAATTTACCAACAAAAAAAAAGGAAAAACCACCGTTGCGTTATATTTGAACGGTCGAGATTTGATTTTGTGTCCAACCCGTAACCAGAAATGACAGTCTGTCCGCCAGATGGTTATGTTGCGCTCATCCTCTTCGCGTTAAATAAGAGCAGTGCGAACGAAACGAGTATTCGAGAACAAAAAGGTTTGTCTTTGCAACATTAATGGCGGAAAAGGAACCAGAACGTGCAGACTCCTCATCAGGTATTTGTTTCTAATTCCTCCTTGGGACGTGTCATTTTCGCTGAGTTATTCCTGGTTTATTTTTATTTTATTTTTTACTGATTGTCCATACACTTCGAGTTTATTTTTCCTCCTACCTTTAGTTCTCAAGGGTTCTATATTGATAAGAGTGTCCTGTTTTAAGAACCCCTTTGTGTTCTTTGTTCCTTTTAACATTTCTTTTCTCTGTTTCGATTAATGCTCTGATTTCGTGCTCTTGATCTTTACGAGAATTTAAGAACCCCGTGTTACTTAAACTTTAAAACCCTCAGTTACCTTTTTGTTTGTTGAGGTTCCTTTTTTCCCCCAATTTCTTCTGGGAAAATTATTCTTTTTTATCAGACTTGCGGTTCGTTTGTTGCTTTATTGAAGATTGGAACCCGAAAGTTGTAGTTATCTCATTTGATTTTTTTTTCTGACAGAAAAAGATGTAAAAGCACCCAATTTAATTGGAAGGGCAAAAGAAGAGATCGAAGCGCTTACTCACTCTGAGAAATCACCACAACATAATAAGGAAACTCATGGAAGGAGTGATGACATTGATGAGCACACCCCAATTGATGAAGTGAAAGGTCCAAATCTGTTTGAACGAGCCAAGGAAGAGATTGAAGCCCTTGTTGGAGCGATTCATCCAAAGAAAGAATCCAACAATCATGACTCGTCGTGTAAGAAGGATGGCGGATTCTTGGCCTCAATTGGGAGAAGTTTTGAAAAATTCTGCTCCCCTTGGAATAAGAAAAGAAGCTAGTCAATAATCTTTCAAAGAGGTGTGAGAGCTCTTACTCATTTCTTTTGCGAAAATAAAACTACCGTGATGGAACAAAGCATAGATATAAGCTCATTGTTTCCTTTTCTTTTTATCTTGAGAAATTATCTTTGTAATAGAATGTAGATAACTGGCTTATGTGGATTTGATTGTTTGTTTAAATACAACTAGTGGTTGGGATGTTTGATGCCTGTGTGTACTGTTGGTAAATGAATATCACAATTGAATTGATATATGACAATAACAAATCAAGGCCACATTTCAATTTGACATCCACTTTCTATTTCTTCAAATATAAGAATTGTGACTTGATTATATTTTTACTTTCACAGCCTCATATTTATGGTGCAAAACTATCAAGGAGATTGCATTCTTACTCCTACTGTTAAATTAGCAGATACGATATGATGTATATTTGGCATTCCACAATAATTCTTTGAGTTAGATGATACAATTGAGAACCAGAAGCTATGTTGAAGCATAAGAAATGTAGAAAAAAAAACAAATGCCTTCCTCTAGTGTTGTAACATGCTGCATCTAACAAGTGGGATCCTTTATTTGTAATTTAATCTTGAACTCCAAAGTTTTGAAAAGATTAAATGCTAAGATTCAAGGGCAATGTGTAAGTTTATAGATTGCTTGTGCACTGTTTTATCCTAGCATAAACTGCAAGCACCAATCGACACATTTACAAGTGTTCTTCACCAGGGGGAGAAGGAACCTAGTAATACTAGAGCCCTATGTTCTTTAGGCATGTTCCATCTAAAGCAAATAAACGCTGAACTACAACTTAAACCCCCAACGATGGTGGTTCATTTTTATCTGCAAGATGTTTGTGGTTTTCATTTTTACTATAGAATGATGATGGCATCTAATCAGGAAAAATAGAATAAAAATGTACTAAAAACAATTATTGCTTTTTAGCATAAACGACAGATACTAAATCTTGGACCAGAAAATTGAGATGTGTTCCTTCAAGAGAAAAAAAATTTGAGAAAGGAAATCAAAGTAAGGTATGAGAGCTGTTCTTACCTTTTCTTCAATTGTTATATCATCCGCACAAGTACAATTTTGTTTTTGTGGATATAAGTTCAGTGAGAGAAGATGGAGGAGGATTAGTTTGAAATTGGTAGTAGGAAGGACTTGAAAAAAAAAAGCCTAAAAAACAATAGGGAAACTGGTCTGGGAATCATCCTATAACCACACAACTTCACCCCACTGTCCTACATAGATATTGGTATTGTGGTAAGGTTTTCAGGACTTGGACACTAGTTCTAAGTTTGAACAGTAGAAACATGGCGTGCCATGGGAAATTGTGAAGAAAAAAGGAAAAATTAAAGCATTGTGTTGTGAGCTTTTAGTGTTGTTTCCGTTGAGATATTATGCTGTATCGTTTAGGTCGTTCATCTTCGCTCCCTTTTGTTACATGATTCAGTTTTTCACATTTCCTCGATTCAGAATTTCTGAAAGGAGTTAACGTCTCTTGAATATGTGCTGCTCCATGTTCTCTGTTCTTGTATTAGTTTTTATGATTCTTCTGAGAAAGGATGCTAGATTACCTGCACTTTGAATCAAACTAACTGAAGTTTCTGTAACTGTAAAAATGGGGTACTTCTCTAGCATTTATTTGGATCGTTCAAGGTAAAATGGCTCTAGTGCCACACCAAGCGTGCTAAGTTTTATTGCCATGTTCATATAAATACTTTGTTCTAATTGATTTTGGAATGTTCTAAAGAGATATGATTCCATAAAGTTAATACTCTAATGGGGAAGAGGTGGATAAATAACAGATGCCTATTGCAGATTCTTGCAAATGGTTGGAGATTCTAGGAAGGTGAAGATAATTGATCTAGAAAGAAGTCTGTGTCAGAGTTTTTTTTCTTTTTTTCCTTTTTAAAATGAACAATTAGACGTTTATAACATATCAGGGGATTTTGGAATTCAAAAAATCAATTGTGAATTTTGTGGAAGTTTGTTTTTGGTCATTATGTGCAGGATAGCTTCTTCTTCTTTTTTTTTTTTCTTATTTGGGGTGGTATATTGCAAATTTAATCTTATATTGATGTTTTTAACCTTATTTTGTACAAGTCTGAGCAGAACTTTCATTATGTTTTACAAATTTTTCAGCTGCATCTGCATTGGCTTCTTTGGTTTGTTAAATTGTAACTTAACAGAGTCTAGTAAATTAAATTCATAGATCTGAAACCGTTAGTGGGTTCTCCACCTATGTAGGCATTTCAGTTTGCATCAACCTATCTATTTCTTTTGAGGTACTTGGATGTGTTTTAAAGGAAAAAGGAAAGACTGATTTGGGTTGGGTTCTTTTAAGTCTTTGGCTCGGTTTCTATATAATTTTATATCCTAAGCCTAAAATATATAATAGATATAATATAAATTATAAACATTTTTTATATTATATATAATTTTATATTTATCTGTCAAAGAGTACTAAGCCAATATAAAATCAATATCGATATATATATCCTAATTTATAATCAAAAGAAGATTATCTAATAAAATGAAAATTAGATTATTGCAATTAAATCAATATCAAAATAAAGTCCTAATTAAACCAAAAAATAATTAGACAAAAATATATAGTCAATCAGAGTACAATATGAAGTTTATTGGCCTATAAATTAGGTTTTTTCCCTTGTAAAATCCTACTATAATCGAACAAAAAAGGAAAACCTAAAAATTAAAGAATTTATTAAGACATGAATTTTGTTAAAAGGAATTTTTTTATTATAGTGCTTCAAATATCTAATTAAAAAAGTAATTAGACGCTGAAAAATATTTCTTACATATAATATCAAAATATCCTAATTTAAGAATAAAAATAAGATTATAAAAGAAAGTCAAAATAAGGTTGTTGTAATTAAATATCAAATTAGTAAAAGAAAAATATGATGTTTAATGGCCGTTAGGTGTTGTTTACTTATAAAATCCTGTAGCTATAACTTAAAATACCAGATAGTGCCCCTTGCACAATTGTATCAATTAGATATATATCGTTCAATATCATTTATTAATGTTCTATTTAAAATTAACCTCATTATATTAAAATTAATTAAGTAATATTCTAATAATTTTATAATATTTTAAGAAGCTGATATTTTATTAATATTAAAAGTTATCAACATTACCCTTAATTATAATTAATCTGAATGTATTTTATTGATTTTTATTTAATTATATTTAGTATATAATTAGATATATTACTATTAAGGATATACAAATATAAATATATAAAAACATACATATATATTATTTATCTATTTAATTAATCATAGTGCAACTAAAATGAAACTACTTAAAATATAAAATATTAGGATTAGGTGTCCTTTGCACAATTCCTCCAGTAGTCTTTTTAGACATACTATGGCTTATTTCTCTCTCCATTCTTATTATATTGTTCTCGTAATTGTTCAACGCACGTTTATTATTAAACGTTAGAAACAGTCAATGGGGTGAACGGCTCGGCTTTTATCTAGAGAAATCGGGCCGATGTGGGATGTGAGAAAAGTGGGCTGGGAATGCTTTTGTATTGATTCCCAGCCCACTTTGTATGAGCCTTTCTCCCATCGTATTCCATGTTCCCAGCCCAGCCCATTCCTCGTTTCCAGCCTTTCTCCCATCGTATCCCACTTTGTATGAAAAGTGGGCTGGGACGTGCCTTTCGTCCCATCCCACATCGGCTCGGAATCAAAACACTCATAGCCGATTTTCTTATATAAGGGCATAGGTGGTTTTTAAATTTCATATAAACCATGGTTCAAAGCGATTTGTGTGAGCCATTATCAAATCACCGAACCCTATTTGTAAGACAGTTTGGGTTGGGTTGGGGTATGAGTTTTCCCCTTTTAATTGGTTCGGGAATTTTGGTTCCAAGGTGTGTGGTTAGATTTTCAGTCTATCATTAACTTCGCTTGGTCTTGGGTTGAGGTTAGCTTGGACCAAACAGCACCGAGTTGCAGCCCTAACTCAGTGCGTGAGGCTGATATTATCTATATCTTATCTACATGTAAGGCAAGAAAAGGCAAGAAAACCCAAGTGTGTCAAACATAATATTCAATTTTCAAAAAAACCCTTCCTCATATTGTTAAGATTTATTAATAAAAGAGGCATAATTGTTATAACAAGGGTATAATTATCATAACAATTCAATTACCTTAGATCAACAGTTCAGAGGTTTTATCCGTTTCTTTTACATCCCTTCGTTCAATAGAGACAAACCCTGAAAAGCTCTAAAAACTAATAATAAATATTAAAAACGTGTTTTTTACATTGATCACTTTTCTGAAAACGTTTCCAAAATATTCGGAAGAAAAAGAAAGACTTATGATATTATTATGGTCTGGCTAACGTGCTTGAATTCCTCGTTTTTCTCTCTTGTTCAGTGAATAATCAAATCATTCAATCATTCACACATCCAGAACAAATCAAGCAACGCGTTGTACCCGCGACTCTGCAAATTGAAACTACTGATAACAATGAAAATCAATTTATGAAAAGGCAAAAAAAGAACTAAAAAATGTAACAGAACATTTTTGGTTTTATCAAATAATTATAGCTGATTAATGACTTAAAAACAACCCCACAATTCCTCCCCATTAGAAATGTTCCCCTACCACCAACATGGACGCTTATCATTCTCCCTCTTGAAAAGAGAGAGATTTAATCTAACTTTTCTTACAATCTCAATCAAAGATTTCCTTCTCGTTGTTAACAATATCAGCCTGTACTTCGGCTCGTGTGTTTGCTTCCGTAATTGCAGCAGCTTGACAGAGATTATCTTCTTTCTCTTCCTTTTTCAAACTTTGCACCGTATGCAGTTGCTTGCATTAGCACGTCCGAGTGCTCGATAACCGAGCGTTCATCAATCAGCTTCTCCTCTTCTGTAAATGATTTTTTTCTTCTTTGGGAGAATTGGTTTTAAAATGGGATTATACTGGGGATGTTGTAGGTTTATTCTGAGGTTTAAAATTGGTTTTAAAATGGGTTTATACTTGGGTTTAAAATTGGGTGACTGAATCTGATTCTGAATCCGAATCTGAATTACTTTATGAAATTGGTTTATACTAGGGTTTTGTCCTTTTGTAGAAATGAAAGTTATCAGAGAAAGGCTCTGCAGTCTAGGCAGTGTAAATCTCTTCCTAATTTCCAAGGTCTACAGAGGATGAAAAGGTCCTGTTTTCATGGGCTGAAGGAAGGACCACCTCAAACTGCACTAGTTTTAGATGGATTTGAAAGTGAGAGAGAGATAGAGAGAGAGAGAGCACTTGGCTTGTGTTCGAAGGAAATGCAGCAGACTCTACAGAGAGGACAGAGAAAACGGATTAATCATATGGTTTTCAATTGACTTGTCAAAGAAGGCTATCGCTTTCCCTCAAACTTTTAGTTCTTCCACTGCCTGATAAGAAAGTAGGATCGCTTGTCTTTGAAGGAAGATCTCTCCACCCAGACAAGATAGATCAGTAAAGAAAGTAGAGAGAGAGAGAACAAGAAATTTCCTTTCAAGGCTGCCTGGTAACTTGTTTTTTGGCCTTTTCACCTTTTTTTTATAACCCCTAACAGTCATTTTTAAGCGATTCACACACACACTCACCACCATTATTATCATCAATTCATCATCACCTCTAATCATCATGAGGACTCCTGAGAAACAGAAGAGAGAGATCTGGTCTGCTGTAATAGCTCTCTTGCAAATAATGAGTTGGGCTTCAGCAACAAGCAGGACTTTTGCACCATACGATGATGCTTCTTCACAAGGTTAGTTACTTTGCCTCCCTTTCACATTCCAATCACAACCACCCTTTTCCTCAATTCACTCCCTTTGACAGAAAATCTTCCTTTTTACTCACTTATAAGCTTCAAACCCCTGCTTTTGACAAAAAGCTTCCTCTTTTAACACCCCATTCCACTACCACTATGAACTTTCTCTTTTCTGTTTTTGCTTTTTCTTTATCCCAATCAGCTTTTACAACCTTTATGATTAATCAAACAGGTAAAAGTCCCAACTCCCTACAAGCAGTCTTGCACTCAGAACAGGTACTCTCAGCTTTCCTGATTCTCTCTTTCACTCACAAATGAGTATGGTTTTAACTAATTTACTGTGATTCTATGTCTGTTAAAGGGATTTAAAAGCATGAAAGGAGTGGCAGAGATTGAAAAGGAGACATACAATGGGATGAGCACACTTGGGTCAAGGCCACCGAGCTGTGAGCGCAAGTGTGGAGGGTGCATTCCTTGTGAAGCCAAACAAGTGCCCACAACCAATGACCATTTGGGTGTACAGTATGCAAATTATGAACCTGAAGGATGGAAATGCAAGTGTGGCGCTTCTTTTTACAATCCATGATGTGTTTCCTAATCTTAAAAATATAAATATATGCAATGATCTTCTCTTCTCTCTGTGTAAGTTCAGATTCATTTCAGCATTTCTATCCAGAGTATTCTACAGGAAATTTATTGTCGCATCGAGTTAAGAATCAAGGTTGTGGAATCCTGATCAAATGCTTGCCCATTCTCTTCTTATTATTATTCGTTCCAAAGGAAAAAGTTTAATTGAAAAATTATCTGTCTTGTGCTTGAAAAATTACCTCACAGAGTTGGAGAAGAGACATTTTCCTTCTCTACAAGGTTTCTCGCTGATGGCTATTTCTCAAAACGCGTTGAGATGTTGGTGAACTTACTTCTCAAGCTACTTTCTTTTTCTGATTGGAAAGGAAAAAAGTAAACCATGAAAATGACATTCTCACTCAATCCCCACCACTTGGGATCTTAGACCATGGATTTAGGAATTAAATCTGCTATAATTTTAGGCTGCATTTGTTCTGCGTGTCGTGTGGGGCATTCCACAATTATTTTCTAAATGTTTTAGTATGGTCCACTTGAAGGAAGGAAAAAAAACACAAATCCTCGTTATGAAATCATTTATGTTGCAGATCCTATAGCCTTCATGAGATGCTGCACGTGACAGCATTTTACATTAAAAATGCAGTCATTGTGGGATACGGCCACATTCATTCTCAAATCATCAAATGCTTTAAATGACAGCATTTCACTCTAACAGCAAGAACCAATGTAGCCTAATATTTCAGCGATGGTACTTATTTTTTAGAATGTTCCTTAACTTGTTTTTAAAGAATCCAATATGAGCATCACTTTAACTTATCATGATTTATGCAGTCATTCTCTATAACAAAATGTATGCCTGCTTGCTTGCATTTGGGAATGAATTTTCCCAATAAGTTATAAAAAATGCATTGAAAAGATGAATGACCCTGGGCTTGTTTTTGGATTTTAAAAACTCATTTTGCAAAAATACGATGGTAAACTCAAATATTTAAGAACTCTAAAGGGTGTACCTGATATTTAATAGTTAGGGTTTATTGGGGGAGGTGACCTAATTCACCCACCCAATTATCATCCTTAAAATCTAGTCTTGATTCTAATTACAGATTTTTAAATCCAAAATATTATTTGGGTAGATTAAATTAGAAGATTCTATTGTGCCAACTAGATTTTAGAATCTCATTTGGCTAATTGGATTTTTTTTCCTTGGAAAAATGCTAGAATCTCATAATCCCAATTTCATGGAATTATCCTGAAGAGGGATTATGAATCTTGGTTAGAATCTATAGCATTAGATTCCCAAACCCTATTCACCTATTTTGATATTAGAATTTGGGGAAATTGGTTTTTAGTGTTAATTTTTCAAATCAATTCAAATTTAGTCACTAAATTCTTAAAAATTAAGAATTATTGATACTTTTTTCAAATAATTGAGATTTAGTGTCATAAAACTTTCTTCCAGCAATGCCCTCTAGAGACTTTGAAAACCTTTTCATTCATTTGGGTATTCCAGCAATGCCCTCTAGAGACTTTGAAAACCTTTTCATTCATTTGGGTAAGATAGTAAAATGTTATTGAATCTTAATTATTTAAATAAAGTATAACTAATTCTCAATTTCTATGAATTAGCTGACTAAATCTGAATTATTTTGAAAAAATATCACTAAAAACCAATTTTCCACTAGAATTTCCGAACGGCCCTATCTAAATGGGTGACCTAAGATCTATTGACTTGAAGTGTGCGTATACATGATTAGGTGGAATTCTTCAACTACTAGTCTCCCTCCCTCTTTTGTTTCGCGGAAAAAACTTGGCGTTAAAGATTACCGTTAAACGTCCTGGGCGTATTAGGGACGTGACAGGTAAGAGACGAGGACCCACCTCGTCTCGGTAAATTAATTTATTTCGCGGTAAAAAACACTTGGCAACACATTAACACTAAAATTAGCCGTTAAGATTACCGTTAAACGTACTGGGCGGCGTATTAGGGACTTGCCACGTAAGAGAGAAGGGACCCACATCGTCTTGGTCAATAGACTGTATCATCTATCATCGGGGTCCCCAGCTCAGCTTCGTCTGTAATAATAAAGAAATGATAATTAAAAGTTCGAAAATAGGATTGGAAGATGTATTATCGAGGAGGAACGGGGAGAACGTGTCTTTGGTTTTGTACGGGGAGTGATCAGCGCCAAAACCCTTCTCTCTTTCTCTCCCTGTCGTCGCGATCTCGGAGCTCTCGATCTGGTGGCAAGAAGTTTCAATGTCGATCCACTTTGACGAGAGCCTGGTTTCTTGAAGATTGAGGAGGAGGAGGTTTCGCTCTTCCATCTTTTCTTCATGATTCCAGGTATCTCTTTTCGCCTTTCTTTTCTTTTTTTTTTAATTCTCTGAACGTTGCCACGTTGCTGTTGTTGTATCGATTTGTGCGGCTTTTTTTTCTGTTACCTTCTTGTTTTTTTCTTTTTTTTTTTTTCAATCGGCTGTTAGGTTTTCTACAAGGATTCTGCATTTTTTTGTTTCCCTCGTTTCTTTCTATGTTAATTTGGCCAGAAACTATCTGATGTGGTCTTTTGGTTTTTAATTCACACTTCTTTATGAGTTCTGATTTCCGTGATTAGAGTTTTGAGGTAAAGATACACGATCTTGTCTGGTATTTACGTTGTTCTTGTAGACACAACGACAGTCCTCGTTCATGTGTAAATATGTTTTTGAATTATGAATCTGGGAATGATAAGTAGATTGAATCCTGTTTTGCTCTTTACTTTGTCATTGAATTTCTTTTTTTTAAAATGAAAGTTTTCCTTTCTGTGAATGTATCACTTGAAATTTTTCTTTCAAACTAACCTTCAAAATCCATCTTAGTCCTTCATTACTTTGAATGTTCAATTTTTTTCTTCGAGAGATTTTAATTCTGACATGCATTCGTTTGTGAGAATACAATTTACTGCTTCTCTATATTGCGAAGCCTTTAGGTAGAATGTATCTGTTCTCTGGATATATTTTGACTGTTATTTTGAGGTTGATATGTTTTCAGGCTTTGCTTTGCTGCAATTTATTGCACCTATGTGCAGCATGCTACCGTTGGTCTGCACAATTCACTCTTAATGGCAGGTTCTTTTTCGGGGACATTTGTGGTTTCTATGGTATTTTATTGCAGTCTTGGTTTGTCGGATTGCTGTGATTCAAATATGATCCATCTGAGCTAAAATCCTCAGAGATGTCCACGGCGGGCAGGGTAAGGGGCAAGCTCCGGTGGAGCAACCTGTACACTTTCTCTTGCCTTCGTCCAAATGCCTTAGAGTCAGAGGGTCCATATTCTCTCCAAGGTCCTGGTTTCTCACGGGTTGTGCATTGCAACAAACCTCGTCTGCATCGGAAAAAGCCTCTCAAATACCCATCAAATTATATATCGACTACAAAATACAATATTGTTACATTCTTACCAAAGGCAATATTTGAGCAGTTCCGCAGGGTGGCGAACCTATACTTTCTTGTGGCTGCAGTTTTGTCACTCACTCCTGTTTCCCCATTCTCTGCCGTGAGCATGATTGCACCGTTGGCCTTTGTTGTTGGGCTTAGTATGTTAAAAGAGGCTTTGGAAGATTGGCGTAGATTTATGCAGGATATGAAGGTCAATAGCCGAAAAGTTAGTCTTCATAAAGGGGATGGTATATTTGGTTATAAGCCATGGCAGAAGCTTCGTGTTGGCGACGTGGTGAAAGTGGAGAAAGACCAATTTTTTCCTGCAGATTTGCTTCTATTGTCTTCAAGCTATGATGATGGGATCTGCTATGTGGAGACTATGAATTTGGATGGTGAGACAAACTTGAAGGTTAAGAGATCTCTAGAGGTGACCTTGCCCTTGGACAATGAAGCAGCTTTCGAGGATTTCACTGGAACAATCAGATGTGAAGACCCCAATCCGAACCTTTACATATTTGTGGGTAACCTTGAGTATGAGCACCAGGTTTATGCTCTAGACCCGGGTCAGATTCTCCTTCGAGATTCAAAGCTCAGGAACACGGGTTATGTGTATGGAGTGGTGATTTTTACTGGACATGATAGCAAAGTCATGCAGAACTCTACAAAGTCCCCCTCCAAAAGGAGCAAAATTGAAAGAAAAATGGACTACATCATTTACTTCCTTTTTACCATTCTCCTTTTGATTTCATTGTCCAGTTCAATAGGCTTTGCTGTAAAGACCAAGTATGGTATGCCAGGCTGGTGGTACTTACAGCCTCAGGATACTACGAATCTCTATGATCCAAGAAAACCAGCCTTGGCAGGAGTTTTCCATCTGGTCACTGCACTTATCCTCTATGGGTATTTAATACCCATCTCACTTTATGTTTCAATTGAGGTTGTCAAGGTCTTGCAAGCAACGTTTATTAACCAGGATTTGCATATGTATGATGATGAGACAGGGAATCCGGCTCAGGCACGGACATCAAATTTGAATGAAGAGCTGGGCCAGGTTCATACAATCCTCTCTGATAAAACAGGCACCTTGACTTGCAATCAGATGGATTTTCTCAAGTGCTCTATTGCTGGCATTTCCTATGGTGTGCACTCTAGTGAAGTTGAAATTGCTGCAGCAAAGCAGATGGCTCTTGACCTTAAGGGGCAGAGTCCAGAAATTTCAAGAGTTCCCATGAATGAAAATCAGTATTCCTCAGAGAAGAAAACAAGTGTTCTTGGTGTATCTGAAATTGAACTGGAAACTATCATTACTTCTAAGGATGAAGAGGATCAGAGACCTGTGATAAAGGGTTTTAGCTTCAAAGACAGCCGCCTCATGGATGGAAATTGGTTAAAAGGGCCCGATGAAGATGTCATTTTGTTATTCTTTCGGATACTGGCACTCTGTCATACAGCAATTCCAGAACCAAATGAGGAAACTGGCAGTATTAACTACGAAGCAGAGTCACCAGATGAAGGAGCCTTTCTTGTTGCAGCTAGAGAGTTTGGCTTTGAGTTCCATAGCAGAACGCAATCAAGTGTCTTCGTCCGAGAAAGATATCCTTCTTCTGAACATGCAACTGAAAGGTCAGGATATGAATGGCTTTACTGCTTAAATTTGTCTTTCTGATTGTTCCATTCCACCTTTGGATTCTTGGAATCTTAATTTTTCATTTTATATGCATTCAGGGAGTTCAAGGTTCTAAATCTTTTGGAATTCAGTAGCAAAAGAAAGCGCATGTCTGTAGTTGTTCAGGATGAGGACGGCCAGATTCTTCTTCTTTGCAAAGGTGCAGACAGGTTTGAATCATGACTATTTTATTTGATTCTGATTTTCCTCTGGGAAATTGTGCCTATGTTAGATTTTTTTATTTCATAGTTTAATTCCATGTAATTTGCTCTTGAGAGAGTGCTGTTGTATGTACAGAAAAATGACCAACCATGACCCATTGAATGTACTGGTGATAGGGATCTGAACATCTCATGGATGAACGGTTGAACTGTTTAATCACCATTGAACTCTTTTAGGTTGTGTTTGCCGTCTTGTAGTGACTTTATGCTATATGAATGTTTCTCCAATAGAACTTGGGTACATGATTAATTTGCTTAAATTTTGCAGCGTCATTTTTGAACGGTTGTCAAAAAATGGAAGAATTTATGAGGACGATACCAGGAGGCATCTGAATGAATATGGAGAAGCAGGGCTGCGAACATTGGCTCTGGCATACAGGAAACTTGAAGAATCTGAATATTTTGCATGGAACAATGAATTCCTCAAAGCGAAGACTACTGTTGGGGGCGATAGAGAAGCAATGCTTGAAAGAGTAGCAGATATGATGGAAAAGGATCTGATTCTTGTTGGTGCAACTGCTGTAGAGGACAAATTACAGAAAGGGGTAAGCTCTTTCTTATGGAGCTTTAAAGTGATAACAATTTATTATTCTCTCATTTCTTGTATACTTAATTTTCTTATTGTGAACAGGTGCCTCAGTGCATAGACAAACTAGCACAAGCTGGCCTCAAGATCTGGGTTTTGACAGGGGACATGATGGAAACTGCAATCAATATAGGGTTTGTTTTTTCATATTACACAAGAAATATTCTTAATCTATAGGTTCTTTTCTGGAAAGCCGTTGCTTTTTGGATATCATTTTATTCCATACAATTTTGCATTTGTCGTTGAAGTCAAATATCTACTTTTGTAGTGCAGATTCGCATGCAGTCTGCTTCGTCAAGGCATGAACCAGGTCTGCATAACAACAATGAACACAGATATGCTAGCCCAAGAAACCAAAACGGTACAGATTTTACTGTCTTTTGACTGCTACGAGGTTACTGTGAATTTCTTCTTACACTTGAAAGGGGAAAAAAATAATAGGTAAATAAAATAATAATAAAGAAACTAAGATTAAAAAAATACAAAATAATTGCAGAAAATTATTCTCATGCTAGGCTTTGTTGCTATGTTTGGTTACTGACCAGGCTGTTAAAGAAAACATATTGATGCAAATTACCAATGCCTCTCAAATGATCAAACTGGAAAAGGACCTTCATGCTGCATTTGCCTTAGTTATTGACGGGAAAACTCTTACTTATGCTTTGGAGGATGATATGAAGCATCAGTTCTTGAATTTAGCTGCTGATTGTGCATCCGTCATATGCTGCCGAGTCTCTCCTAAGCAGAAGGCATTGGTAAGTGAAAATTGACAACTAATTGTCCATCTGAACTAGATTTCATCTATACCAACTGGTACTGCCATCAGAACTACTTACAGATGAGAGCCTGCATGGTAGCATGCCCTGGCTGATTTGAACAGCCTCCCATCTGTTCGTAGCACCAGACAGACTCATTTCTTTTGGCCCTTTTTCCCATTTTCTATTTCTATCAAAGGGGAGGGCATTCACTTAAGGGAATGTAAATATGCTTGTTTCTGATGGGTTTTGCTTTTCGGGCACTAGGTGACAAGGTTGGTGAAAGAGGGAACTGGAAAAACCACCTTAGCTATTGGTGATGGTGCAAATGATGTTGGTATGATTCAAGAAGCAGACATTGGCATTGGTATCAGTGGGGTGGAAGGGATGCAGGTGGGTAACCTCTCCATAGGCTCTTTCTAAATATATAAAGCTTCATATTAACTTTCCAACAACCTTGTATTATTATTTGTTAGATGCTAGTCTGCCTACAGTGAACTTGTCCCTAATCTGCTGAAAAGGGAAAAATCTTTATCTCAGCTGCCCTTCTTGTTTCGGATTTGTCATAGCAACTCTTATGAGAAAGTGATATAAATTTCATCAAATTTAGATCTTATTATCTGCATTCCGTCATGTTATGTGATAGCGAAATTTTATCACATATGGCTACTGAGAGACTTTGCTGGTCAATGCATACCGGAAAGTTCAACGTCTCCAATTTGTATACATCCCTAAAAGGATATTTTTCCCATTTCTATTTTTCCGCAGCATTATCTAATTTTAGGTCCTTGGGGTTGTGTTCTATTCTTGTGTTTTGGATGTTTACATGAAGAAATTTCAAAACATGCCACTAGAAATTATACTCAAGCTAACAGATTTTGGCTTTTTTCAGGCTGTAATGGCAAGTGACTTCTCTATCGCACAATTTCGGTTTTTGGAGAGGCTTCTGGTTGTCCACGGCCACTGGTGCTACAAGAGGATTGCCCAGATGGTAACATCGTTGCCTACCTTCTTTGGGCCTTGATTTTTATTAAATTTTTTTAACTTACGTGTCTTTGGATCTATTTCAATGCACACTTACATAAAATTTTTACATACAGATCTGCTATTTCTTTTACAAGAATATAGCCTTTGGCCTCACGCTCTTCTACTTTGAGATATACGCTGGCTTTTCTGGGCAATCGGTTTATGATGATTTGTATATGCTGCTATTCAATGTTATCCTCACTTCATTGCCTGTGATTTCCCTTGGAGTTTTTGAGCAAGATGTGTCTTCTGAAGTTTGTTTACAGGTTTGTTCTAATTTTTTTTTTCTCCGATAACCCCAAATTTTTCTATGAGTAGCAAAAGGAAAACAAGAATTCTTACGAAGGATTACCACAAGGAAGGTCTGGTTTGTTATGGTATCTCATTTATTACAGCTTGGTTGATTGATTCACATTGCCTTCCATTTTGCAGTTCCCAGCACTATATCAGCAAGGACCAAGAAATGTTTTCTTTGACTGGCCAAGGATATTTGGATGGATGGCAAATGGTCTCTATTCATCACTTATCATCTTCATCCTCAACATTAGCATTTTCTATAACAATGCATTCCGGGCTGGAGGCCAGACTGCAGACATGTCAGCTGTGGGAACCACCATGTTTACATGCATCATTTGGGCTGTCAACTGCCAGATTGCACTCACAATGAGTCATTTTACATGGATCCAATACCTTTTTATCTGGGGCAGCATCTTCTTCTGGTACCTCTTTCTCTTCCTGTATGGCTTGTCATCATCAATCCTCTCCGGGGATGCCTTCCAGATTCTCGTGGAGGCTCTTGCACCCGCCCCCCTTTATTGGTCCACCACCCTCCTTGTAACAATGGCTTGCAATCTACCTTACCTAGCTTACATATCCTTTGAACGGTCCTTCAATCCCATGGATCATCACATTATACAAGAGATCAAGTACTATAAGAAAGACAAGAAGGACCAACACATGTGGACAAGGGAGCGGTCCAAAGCAAGGCAAGAGACAAAGATTGGGTTCACCGCAAGGGTGGATGCAAAGATCAGACAGTTTAGAGGGAGGTTGCACAAGAAGCGTCCACTTGGTGGGCAAAATGTACCATCCCCTTGATAACATTCATAACAAGGAGATTAGGAATGAAGTATCGTTACGAAGGCGATGGTACATTTCGAGGGACACTTTAACAATGTCCCTCATTATGAGGGGAGGGGTACTAATTTTTCCCCATGCTCTGCTTTCTCCTTGTTTGTTTTTTTGGCCCCTCTGTTAGGATTTGTGGCCACTGCATGTTTTCCTCCTGGCCCTCCAAATCATTTCTTAGAATTTTTTTTTTCTTTTAATCCGGTAGCATGGGGCTAGTGGTTTTCAGGCCCCATTACAACAGAGCATTCAAGTTGCTGTATGTATATTATTTATAAGGCTTGAGATGTGGCTTGCCGAGAAATAGTTTAATTCTTACAACAGAGCTGTTTTTTGGTCTCCCCACTTCGTTGTGCTTTCTTGTCTAATCTAATTTTGATTCATAGGATATGTTAAAGTCGATTTCCGTGACCCAGATTCAATCGGGTTAGAAGTGGGTTTGCTTCCATATGTATTCCTTTCCTTTGTGTACTGTCCTCTTTATCTTCACTCTATATGCTCAAACTATCTTGATGCCTACTAGATGAAATTTTATAAGATAATAACTTTCAGTAGTTAAAATTTTTTGGACAAACCCATTTGCTTCCACCAATTAATAGCTTATAACCTCTAACATCCACTAAAAACCAATATTTAAATGAAAATACTTGAACCAAAAGAAGTTACAAAATGTTAGAAGCATTCTCCTCTTCATAATCTTTTAGGTGAAAATGAAACAACTAGTAAAATTTTGTTGTACAAATGGGAATTCTTGAAATTTCTGGATTCTGTTCTTTCAGGTCAAGAGAGCCAACTGCCTTGCTGCTGCAGCAATTTTAACTTCACTAGAGCGCACACCATAACAAATGCCAGCAATATAGGGCTTTGAGAAAATCCATCCAATTGCAAGTCAAGAATCAAGATGCCTGTTTCATCAGAGAGGATTGTATCAAGTCAAAACTAGAATGGTAATTTGTAAAGTTCTGTATGACCTGGCCTTCAAAACCAGTAAAAATCACCCCTCCATACCCATTAAGATTTGAATCTCCGAGGAGAATCTAATATGACCAAGGTCGAAAGCATAATCTGATTATTCCAGAGAAATCCTTCAAAGCTGCTTCATTGTCCAATGGCCAAGTCGCTTCTAGAGATCAATCTCTCAACTTTCAAGTTTGTCTCACCATCCAGATTCATAGCCTCGATATTTGCCAGATCACATCAGCATAGCTTCACGACAATGGAAGCAAATCTTTAGGAAAAAAGCTGATACTTCACTTTCACCAAATAACCACTACGAAGCTTCTGTCATAGCTGATAACCCAACATACCATTCCCCTTATGAAGAGCAACTTTTTGGCCCGGCTTCGGAGAAGAAGACGACAACCGTTGGAGAAGAAGGCTCTATTCCACTTTCACAGTGCATCACGCGTGGATTGAGAGGATGAAAATGGAGGTACTACGCAATCAGGTTTTTTTTTTTGGTAAGAAGAAGGCTTCAATCAGGTACTAACTCTTCATTCTTAAATAATTTTGACACTCAGTAAGAGGCATATCTTTTGACTATTTTAAATGAGAATATATTTTTATTTTCACTTTTTATATATTTACTTGTTAGTTTTGGAGATTCGCATGGTAAATATTTGCATTCAAAAATATTAAAGTTTAATAAATTAAAAAATTATAATAGGAAAGGGCATGTTAGAGAGTGTGTTGAAAATAGAACAATCTTTTACAAAAATGACCTTTCAATACCATGTTGCAAACTATTCTGATAAGGATTAATTGATCTTTTTACTTTTTATTTTTAAAATAATTCAAATCCCAAATACAATTACTCATATCCATTTTGCCACTTGCCTATATGTAATACACTAATGAAATCGTCTGCAGCCTTTTACTGCAGTGGTCTAAGCAGTTTGATTGAAATGCTGCTACGTGGAGCATTTAATGGTTACAGGGCTTTTGCTTATTAAAATACTATCATCCTTACCAATTATTATGTCCTAATTACCATTTGGTTAATGATTTTGAAAGAATGATAATCTGGGGCTGTAATATTTTACATGGCTAATTAACTCAATTGTGACATGAAATTCAAAAGAGAAATTGATGGAGATAAGAAAGTAAGAGTAAATAATAAAAAATATTTTCTATACACTAAGTTGCCTCACAAGTTTTTGACAAGATCTAACGTTGTAAGCAATCTCCAAATATAAAAAGACGAATTTATCAATCAAAGTAATATTTTGCGGAGTTTAAAAAGGTTAAAGAAAGAAAAGAGATAAATTTTTTGAATAAAGAAGGGAACAAGTAATGAAAGTAAGGTAATTTTCTCATAAAGAAGAGGGCATTTAAGTAAAAGTAAATGAAACTTGAAGTTTTTTATATAATGATTAATGAACCTATTAGAGAAGGGGAACTGTCGTTTCAGAAACATAGTGGGAGGTATTTTAATTAACCTATCCTGACAAGGGGAACTGTTATTTCGGAAGAATAAAGGGAGGTTTTTAGTTAGTACAAACCTTAAGGGAGGTTTCTGTAATTTACAAAAATAAAAAAGAAAGGAAAGGAAAGAGAGAGAGATACAAGGGAAAAACCTGAAACCCGCTCCGTTACGGGAGTCTGCTTCGATTGGATCAAAGCGTGATGAGAGGTGATACCACGACGATGGCTCTTCCCTTCTCTTCTCTTCCATTCCCTTCTTCTGCAACTCCAAGCTTCCGTTATCAAGCTAACCCTTGCAGGCATAAGTGAAAACCTTAATTCCCTTTTCTCTCCTCCTTCATAATTTGATCTCAAGCCCATCTTTCGTCTTCTGTCCATTTATCTCCCAGTCTCTCTTTGTTTTTTTTTTTTGGGTGGTATTTGATTGTTCATTGATGCTATGGGCATCGATTGGGATTCTGACTTTTCCATCGGGTAATTGAATTCGTTTAATCCCGGTGGTTGAATCGGTGGAGGATTCGGTGGTTTTGGTTTTTGTGTTATCTGTCCTGTATTTTCTTATTCGAAGTCTGGGTTAGAATTGGGAACTAGGGTTGAGGTTTTGGTTGTGACTTTCGAGTTATAATTGATGGAGCCTCGCGTTGGGAACAAGTTCCGCCTGGGTCGGAAGATCGGTAGCGGATCGTTTGGGGAGATCTATCTTGGTTCGTTACCTCGTTTTCGTTGCCTATTTCTTCTGTTTTTTCTTCTCTTTGTTAGTGATTGATAAACGTAACCTTTTTTTTTGTTCCTCTTTTGCAGGTACTAATATTCAGACGAACGAAGAGGTCGCCATTAAGCTTGTGAGTAATCTGCTTCTGCCATTGGGAATTCTTCAAGTTGCTTGATTGCCTTTTCACAACTTCTACTCCTGTCGAACACCTTTATTTGTTTGCTATTTTGTTGGGGTTGTTGGGGTTGTTGGGAGGATGAGGTTGCTGGATGTGGTGGTTGCTTGGTTGTTTGAGTAGGGAACTTGTTCTCGGTCTCGCGGATTATTTCTTCAACTAATGTTAATTTAATGGAGGCTTCCAACTCCTTATAGTTTCTGTCATTGATTATTTTAATTGTGATTGAATACGCGCATCCTCGAAGGACATTTCTTGTATTCACACACCACACGTTTTTCTTTGATTTTGGTACAAATATACAGTGGCATGTTTGACGACTGAATTTGCATTAGAAAATAAACTCGTTGTAACATGAATTTTTCTTAAAAAATTATATTATGATAATACAAAAATTGGCCCTACAAACAAAAATGGATAAATACAAATAAAAAAAGAAAGAAGAAAAGGGGGACGTCCCCATTTTTTCTTTTGTTGCTGTTTCGTAAGGTACCTTTTAACACCCAAAATGCGGCATACGTTATGTTTTGATTATTGAAGGGACGTTTTAAGCTCATATATGTCCTTCTACTGGTGCACAAAATTTCATGATTTATTATTAATTTAGCTTAAGATTTAAAAAATGTTAGTCTGATAAATATCAGAATGCTTAAGGAATGTTAGTGTAGAAAAACCTATTGGAGTCTATAATTTTTGTATTTTAGTGGAATTAATTTAGCTTCACATTCTATCTCTCTGTTGCTGCTTCACGTTCTTATGCTTTTGTAGTGGTTGTTCAAATATTGACTTGTTAAAGAAGCATGCTTGCATAACATTGGTGCCAATAATTTTTTAGCAGCAGCTAAATGTTTTAAAGAGTCACCAGACTTTGATTGCCTATTTTAATTGAATGTTAAAATAATCTCTCATTGATTAAATGTGGCTAATTAATGTGCATATTAGCCACTAAAGGGTTTCACTTCAGCTTCTTAAAATGATTGATTTCTTTGATACACATTTTTTTATTTTTTTCTGGAATTTTGTATATTAACCTTTAATGTGAATATTATTACATTTACTTTAATGACTGATATGGACTTCCTTTGATACATAAAATGCTGATCATGTTTCTTTTCCTCAGGAAAACGTCAAAACAAAGCATCCTCAATTGCTTTATGAATCAAAATTGTACAGAATTCTACAGGGAGGAAGTAATGAAATCTATATTTCCTATGCTTGTCATTCGATCATCTATGGATGCCTATGTTCAGTTATTTGATATCCTTTTCTGTTTGCTACACTTCACTTTTGTAGCTGGAATTCCAAATGTGAGATGGTTTGGTGTTGAAGGAGACTATAATGTTCTAGTGATGGATTTACTAGGACCTAGTCTTGAAGATCTATTCAACTTTTGCAGTAGGAAATTGTCTCTGAAGTCTGTTCTAATGCTTGCGGATCAAATGGTAGGTTTTCATCTTCATCTATTGTATGCTTCTTCTAGCATTTCTTATGGCTTTGCATCACTTGCTGTCAATCTCAATGCTTTTGTCAGATCAATCGTGTTGAATTTGTTCATTCCAAATCATTTTTACATAGAGATATTAAGCCAGATAATTTCCTTATGGGATTGGGAAGGCGTGCAAATCAGGTGTCAATACTCAGCTCATTTTTATTTATCATCTGTAGAGACTTTCCTTCACGTTCCTTTTTTGATATGTTATTTGCTATTTGACTTATATATAGGTCTACATTATTGACTTTGGTCTGGCTAAGAAGTATAGAGATAGCTCAACCCACCAACATATTCCTTACAGGTAATTATCAGGAGAGAGAGAGAGAGAGGAAAAAAGAAGAAGAAGAGCATATTCCATACAAGTTACTTGCTTTTAAATTACTTAATGAATAGGACTGTTGACAGCTTGTATTTGAAAATCTTTTTTAATAAAGATCTCTTTTTCAAGAGGATGATGCTTTGTTAGTCTGTTGTCCTGTTGCCAGATATATTTGATATAAAACTTTCTGACATTGTTTTATGCCTTATTTGATTCAACATTGACTTTAATTTTTTCATTGTGCCTCTTCAAATTTGAATTCATCACTCTATACCCCTAAAGTTTTACCAGTCTAATAGATTTTATGTCATAGGATTGGAACGATAGGTAATTGGCTTCCTTGAGAACAAATCCTACCTTTTCCAAAATTTACTTTATCCTTTTGTTCTAGAAACTTGGTTTTATAGAATATAGCCCCATTAAATCACAATGTGGAAGAATTTATGGACTTATAAAATAGGAGAACAAGGCTTAGCGACTCACATTTAGCAATTTCTTCACATGATTTTTTTTTTTAAAACTTGGAATGCATCTTATTCTAATTTCTCATATATAACTTCATGTTGATCATTGCGTCGAGATATGTTGGCAGGAAACATGTCATATTGATTTTTTAGTGAAAATGTTGGATATGATGTTGATAAACTAGTTAATTATATAGTCTGCATTATTTAATGCTGCTAGGAGTTTGGCATATGATTTATTGAGCTATTTCAGATTTCATCTTCTTTTTTCTTTTTCCTTTTTTTCTTTCATTGGGGTCTGGCATGATATTTTACTTTTATTGTATGTGGATTACGAAAGCTAGTCTTTTATAGGACTTCTTTTGGCACCTGATGTGGTCATAAACAATGCAGGGAAAATAAAAATTTGACTGGAACTGCGAGATATGCAAGCATGAATACTCATCTCGGTATTGGTATGTATGATAATTTGTGAATATCAATTTTCATCTTTATTCTTCAAGAAAACATCAATCCTTTATGTTTGTGTGTGTGTGTGTGTTTCCTCTTTGTTGATTGACTTTATCGATGAACTTACTCTGGAAATCTTGTATTTTATTTTTATTTTTGGGTGATCATCTGTTTGATAAGGATGCTATGGATGTGCCACATGGGGTGCCATGTCTAATAAACAGATTTCTCCATGAATTTTTAAGGGATAGTCCTTCCAATGTGTTTCTTGGCTGTCATGTCTGAAGTCTGGTTCTTGACCACAAATTTCCAAGGAATAGCCTTCCAAGATTCAATGAGACCTACACCCACTCTGTTTTGTATTTGTTTTTGTGTGTTTTTGTTTGCGCACTTGTGACACTATTTGTGCAAATCCGTCAGATGTGGTTGAAATCATCTGCCCCTGCCCACAAGCCCATAGACTTGCCAGACCCACCTCTATTTAACAGTTAGATGCCTGATCCGGGTTTCAAAGTGTTGACTTTGTCTTTACTTTTGACCTTGTTCTGTTATTGCTTAGTGTGTTGACTGGGTTTCAAAGTGTTTGTTTTTTCTTTTTTATGACTTGGATGTTGTTGTATTTCATAGAACAAAGCCGAAGGGATGATTTAGAATCTCTTGGATATGTCCTTATGTACTTCTTAAGAGGAAGGTGGGCATTCATTTCTACCTTCGCATTTATTTTGTTGTTCTACTTTTGAATGATTCATTTATTTATGCTCCTTTTCCTTTGTAGTCTTCCCTGGCAGGGATTGAAAGCAGGAACTAAGAAACAAAAGTACGAAAAGATCAGCGAAAAGAAAGTTTCCACTTCTATTGAGGTAATCACTTCTAAATGGGGTGCATGGATGTCTATCGTACATTTGTTGCTCAATGTAATTGTATTCATTAACTTTTCTTCCCCTCTCCTCCTCCTGCCACACAGGCTTTATGTCGAGGGTACCCTACAGAATTTGCATCTTACTTCCATTACTGTCGTTCATTACGGTTTGATGATAAGCCAGATTATGCCTATCTGAAAAGAATATTCCGTGATCTTTTCATTCGTGAAGGTATCATTATGACCCCACACCCCAAAGAACCCGATCATGTTAAAGCTATTCCATCATTTTCACCTTCTATGTTTTTCTGCTTTTTCCAGGATTTCAGTTTGATTATGTGTTTGACTGGACGATTTTGAAGTACCAGCAATCACAGATTTCCACTCCTCCTCGCGCTGTTGTAAGTGACCTTGAGGTTTGATGAGTTTTTTTGTTCAAACTTGTTGCATCTTAGTGATAATTGATTTTGATAGGGCCCTGGTGCTGGAACGAGCTCTGGTATGCCCCCTGCTCTTGCCAATCCTGACAGACAAATAGGTATTCTTTTGGCAATTTCTTTAGTTTTTTCCCTTTTTTGGTAAAAAGGTTGTTATTGCATCAAATATTTTTCTTAATCAGTATTATTGCATCAAATATCATATTGCCATAGATGTTATATGAGGATTTTTTTTTTCTGTGCCCACACGAACTTTGTATCTTCTCATTCTTGAAAATCTTGGTGCAATTATTTTCTTTAGTCATCTCTACAATTATTTGCTTAACTTTCTCTCAGGTGGCGAAGAAGGAAGACAAGCAGTTTGGCCTTCAATGGACTCCTCCCATAGGCGAATCTCAGGACCCGCTATAAATGTTGGAAGCTTGTCTAAACAGAAGAGTCCTGTTGCAAATGATTCTGCACTGACAAAAGATGCTATGGTAAGTTGACTCCTACCTTATAAATGCATTTCAAGTCCTTTAAATGGTAACTCCTAAAATACATAGAACTTAGAGGATATATGATTGCTTGTATTGTTAGATAACTTTTCAGTTCTTGGTGGTTTGTTTTCTGACTTGATTCCACTTCTTGAGCCCATGCAGTTATCTAGCTCCACTTTTTTGGGGCGATCAAGCGGATCATCAAGACGAGCTGCTGTTTCTAGTGGCCGTGATGCAGTTACAGTAGGGAATGAAACTGATCCTTCTCACCCACGCACCATGGAGTCAAGCCCAGGAGTACTTCGGAAGGCCACAAGAGAGCGGAGAAGTTCACCTGTTCGCTTTGCAGAGCCAAAACGCACACCTTCTGGGAGGAATACATCTGATATAAAGAATTTTGAGTCTACGCTCAAGGGTATTGAGTCTCTGAATTTTGACAACGATGAGAGGTTGCATTATTAGTCCTCTCTCGGTCCATCTCTCTCACTTCCCTTGTGAAGAACTGGTGTAATACCTTGAGGGAAAGCAGAATTCATGGTTTCCTTTTGAATTTTGTTTAAAGGAAGTTGCAGTGGAAACTTAAAGCACGCCTGCTGGGAAATGAGAAAAGCTTTACAATAAGAAAGTGAACTGGAACCTCCTCGGTTATGGTTTACAAGCAGCTGAGGTAAGGAACTGATAGCGCTCGTATGACTCGCCTTCAGATTGGCGTCATTTCTCAGCAAAACAGTGGTGGCTTCAGCTCCGTCTTTAATCTATATTTTGGTATGGCTTATAGAGCAGATGAGTGCATACGCCTTGTGACTGCCGGTTTTCTGTGTCCATTTTTTTTTCTTTTCAATTCAAACGATACGCTTTATTTTGTTTTGTTTTGTTCTTTTGTTTTGTCTTGAAAGTAAAGTACCAATAATTGTGATGTGGTCCTGGACGAGTTCTCATTTTATGGTTTTAACATTAGTTAATTTGGTAGGCTTTTGGGGTGTGAATGTGTACATGACATTAGGTTTGAGGGTCTTCTTTTGCTGATTCTAAAGAAAGTCTCTGGTGGATGGAAAATACTTGGTTTTTGACAACTGCAAAGTCCTCGCTGATGTTTTTGGCATAACACAAGCCTACGAGTTGAATAATATTTTCAAATAAAAAAATTTAAATTTTGCTTCATAACAAATCACAAATTAATCATATTCTCAAGAAGAGGAAATATGAAAAATATTTAATTAAGTTAGAAAGGTCTTTTTAAATTTAATATACTTAAACAAGGCTAAATGGTTACAGAATAATCAAATTTTAGTGATTCAGTGTCTGCTGTTAATGTCTTTTATGGATTATTAATTGATACCATTCTATAAAGGAATTTCGTAGATTTTTTATTGACGTCTGTTGCCTAAAAAGTTCCTCCCTCCCTTTGTCTATATTGATTTTTATCTCCCAATTAGTTCATTATCAAAATACATAACTTACTCATAACGACTTACAGACTCAGAGAATGCATCTTTTGTATACGGGCAAAGAGCTCCTAACTTACAACTATTTGCATAATTGGGTATTACACCTTATATACAAAATTAGATAATAATCCACTATACGTACACCCACAAAGCTCCTCCCTTGTTCATATTGATTTCTAACTCCTAATTAATTCATTATCAAAGGACACAACTTAATAACTACTTACAGAATCTAAATAAGGTTAGTATCAATTCAAAATTATCAAGAGAAGAATTTGCATTTATCAAATCGAGAAGAGTAAGTGTTCATTGCATGCTTTAGAAAGGAAATGCATCTGGTTCTCTAAAAGAGTTTGATCGAGACACTGGTAATGACCGAGGCGTCCTGACGTGATAAGCCGCAACTCTTTTCCCCTTCTCCTCAAAGATTATTCCATCCTCTTCACTGGGCACTTTGCACCTCTCCCCAAGAATTATCGTCTTCTTCCACACAGAGTCTTCGTCCCTCCCTTCTTCCTTCTGCTGTTCCTCCTTCCAGGATCGATTTTTTCCCGTTGCAGCTCCTAGCGGCACCCTCATGCTTAGGCTCACAGTCAGCTTTATCTTCGATGATATATTAAACAAGGAATGACTATGAGAATGCCCTTTAGGTTTGGGCGTTGTTGGTGACTCCTGCCATTCTTTTGAGTTCTGTGATGCCATGGCCGGGGGAGGTGGCAGTACTGATGTAGTTGCTATCGTTGTTGTGATGATTGCTTCTGATGACTTCTCTGCTTTTCTCTTTGAAGATGAATGCGATGGAGGTGGTGATGATGAAGCTTTTCGAGATCGAGCGCCGCAGAGGGCTGCGACTACGGCGATAATCGCAGCAAGCGCTGCTGCTGCTGCGACTAGAGGTAGAGACGTTGCAGGATGGATTGACTGGTTTGCATCCCAAGCTACCCTTCTCACCATGGTTGATTTGATAACAACTTGAGAGATTATATGTCCTATTTACGATTCTCTTGTTCTCGTCTCTCTTGGGAATTCAGGTTTGGGATTCAGGGATGCTTACAAAGACTCTTGAAATTTACCTTCAGAAAGGGAAAACAAGGCTGCAATCAAGATGGGTTTTATTGGGTTTCTTTGAACATCCGTAACAGATGGCCTTGTTTGAGGAGTGGAAGGTTGGGGAGAAGAGGTGAAGAGGGAGAGATTCAATTGTGGCAGTTTTTTATGTTCTTTATTTAGGAAAAGCTATCCTTTTAGTTTTGAAGGCTCTCTAAGTTGGTTACTGTCATGATCCAAACAGTCACATTACAAGTTTGTTGTAAACTTACACAGAAGCAGTAGGATATATATATGGTGCCATTGATACTTCAGGAACCATTTGTAAGCATGTTTACTAGGCTATTGTTGTATCATTGGACAGTTTTTAAAATTAGGAAATAAATATATATTGACTAACATTAAGGGAATTTCTACACTTATTTTTAGCTTTTAAATGTCATTAATCAATTTAAGATACAAATTTATGATGAATGAATTCGACGTCGACCGAATTAATTCCCCATTGAATATTAAACCATGAGATGGTAATAAAGATATAAGAAAGATCAAATAACTTTGCAAACATATTTTTCATGATTCAGCATACTAACTACGTCCACCAAAGATAGAAGAAAATTTTCCATTATCACAAAATAACAAAAAGATTACAACTTTTTTTTTTTTTTTTTTGCTTCCTTTTTCATTTCTTTTTTCTTGATAAGTTCGTTATAGACATATAGCCAGTATACACACACCCAATATACATAGCGGCGATTCGAACCAGTGACAGAACCAGGACTCCAAATTTGAGGGGGCAAAAAAAATTTTCAATTAACACTTCTCATAAAATATAGAAATTTCAATGAGTTGGGGGGGTAAACCAGAAATTTTAGGAGGGGCAAAACATAAATTTTAATTAAAACATATAAAAATATATATGTTTTTAATTAAAAAATAAAAGCTAGGGGGGCAATTGTGGTTCCGCCACTGACTCAAACGATTTCACAAGGCTTTACTTCAATTACACCTGTATATTTAAATTATAGTTTTAAGTTATAACCCTAACCCTGTTACATTATAGAAAATTATCAACAAATCCGTACCATATCAACATTTTTTTTTATTATCTAATTTACTGTTTGTAGCAGACTAACAACCTGCACGTTGGGTCAATCAAGCAAATTGGTTCACTGAACTCAAACAGGGGTTTCTGAACGAGCTCATCCAAACAATTCCGATATGAAGATATCTAATTCAATCAAATCCTATCGAAATAACTTAGCCGACCTCTAAAAGCAATCAAGCATTTGTAAGAGTCATTAGCCACTAATCAATAATCTGATAGGGATGTAAGATCAAAATGTTAGGCCAAGTATGATGATGCTGATTAGACCACTTAAGGCTGGTTTTAGCGTTTTGGGTTTGATCTGGACTCCGTCCTAGTTCTGGAGTTAAATTCAAGTTGAGACTTTGTCCACATTGAAAGCCTGGACCAGAATGATGTAATTGAGACACTAAGAGTAGCTCTATTTTGTCACAAAAGCTTTATCCAGCTTTATGAAAAAGACTGTTTTCCGCCCAATTGAGATCCTGTGGGAACTTTGGCTACGTTTGGTAACGCTTTTCGAAGTATTTTTTTGTTTTTGAAAGCAAAAAATTGCTTTTAAAAGCAAAAGTACCGTTTGGTAACGCACACGAGAAGCAATTTACTAAAAGCAAAGAAGCAATTTTATTGTTTTCCACCAGAAGCAACAAAACATTTAAATGTTTATTGTGAGTGGCATATCTGTAAATTTTTATGTGAAGTCTGCATTGAGATCATTTCATGTGTATTGTGAGTGGCATATCTATAAATTTTTAAACAATCCTGTGAAAAGCTACAAATAATGTTGTAGATAAAGGTCCTACAGGATGTGAACCGATTTCCACCTAGTCGATGAATCATTTAAGCCAATCCAAACAGTTTATTTGATAGGAAATATTTCTAGATTAGCCACATGAATCATTTTCACCGAACACATATCCTCTGCACCTAATATCTCGTGCACCATGCATTATGATTAACGCGTTCATAACCATTTTCACCGGACGCATATCCTCTGCACCCAATATCTCGTGCATCATGCATTGTGATTAACGCGTTCATACTTTAAAAAATCATTTCTCTCTTAAAAAAATCATTTCAAAGAGAGAAATGATTTTTTTTTTTAGGTTAGATGCACCAATTACAATGTGACACAGGTGCGCGAGATATTAGGTGCAGAAGATTTCTGTACATGTTCACCTATATAAGCTCTAATAATGCATGTGGGTCTGTCTTATCATGTATATAGTGACATTCTAAAAAGCTTCAGTCTCAAGTTGGTCCTACCAAAGCAGGTCTTCCAAAAGCATGGACGGGCAACAAATCTAACTTCTAACATATTTTTATACAAAGTGACCCACCTAAAATTTGAATTTTTAGGGCTATCCAAATAACCTATGATTTATTTTATACACACAGGTAGGGCTATCCAAATACCCTTTCATATGTTGGTTATTAGTTTTAATAGGTAATTGTCCTAGACCATAACTCAAGACTATTCATGGCAATGGTTCGATTAAAACCGATGAACCAGATTGAACCAAACAAATTAGGGTTGATTTTTTGGGTTATTATTAATCAGTTTTGTTATACTATAAAAACCAATTCGGCTTAGGTTCGCTTATAGTTTTGAGGTCGAGCCGAATTGATTTGTTTAAGTTAGACCACCAATTAGGGATGATTAGGTTTATTAGTTAAAACCGATAAACCGAACCGAACCAAACCTATTTAGGTCAGTTTTGGTTTTCTATTAATCGGTTTTGGTCCCGTCTCGGTTTTTTAATACAAAAATCTGATGATTTCGTTTGTATAATACAGATGCCAGTTCGGTTCGTATAAGCTGTTGACGGATTTTAGTTTCATGATTCATATCTTATCTACCTAATCCACAATGTATTTGCGGTCATCCATTAAAATGATAACAGAGGTGATGTGTTTTTGCTGATTCTTTCCCACATTTAAATTCAAGCTCTTGAAATCGATTTGAGTTTTCTTTGATTTTATTTGTCCGGAAACTCTAATCTGGTCTGACCGAGCAAAACCAATATGATTTTCCTGTTTTATTTTATTATAGCTTACAGCCCCACAGGCCACAGCCACATAGAGAGAGACGTTGAATTGAAGACCAAAAAAAAAAATTGAAGAAAGCGTGTTTCTGATGTTTTCTTTTCCGAAAACATAAGAGCCTCCGGTTTCTGGGTTTCTATTGTTTAAGTCATCCATCTATAAGAAACCCAGACTGTCTTGTATTGCTTTCTCTTCTCTGTTTCTGATTTAGCTATTTTAAAAACCCCATAGAAAGATTATGCGAATGATTGCTCTCTCTTTGTTGGTTGGGAGTTGAATGAAAGCTTCTGAACTCAGTGTAATGGAAGGCAATACCCAGAGCAAGTTCAACAGAGTTTGTGTCTTTTGCGGAAGCAATCCCGGCAATAGTAAGGCCTTCGGTGATGCTGCTCTGGAATTAGGAGATGAACTGGTTGGAAATCCAATATCCTTACTCATTTAATTTTTGATAGTTCCTCTGCCTTCTTAATTCGTATTTACAATTTGAAGGAGGATTTTTCATCTTTCTTCCCTTTTCTTCTATCTTTCTTTTGGATTAAAAAAATCGTGATTTGGTGATGATTTTTGACTGACGTCGAGGCCTTTTGCGATTATTTATTCTGTATAGATTTGGGTTCTCTTGTTTTTTGACAATCCTACTGTTGACTGGTTTTTGTGTTTCTTTTGATTGGTATTAAGAAGCATATTTGATGTTCTTGGTCTCAATTTCTTATGTGTTAATCACAGGTTACGAAGAAGATAGATTTGGTGTATGGTGGGGGAAGTGTTGGGTTGATGGGTTTGATCTCACAGAGAGTTCATGAGGGAGGTTGCCATGTTCTGGGGTAATTAAGAAAGACAAATTGAACTCTTCAGTGTTTTTGTGTCTACAATAAATCTTTTAATAAATTCAAGCTGTGAATTTCTGGATCACATTGTATCTCTGTACTTTGTTTCTGATCAATATTTGTGTGCAGGATTATTCCAACTGCCCTCATGCCTCTTGAGGTATGCCTGCTCTTATCTTCACTCAACATCACCAACCCTTTTCAGTGAAGCCTTTTAATCTGCTCTTCTTTGGTCTATGGCCTCTAGATTTTGTCAGATCATCAGAACATAGTCTGTTGATCCCAGTATCCAAATTCTTACACTTCTAAAGAGTTTTGGATTGGGTGCTTGTGAAAGCCAGTCTAGTTTCAAAAATCAAACATCTGCTGTCTTAGGAGTCCTCACTGCATATTAGTTATAACTTTTATTTGCTATACATGTTATAGAAATCTCTTCGTACCAATCTCTTGCAATGCTGCTGTCTTGAATTACTAGCTTAATTTACTAATTAAATCTACATCACCAGCTCTTGAAAGAATAAAAAGTAAAAACTGACATGCACGAAAGTAATGATCAACTGAACTGTGATTAATGAACTAGGACTAATAACAAGCTGCTAACTCTGGAAAAATTTGACAGATATCAGGCGAAACAGTGGGAGAAGTAAGAACTGTTTCTGACATGCACGAGCGTAAAGCTGAAATGGCCCGGCTATCTGATGCCTTTATTGCTCTTCCTGGCAAGTACATGGAGATTATTGTCCCTTTAATCTATCAAAAATGTAGATGTAGGTGTTCCCTTCTGTTTATATTGTTTCTGAATTCTTTCAAGATATATTGTCCCTGGATTATTTTAGGAGGATATGGAACCATGGAAGAGACCTTAGAGATGATAACATGGACACAACTTGGAATTCACAACAAACCGGTAAACTAAATATTCTTGTGCTGAGATGAGAATATTTTAGAAAGAGCTGAAATGATTGAATTCTTAACTGTGAGTAATGTTTGTTAGGTTGGTCTACTGAATGTTGATGGGTACTACAATTCTTTGCTTGCATTGTTTGACAATGGCGTTCGTGAAGGTTTCATCAAGCCAACTGCTCGACAAATAGTAGTCTCTGCTCCAACTGCGAAGGAACTCTTGGTTAAGATGGAGGTGATACCCTAATCAACCGTTAATTCTTCTTGCCACTATTCAAATAATGTGCCATAATGTGGTCATCTGATTCTAAAATAACTGCAGCAATACACTCCATTCAAGGAAAACATCGCTCCACATGAAAGCTGGCAGAGGGAGCACCTGGGTGGTTATTCAACTCAATCAAATCATCCATGAAACTTCATTCAATAGGTTGTCTTTCTTTCAACACTACCACTGCTTGGAAGTACTAGAATTATTCATTTGTCCCGGCCAATTAGTTAACAGGCATTTATTCAAATGGCTCAACTGTCTAAATTTTTATATGTTAATATTTATAAATTGGATTTTGATGGATTTTCATTGTTGTTGATTACATTTTGTGGGCTATGATGAATTTTAATGCCTAAAGGGTATTCAGTTTGACAGTTGACATGATATTCATAGTCATATTAGATTTTAATCACCCATTAAAGGGAAAAGATGCCTTTATAGTCAAGGAAGCTAGTGCAATCCAAGTCACAGAATCAAAAAGCCAAGAAAGAGCAAAAAGCTATTGAACAGTATGATATTGATGCTTGGTTTATTTATGCTTGTGGGGATTGTACTAAATCCTTTAGGAAACTATTTTTGTCCAAAAACTCAGGAACCCAACTGGTCTATCATCTTTTGGAAACTTCATCTCATGTTCATTGTTTTTACAGTTAAGATTGGCCTTATCTGAAGGTGCCAACTGCAACCCACATGGGTTTCTCAAGATATATCAGAACCTGGGAGGCCCTTGTATCATTGAGTTTTTGAGTAATATATGAAGCTGTCAATAGATGTGGATTCTTGATTGATAGTGGGCCTTCTGGTCCATTATTGCACGAACCATAAAGTGGTCTATTCTGGGTCCCTTCTCCTCCTGCCGTGAGACATAAGTGGCTCACTGGCTCCACAAACGTGGCTCCTTGATACTGTCAAGAGGCCAGTATCTCTCAGAAACTGACCATGACGGCCTACACCTGCTTAAAAATATTTAATTCGAATTGAGTTGTATCTCTGTCAAAGTCCAGAAATTCTACAAAAAGGAGTAGGAAGGCTGGCATCAAATTGAGCATTCTTGATTGCAATGGATACTCCTCGTGCGGTGTTTAACATCTGGGGTACATACACTGTGAGTGTGAATCTGTTCCCACATCCAATGCCTGCTTAACAGTGATAAAACCAGAAAGCTTAAACAAAATCTGTGGCTCCTGCCACTGTTAGCAGATATACATCCCCATTAATTGCAATCTCTACTGTCTTCTTCATTTTCCGGTGCCCAAGACGACCATAGAAATTCAATGCTACTTGGAAATGAAGCCCTAATTCACCAATTCATCTGTATCACAGCCTACACGTTTTCAATCTCTTGTTTCTTCTTCTTTTTGATTTCTTCTTTCTTATTCCTTGGTGTCACGAATGGGGAAATGGATAAATTTGTGCAGTGATATTGCAGAATCATTTGAGCGTGGAAAAGATTTTATTCAGAGAAGCGGAATTTTGGTCACAGGGTTTCTAATCATGTTTAAAATCAATCAAGATACAGATAGACTAGGCACAGAAAACAGACTGCTTTTAACATGCCCAACTTATTTAAATACGCAACCTGCAAACATACAGCCTGAATAGAACCCCCCGGAAGCCCTAAAATGGGATTGGAATGGGAGGATATGTTTAATCAAAGCACATATCGTTGTAATGGTTTATAAGCTAACTAATTTTCAACTTAACGAATTGAATCAATAAAAACACAAAGCCCGAAATCAACCTGCCATACACACCTATCCAATAAGCTCAACCTGGTGCTTCAGTGTGGAGCAAGCATAATCAGAACCATAGCTTCAACTCTAGTTGCTGCTGCATTTTCTTACCCACTTCACGTCAGGCCTTCTCTTTCAACGGAGATGTCATTAAATGTTGCAATGTAGTTGTCTGAATGACAGTAGTTGGGCTTGAATCCCTAACGCGGAGCGATCCAGATCGCCTAAAACTGAAGTTCCTTTCAACACCTTGGTGGCCAAGATGTCGGATCATCCGTGATGAACTCACAAGCAGAACCACACCGATAATTATAAGCGACCTGCTCTAGAATGTTTATTATGAATCACAGTCAGGCAACACAACTTAAAAAGTGACAACTGATGCATAATACAATTTTTTTTAGAAGTACAATGACAAAAGCAAAAAATTACCATCCAAGCAACAGCATAAAACGGCCAACTGGAGCAGATGGCAATCGTTCACCAAGAGCAAGCATACCAGCAAGAACACCAGTCACTATTGATGCTATAGCAGCACATGTAGATACTACAATAGCTCTCCCATGTTTTAAACCTCGTGTCTGTTCATGGCCATAAAAGGTAAATGAGACAGTAATGACCAAAAGTTCCATTTTAAAATTAGGAAAGATATATAAATGCTAGTTCCTAGCTAATTGTTTTATTGCCACATGGCAAATCACTGAGAGTGCAGATTTGAACTTCACATATGCTAGTCTTCTTTCTTTTTTTCTTTTTTTTATTTTTTGAGCAATGGAGACTCCTTAGAATATTGAAGAACTCATGGATCAGTCACAATTGTGCCTCAGAAAATCGTGCCTAAGAAACAAGTGCATACCATCCAAGGATACAACATAGCTGTAATAGACATAGGCAATCGACATGAAGGGTGCCCAATTCACAAAATAGACAGCCAACTCAAAACCCCCTTGCCTTTCAGGTAAGGTTAGCATTTCCATGGAGGGACATTAATAGCAACTATAAGTTCAGCAGTGTAGTCTAGCAATTTTATCAAATATATTTTTGTTTCCTGCATAGAGAGGTCAACAAGAGGGTTAACTTCCTAGCAAGACTAACACCATAGAGGAAAGGGTCATGCTTCATGATGGCTTTCCTAAGCACTCATAGTGTTGGATTGTAGGTCGTATTTTTCAAGGGGGAGGAACCTAAGGGAAACCAGGGGTATAGCAAAGTGGAGCCCATGGAGAGAAGCCCCTCCCTTGGATGATTTATTTCTTTCGTGCCGTTTGAACCGAGGAGTTGGGGGTGGTAGGGTGGAGTCCCCTGCAGTACCGTAAGGGTATAATAGTACTTTTTCTCTAATGTATCAGGGCTAACGTTGTAACAAGATTTAGAAATATAAGTTGTAACCATAATGTTATTTTGATATAGTGGAACCTTCTTCTCTCTCCAGTGGGCTCAATGCCAAACCACATAAAATCAGTTTGCATAGTTTTCCAATTTTTCTTTTTACTCATAGTTTTAATACAAAAAACTTGGTGAGGATCCTATTGGCTGTATGTATGGTAGAATATGAATATGACCTACAATTACATTTTTTTTCTTTCCAAAATGCCAAAAAAGAAAAAAAAAAAGGTTCCTTGGCAGCTTTCTAAATATGAGAGAACAAAATGTTCAAACCATGTGCCCAAAAAAAGGAGCCACTTTCATCACCATTACACTAGAAAGAGACATTCTAATGCTATTCCTGTCCTATTTAAATTATGGCAATTTCCTGAAATACGGGCACATTCATCTCCATTACCAAATGTATAGATGGCTTTCAACTCAATGCAAAAGCAGCAAATAAAGATAAGATGCTAACATGGCAAGTTACTTGTTAGTCAGAAAAGCTGCAAGAATTTACAGTCTTCCGAGTAAAAGGAACTGGACCATGTGCAAGTAATCAACATGGATTAAGTATTAAAATACCTGGTATACAAATCCAGTACCACTACAGCATATACTGACTGCAACACATACAGGAACCAGCATCTTGGAGAAGCCTTGCTCCAAGAACACAAATCCCATCCTGGAAACTACGGATGACATTCTGCAGTAACATTTGAATGAATTATTATTTCTTTGGCATAAATAGTAAACAAAGGTTACTAAATGAGCATACAAAGAAACCAGTCAAAAATGCTCTAATCACACATTAGAATGTTGAATTCAGTAATGGGACCACATATTCCTTCCAAGCAAGAACTTAAAATTGCCTTCCAAAACTGTTTCAATGCCATTTCCATCGTAATAGTGTAGTAAACATAATCATTCCAAAATCATATAAATAGACTCCCACAAGAAAGAGTACTTACCGTGAACATCTCATCACATTAGCATTGAAGTAAATCCCTTTTAAATAATATTTAGCTAAGTTAATAACCTGATTTTTTTATTCAAAATATCAAACCTCATGCTGGGGCTCAGACTAAACCAATGGACAGGAAGCAGGTACAAAGCACAAAAGGTTTCAGCGGAAACAAAGCACAAGATCTTTTAAGAAGAGGAATGGTTTGAGCCCATAAAAGTCATCATCATCCCAAATTGTCGTTGGTGTATGAAAATATCAAAAGATCACAAATATACAGGAAAAAATCAGGAGGGTATATGTTGCAATACCCAAATAAAATGCCCGATTCTAATCCAAATATAATTTCTTCGACAACCCCAGATTCCATCTGCATGGCATAAACAGAATATCAAAAGTGGAAAGCAGAATTCACACTAAACATTATAAAATATATGGCATGGAACAGAAAACTAGGAAAACAGATCAGTAATATTGCATCATTAAGCAAAAAAAAAAATGTACCAGTTCCTGCTCTCTTCGTTGTCGTTTACAGATGTGCAGCCATCCATTAAGGAGGACCTGCGTCCCATTCCATTAAAGATTAAAAAAAATATCCTGTATAACAAACGATCCAAAGATAACAGAAGAAACATCCTTATATACTATAAAAAAAATTGTACTCAAGATCCATTGATAACAAAAGAAACATACATACTTATATACTTGTGTGCCTTTAAAATATCTAATAGGTGTGGAAACCTTTTCTGAGAACGATACAGCTAATTTAAAATGAAGATGTAAAGCCAATTCTATCCATTAACCAATCACAACTGAATAAAAAAACCATCTATTTGACATAATTCCCTGTAAGAAGACCACATATGGAGAGGAAATATATCACTAGGAAAAGATCTAGTGTCACGTATGCATATATGGATTCCAATTCTAATTCAGTTATGATAAAGCAGAAGCACTTTTGATTACTGATAATTTATGCCAGATCCAGGAGGGATTCAGTACTATCATGGATCTTATGTAACATAATATAGAAATCTTATAATTTTGACTCATAAATGGAACTCTTATTTGTAAAGATGTAACTATAAACTATAAACAACTAAAAAAAGAGATATTTTCTGAGATCTAAAGAGTTGTCCAATTTTATAAATTTAAGCACAGGAATGTAGAGAACATGGATGTTGGAATTATGTAAAGAACCTCCTATAAAAGTATAATTTAAGTCATTTTCCAACCAGGGCAATAGACATATATTACTTATTAAAGACGGAGACAAGATAAGATACCTACAAACAAGATGACAACAACGAGAACCAGTAGGGGTAGATGCAAGATAGATATAGCAGAAGCCTTTTGCTCTTCTCCTCCAACTCCAACTCCTGAAAAAAATACGACAGTCCATAGCAGGTAAACCATCTGATTGTCATAATTAAAACACAACCCTTAATTCCACCCTACCCTCAACCAAATCTTAAAAGGTGAAGGAAATCACAACTTGTCAAATGAGAAGCAAGAACACAGCTTGGGACAGTGGGGATAACAGATGGGTACTGAGGATCTTTAAAAGCCTGGTATCACATCTATTATCTATAGGTTCTCAATGTTTGACAGTGAAGAATAGACATCTTCAAAACAGTGTGCCAGGTTATATGATAATCCCAGGTTTTTCACATGTCACCCAAGATAAGATGACAATAGTGGACACTAATCTTCCTACCGTCAAAATTTGTAATCATAATGATTCGTGCAATTTCAGAGATGATCTGGTTTGCAGATATATATTATTTGCAGAAGATTCGGTTTAGGGGTTCAAACTAGATATATAACAAGTTGAAAAGTACAATTATGCAAGGATACCGTGAAATCAAAAGCTTTCTAAATAAGTCAATTTGAGACTGAGCGTATGGAGTGTAGCTCTATTACAAACTGAAGCGAGGGCAAATTGAGGACCAAGTGATTCTTAAAAGTAAACACTTCATTTACTATAGATCATATATCTGCAAATTGGCATACAGAATGACGCTCAAATGCTTTACATGGAGAGGCACTTCTAGAGTGTTATGTGATCAACTTATTCCGCCTAAGCTCAAAATAAATTTTATAACAATGCTCTTAGGTCTGCCATGATTTGTAGAGTGGAATGTTGAGAAATAAAGGAACCTCTCATACAGTTTTTGTTAGCTCACCCAATAACCATAAATGCAAGGTTTCAAAAAGACCATCCATCAAACTCTCCCAAACCATTCTTCCCCACTTTCACTTGCAAAAACAAAATTAAAATTAATGAAAAACTTTTTACTAACTTGGCTTGTACCATTGCCAATCATCATTCCTCATTTGCAATAAAAATTCACGAAAACAGACCCCTATTTGATTTTACTTTTAAGCAATCGTTATTATTTCATGTACCTATTTTATCAAAAAGATAACTGATTATTAACTAGGCATCGTTGCTTTCCTTTTTCCTCATTTAAGTTCAATTATAGATTAAACAAAGATGATCATCACGAACTTACATTACCTATGGTGCCAAAACCTGCCAAGGCAATCCCCACCCAGTCTATTGCATTCATAGACTCCTTCAAATAGAAGTGGGAAAATATAGAAAGTATAGCGAGGCCACATCCAGAAACTGGTTGTATAACAGATACCTGTGACAATGATTCATCAGAAAAAAAAAAAGGACAGAAACCTGTGGCAATGTCACTGTTGAGGTTAATAAGTTGCAGAATAAGAAAAGTAAGAGTACGCAATGAACCAGGCATCCCAATTTGACACTAGATCACAAAATTTCAACCACAACATGGTTAGAAGAAAGCATAATAGAGTTATGAAATCATATAATGTCTTTATAAATTAAGCATCAATAGCCAAGTAAATTTAAAAAGCATTATTTTTCATATCCATAATGTTTTGTAACACATGAGTCTTTATTTCAACACAACATACTAAATGAGACATAAAGACTTTTGGTGGAGATATGCCTTCATTCTAGTTGGCAGTTTGGAGGTCATGTTCTCAGAAAAAACTAACAGATTAGGCTCAACACTAAGCTTTCTAACTGGCTAAAAAGGAATACATACGCAGAGGGTCACACTACACAATCAATCACACTCTTTATTCATCTTCTGCTGGTGGATTGGAAGAAGTTTGAATGTAATGAGTGGAAAGAAAGAAGTGAAATCTCACTTAGTGTGTTCAAAAGGAGAAGAGGTTTCTTGCCTTCAACCACCTTGAAAGTAGAAGAAAATTTGTGACTAGTAAAACCATTGCAAAAGGTAGTTAAGAACAGAGCTGCCAATGGGACCATGTTCTACTCATAGAAGAACCAAAACCTTAGCTACTGTCAAGTTGTGAAACAGAGGATGGGTTTTCCTTCACAAATCAAAGTTAAACCTTGAGGCTATGTTTGGTTAAGTGGAAAACAATGCAAAAGAAAGTAAAAGAGCAGTTTTCTCTCCTTTCATTTTGAGAGGAAAATTTTGAAAGCCCTTTAGTGGAAAATGGAGTTCTTTTGATGATGGGCCAACGTTTTCCGATTAACCAAATGCACGAATTTCAATGGAAAGTTCATTTTCCGTTCTTTTCTATAGATTCCATCAAAACAAACACACCCTGAAATAAACTAAACGTAACCGTTCTCTCCAAAGGGCTTACTGGAGTTTACTCTTCATTGTGCTCTTCTGGTGGTATCAATTACCAGCCTTGGAAAAAAAAATTATCTATTTATAACTACAAGCATACTTTTGAGTTTACAAACTTTTTCCTTCATTTTTGTATGGGAAATATGCATAAAGTGGCAAAAGAAACCAACAAACAGTTGTGATCACAAGCTGCAAAAGATGACAACTACGATAGATCATGAAAATTTTATAGCTTGATTGAAGAACTTACAGGAGCTTGAGATAAGGCACTCAACATCAACATAGCCCCAAAAATATCCATAAGAAAACCACTAACCCAAGCTTTATTAAGAGCATAAGCTCTTATTACCTGCACAAAGAGCAATATCCATCAACACAAATTTAGAATGCTTGCATATAGCAACAATTTTCAAGCTCTTACTTCAGATAAAGGCAAACATTAACAAGGCTCCTCCACGATCACAATAGTGAATGATTCACAAGAAATAGTGATAATACTAATATAGTTAGGTACATAGTGATGGAATTATGAGGAACATTTACAGGAAAAGCACGTTATTTACTAAAATAAAATTGCATAAAACATATTTGATGGGAAAGGTGCAATTTTCATTGATGTTATAATTCATTATATTAACCTGCATAGCATGCTCAATTCTAGGAACTTTCTTATTTCCTGAGCAACATGATATGGAAGTAACTACAGTTCAGGTTGAAATTCCTAATTCCTGCATAGCATGCTTAATTCAATATGATGTATGTTGAGTTTTTTAGTGCAGCTTTTCTAAATCAACAAGATGAATTAGACAGGGTAACCTATCATCTCGTACTCAAATCCTTGCAGAGGAAATTCAACCAGGGGGCTAATTACTGAGTATGAATTGGATTTTTTTACAAAACAAATATAATATCATCAAAATTTACGCTGATTTGTCATTCAGAAGGCGAAGAAAAAAATTGTTTTATTCCTTTCAATTAAAATCCTACACTTACATGCACTTTCTCGATTGATTTGATGATTTCAGATACAAAATCATGGATCCACCTTCACGAACAACTAATAAATTCCAAATGACGAATGAAATAGATCTTTGAAGAACGAATAGAAAAATTAAACAAGACATGAGAATTATCCAGAAGACTTAATTGTTCGAATAGCTCGTTATAATATAGCGTTAAAGCAATTTAAAATGAAATTAGCTAAAATATGCATTGGAATAAAAGAATAACTTAATTCAAATAACCTAGAACTTCCAACAAAGCTAAAAGCAAAATGAGCAAGAAGAAATTGTTCTTGATCAGAAAAATATGACAGGAATAAAGAGAATGGAGAGATGACGAACGAGAAAAATGACAAATAAGCACCTTTAGCTTGAAAGATAGTGGAGGAAGGATCACGGTCCCTTTCTTCTGCAGAACTTTGCCGATGTTATTACCGGCGGTTGCCGCTAATGTCATGCAGATCGACTCCCACATCTCTCTCTCTAGTAAGATCTTCCGGTCTTCAAACACCGTAAATCATTTTCTGCAAGATCTTCACCTCGCACTCGCTACCTTGCTTCAGGCCTTCAGACAGAGCGATTCAATCAAATCACACGCTGCGACTAGGATGGCAACCAGAGCATGGCAACCAGAGCTGTAAGTTTGGCCCTGACCGCCCAAGCCCGCCCAACCCAGCCCGATTTAAAAAATAAGTTTGGGTTTGGGTTTGGGTTTGGGTTTGGGCCGGGCTCAATCTTGAGCCCGAAGTTGAGTTCGGGTTAGGCTCGGGCTCACAAGGTACAACCCGAAAAAACCTGAATAACCCGAAGTATATATACCACTAAAACCCCCTCCTGCAAACCTCCATACGATTGTCTCCTGCAAATCTAAAAGTTTCTTGTCTTCTCCCATATCTCTACCACGGAAGTTGGAATTGCTCGCCCCTCTCAGTGACTTACTGTCCCTCTCTTCTATTATCAATACCTCACATCTCAAAGACAACCTAGCTAGACAAACCCCCAACAAAGGAGCTCGATCGGCAAGAGCTAGCAATACAATTGCCGTCGGCGTCGCTGTCAATACAGTGGGTACAGTTCCAGCAGCAAGGGATTTGTGATTGCTCACAAGGGATTTGCGATATAGATCCATCACTCACAAGTCACAAGGGATTTGCGATTGCTATTTTTGTCAAATCGGGCATCTCTCTTTAAATTGGGCATCTCATCTTTCCCTATTTGTTCACTGCTTTCAGGTACTGTTTAATTCCTCTCTTTTCTAGTACTTGATTTGGATAAGATCCATTAATGTGTGCTTGGGAGGATTTGTTTCTTTTCCTCGGCTATGCATTATATAATCTAAAATTATTTACCTCTTTGACTACAAAGTTAGTTCAGATATTTCAATCCCCAATCTTTTACTGCTAGATGCAAAATTTCATTAAAATTTGATTTCCGATAAGGTAGCAAAACAGAAAATCTTGTTACTTTAGTAGTATTTTATTTTATATTATTTTTAACATCAACATATATCCCCTAAAATCTTGATTTATTGTTCTTGTTTGGTCATATGCAAATGAGTTATGTGTTTCTTACATAATTTCGTGGTTCTAATATTTGAAACGTAGATTCTAACTCAGCCAAAAAAAAAAAAAAAAAAGCGTAGATTCTAAAGTAATTGGAAGAGATAGGAAACATGAATATTAAGTCTATTTAAAATTACAAAAGTTGATTGATTTTGTAAAATGTATTATTTTTAGATTAAGGTTTGAATACTTAAACAATGTGAAAATGCAATGAAACTAATTCTGGAATTTCAAATGGGGTAGGTCCTGTATGCAACATTGCAATTTTTGTGAAACAGTGATTGAGTGGGAAATGTAGGGATGCCTTGCTAATCAAGTCATCATTTTCTATCTATTGTTTCTTTGAGAGTAGAGGATGCCTTGTTAGGATTAATTCTGCTACTGTATTTGTTGTATTGCTGTTAATTCCATGCGTTATGATAGATGGATGCATCAGATTGGAAGACATGTGAAACTCATAAATATCTTAGTGAATATTTTGTTCTAAGGCTCTTTACACATCCAAAGTTTGGTGGACTTATAGAGATCATTTTTTAACCTAATACACAAACAAGTCAATGTATGCCAATAAACTTTATTATATATATCGAAATATTGTAGTCTTATATATGTGAATGTATCATTGTATCAAGTAGAAAAAAAAGTTTGGGCTGGCCCGAACCCAACCCGAACTCAAGAAATAATTTTAGGGTTGGGTTTGGGCTCAAAGAGTTTGGGTTAGGGTGGGCCGAGGAGAGTTTGGATTCACCAATTTTAGTTAGGGTTGAGCCCGAACTCATTGAAACCCAGCCCAGCCCGCCCTACTTACAGCTCTAATGGCAACGGGGCGGGTTATCCAGTTAACCCCGCTCACCCTGCCCTTAATGGTTAGTGTTTGGTATGTCTACAATCGGGCTAGGGTGGGTTCGGATTTAACCAACCCGATCCGAACTCGATCTCATATATAGTATATATAAAATATACAAATTTTTTTTTTGTAATAATAATAATTAAGGATCCATCTTGTACCAACCCAACCTTAAAAACCGCATTTACAACTAAGAATCCATGATGCTGCATGATATGAAAAAAATTTAAATCATGTAGCACATGATAAAATTAAACTTACTTTTAGTGGAAAAAGGATATTCATATTGATTAATGTAACATTTATGTGTGTATATACATACATACATATATATATATCCAGTAGCGTAACTAGTATTTTCATTTAAAGTGGTGGAATAGGCACAAGAAAGAGGATTAATGGTTAAAATTAAAAGGATAGTTGACAAATTAAAAATTTTACAGGGGGCAAAACTGTATATGTATAGTGGATTTATTAGTTTTTTGTAATTTTAGGGTGGGCAGTTCCCTAAGCTCTATGTAGCTCCACCCCCTTATATATGGGTGGCAAGTGCATACTATACATAGGTATACATGAATTGTAGCACTTAATTTTATAAGTAATTATGAGTAAGTTACAATACTATGATAACGAATTTTTATCTATGGACAAACATGAAAAGCTCTTTAGGCATCAGCAGGTCATATATTATAATGGGAAAAATCAATATATATATATATGTATATATATGTATGTATGTATGTAAGTATGTTAGTTAAGAGTGTGATGGTGCCATTTTATTGATATATGCTAGTCCCACATGCTTTTGCTCAAGCCTATAAGTAGGATGCGGATGACCGATGCAATGCTTGTTCGCGAGTCCAAAAGTTATCAGCTATTACGCCAAGTAGCCACCTAACTTCCTTTCTCGAGATGAAGGTGTGGACCCCTGTTGTGAATTTTCTTTTATATGAGTTGCTATACATTTAACAAGATCAACTGCCCATTGATTTGAAATCTGCTGGAGCCCTTGACTAGAAGATCTGCTGGAGCCCTTGCTAGTCCAACAGTGAAGTATATATTCACATAGGTGCATGAAGCCTACGTGTACACACCGTCCGCCATTGAACCAGCAGATATACCAGCGCGAAGGCCCCTGGCCATCCACTCAGAAAGTTTTATTGTATTATTAACTTCCAGTAGGGAAAAAAAATCAAAAACAATGTTATCCTTTGCCCTTTGCTTCTCCTTGATACCCTCTTCTGTATCTACTAACATCTTCTCATCTCTCTTTTCAATTCAAATTTCAAAAACCATGTTATCCATCACCCTTTGCTTCTCCTTGATACCTCTCTTCTTAATCTACCAAAAAAATCTTCTCATTTCCTTTATCAAATTAAATAAGTTGCATTAGAATTTCTTGCAACTCTGTTTCCTGGATCTCCTTACTAATCTATGGCACATTTTAGCATCCAACATTTTCTCTCGAGGAGCAAAAGGCATGGGCCTCACACCTTTTCTAATTAACAATTCAAATGGATGTGGGATGATAGAAACCATGAGTCTTACATGTTGATGGAGCTAGTAGTTTAATTTTTAAAATAATGCAGACAATCTTCCTCATTTTAATGCAAAAAGAAGATGCATGTGTGTGAAGCTCTTGCCCTGTTTCATGGAGTATCTTTCCTAACTTTGCAAGCATGTTAAATAAAAAATGTAGGCAATCTTCAAAACTACTGTCTCAAAAACCCCATGACACTGAAAATTTCTCTACTTTTCATCCTTGCTTCTGTTTTGGTTAACATTGAAATTCAAAAAATATATATAATCTCCGTAGCCGAATTACAGTAAAGCAATCCCATATGATAGGATTGACAGCATTCACCAGATCTTCATTTATTTAGCCTGAGTACAACCTTAGTTTAAAGCTCCGAAGTAAGATTGGAACATGTTGTATTATCAACAGGACTAATTAGTCCCAGAAGTTGATGTACTAAGCTGAAAAAAATAAAATAAAAACAGAGAAAGCAACTTAATCATGGAGTTGTGTTTGAGTCTTAACAAAAATCAGTTCCACATCAATACCCATGAATTTCAAAATGGAAGGATACATGTAAGGATGTACTCTGGATCATAAGATGAAAGACAGTTCAATTATTCTGTATTTTCAACCCAATCCAATTGCAAATCAGGTGAACAAGGAAAATAGTTCCTTCTAACAAAAGAACAGAAGAGGCAACCGATATCTTATTTCACAAGGGATCGTCCACAGTTACTCAGATGGAAAATTGTATCAATGGCTCACCTATATCTTGACGTAACACAATCACAACTTTAGGTTAAGCAGATAAAAGATTATCATCACAAGTCTCCTAATACCGTTTGATTTCCTTTCTAAATAAGACTCTGATAAACAAACAGAATCCTCTGCTTATCTACTGTAACAAACTGCAGTTGCTTTAACCCTTCTGTATCCTTTCAGGGAAAATTCACACAACCATCTAAAAATCATGAAATGCATACTCAGAAAACCTCAACATTATGTATCTTTTGATGACAGGCTTTCCACAGAAACTCTATTTTCATGCTAAGAGGAACCAACAACACAATAACAGTGATGAGATCCTGCAATAGGTGGCAAAGAAGAGGAAGATAATCTTATCACGCAAGTTTGGTGGAGACCCAAAATTTGAATGGAGCTCCTGTGTTGGGGTCTTCTTCCTGGTCAAACAAATAAAGCTCTGCATGAACCATGGTTACAGGCCTACACTGTACCATAGTAATCTTTGCATATTGTAGAAGCTTTAGGATTGTCATCACCAATGAACACAGTGACTAACATGACCAAACATGGGCATGTTCTTTGATGTTTATTTAGTTCTTCCTCTCTATAATTTCTCTGTTTTGACAGGGTCCTCAGTTTAATCAATTTACATACTAATAACAGTTAATCTTAAGAAATTAATGCCTATATAACAATATCTTTGACAAGAAAATTCACTAAAAAGAGAGAGTGCGAGGAAAAAAGGGTAACTGAAAGTATCTAATACCCCAAACATTTGAGAAGGATTAAAACAGTATCACTCCAGCCTGAAGGATGGAGAGCAGAAGTAAAATAAATAAATAAATCTCATAACACAAAGCTACAGAAGAAAAAAGAAAAAAAAAAAAGGAACCAAAATCTTGTAATCGAATTTAAAAATCAAATTAAGATCATTAACAACACAACCACTTTGACAATTTAAGTTCACAATCCATACATCTAGAACTTTGAATGTATGAGAGAGAACAACGCTCAGACTGACAGGCATCCAGAGACCCAAAAGATGAAACAGAAGACACAGAACAAACTTGAGAGAACTAGACAGTGATCACCACCATCCATGGACGACCTGGTTGCATTTCTCCTTGATCCACCTGAAGCTCTTCCTGAAGGTTCCCTTCACCTTCCCCTCAACAGAATAGACCTTATAGCTAGCAACTCTCCTCTTTCTCTGAAACTCTGGATCAGTGATGCTCCAAATTTTTGAGGAAGACCCATTAGTGCTCTTGCCTTTCTTGAACTTCACCTCTTTACTCATATGGGTTGGCTCTGCAGAATAAGCGTAAGAAGCACTGTAACACCTTATATCATCCAGATTATAGGAAGTGGGTCTGCTGCTGCCCCCATAATACCTCTCTATCTGCATCCTCATGTCTCCACACGACTTAGATCTGAAATCTTCCATGGAGATACAGAGGTGGGATTGAAAGATTTCGGGTCTTGATTTATATCAGAAATACACGGAGAAGACAAGGGAAAGGGAGACGAGAAAGAAGAGCTGTTGGGTTGGCTTTTTTTCTGTTGGATTTTTGTTGTTTTCTTTGATTTTTCAAAAGGGTTTGTGAATTGTGAGCAGCCGCTTAGTTGGAATGCTGACTACAATGCAGTCGTCCGGGTAACTAAGACCTAGAAACGTTAAATTTGAAAGTGAAATGCCTTAAATTTGAATTTGGATCCTCGGATTGTAATGATGCTGATCCCTTTGAATTTTGATTATGGGAGCTGGGATTATATCTGATGCTCTTGCACCTGTGATGGTGATTTGTATTGTCCAGTGACCCTTGATGCTGATGAACGGTCTAGATCGGCGTGGGTCCATGTAAAGAAAACAGGACTGGAATATATCATCAAGCTTGACTTTGAAATGAGAAACCACCTGACTTACGTGTGTCGACGGCAGCCTTACAACGCAGACAATAACAAAAGATGTTGATTGTGGAAAATTCCAAAGAATACACCGAGTTCAAAAGAAATCCATTCCTCCCCCCCCCCCAGTATGAACCTGGCTGGGCTAACATACCACCGACAATTTTGACATCTTCTGCACTTTTCTCCTGCACTCATGTGCGAATTTTACCATGTCGAGTTATTAAAAAAAATATAACTATTAAATGCTCAATGCGTCAATATCTCTTCCAGTGTACAAACAAGTGCGAGAGAAAGAGCAGAGGATGACATCCTTCTGATGGTAAAATATTCCATTTATCACTGTAAAAACTAGTAAGGTGCACGTGCATAATTGCACGTAGGAGAGGGAGTTTAAACCAAAAGGTAGATAATTCTAGATGGAAAAAATATCATAGAAGTAGCCAAATAGAGGTTTTCAATTTAAAAATGAAAGGAACAGTGGTTATATGTTGGGATTGTTTTGTTCATAGAGGATAATGTTTGTAAAAAAAGAAAAAGAAAAAGGAGGATCAGAATCAAAGAATATTCCCCCTCTAGATAGTAGATAGATACGGGTACAAAGTATAAACACAATCACATTTCAGAAAAATAAAATATTGAAGGTTAGGTATATTGAAAACCCATCCAACCCTCAAGCAGACCCTACTTCTACAGCATTTTATAGTGTTAATAATTCTCTAATTGTAATAATAAACGTGGGTATAAACAATGAAGTGGATTGTTAACCAATTGCGTGGTCAACTTTTCAGAATTCAAATTAGAACGCTCATCCTGTGGTCTATGATGCAATATATTCTACAATATCTCCATGTCTATCATATTTTTTCCCTTCAACGGTAGAACTGAAGGGGAAAAATACTGAAGGGGAAAAATATTCTGGTCTAATTACCAAATTTAATCGTCAGATTTGATATGGCCTTCTGGTGAACAACGCAGCATTCCCCTGCAGTAAATGAGAGTCAACCATTAAAGGTGAAGGGGCTGGTTAAAAAAAATTATTAACAAAAGCTGCATTTTGCCTCTGCTTGTAGTCCATTTAGTAAATCCGAGTAGTCCCCTTTCAAAAATGAGTCGTCCAGATTAGCTGTATACAATATGTTAACCTTTATAAACCAAAATACTGTATTTGTAATTCATTTTTTAATGCTTATAAATTTTTCAATATTTTTTAAGCTGATAAGAAAAGGATAAAAAACTTTAAATTTAAGTGTGACCTTTATGCCCCTGAATTTATTATTATTATTTGGTTGTTGGGGGGTTTTTAACGTATGGAGCTATTTTGCTGTCACAACAGGCAACTATAGTATTGATAAAACAAATATTCAAAGACGGAAAAGGCGGCATCATAGAATAGAATAATCAAATATTAAAATGCTTGAATGTCATTCACTTCGTCAAAGATATAGTGGGACCAATGTCCAAAATACGCCATCTTACTTGAATATTCCATTTCTCAAGTTCTTATTTCTTACGAGTCCAGTTCAAAGAGCTTTTAAATCGCACCGAAGAAGGAAAACAAGAAAAAGAGAGAGAGAGAGAGTGAGAGAAAGAACCTCCCATTGCCACCTTCTTTACCGTGTTCCTCTTTACACGCCAGTCTAGTCCAGTTTAATGAATCTCAACGGATTACAAAACGTGTAGTTGGTCAATCTGAAGCCCGGAAGTTTCAATAAACCAGTTTTGAGTTGTTTTCAAACATTAAGATGCGAGAGAACAGCTGCTCAACTCAAGTAATATACCGATTCCGGACCAAAAGTAAACCATTATCTTCCCCGGTTCACAAATGGCATTATAAGAAGTAGACAACCATGAACATGGACGGACTTGTATTACAAACTTCCCATGGAAACACTTACAGGTACCGATCAATAACGTTCTTGAACCAGGGAAGCTGTGTATTTGTGCTTGGTGCATTGTTGAGACGCAGGGCTGCAATTTGTCAGAAAATAATTAAAATCCAAAGCTGCCACGAGCCAGATGCTCTGTGATGCAAAACTACAAGGAACCGTAGCAGTTCGATTGCACCAAAAAGGCCTTTGACTCTGCAGCACGTCTCTACAGTGTGAGGGGAGATAAATAGCCTACTCGGTCATCACTTTCTGATTCATCAAGTCATGATAGTAGAGGAGGACACACATGGGCTGACCAAGAATGCTGAAAAAAAACCAGAAGACCATATTTCCCACCTGCCATACATAAAAAATTCTCGTGAGCTCAGGCCATCTCACGATATAAGCAAACAGGTACAACATTACAAATCAGAATGTTTTCCGATCAGTGGTGGAATCTACGAGTATAGAGATTCAATCCATGAAAGTCCGATAGTACTTAAATCTTGACTACAATCCCGAGGACTACATGTTTGCCACTTGGTATAGCGCCGCTGATTTTGACTCTTTTTTGAAGCTTAAGTAATAACCATATCTAGTTTTAGTAAACGGCAAAGTGTTGGGAAAACAAACCATCGTATTTCTGAATTTCCGTTGTAGGTAATTTGTGAAGATGACCAAAGGAACCTGAGATGAAAAGTAGCACAAACGATATTGTAAATATTTCCGATATCGATCATTGCTATATTACCAAAAGGCCAAGTGTTAAACAAAGTTGAAGTAGGTTCAAGTCACATGGACATAACATACAGGAATTAACACCCTGTAAGTGATAATCCCTCTAAAATTTATTGCCAGTAACGTAAAAGCAATTATTATAAAATTATAAAGAAGACAAACACAAAGAGAAAAAAAATTAAACAAAATTTTGGGGCAGAAGCTACCTGACACATAATTCCTATAAAAGCCCAAAACTTAATCATGTGCATTGGAACACCAATGCATAGCTGCATAAAAACCGAAAAAAAAGGCATTTCAACATCAAACCAACATACATGAGTATTGTAGAATTAAAGGAAACAAACATACAAAGGTACTCAGTACAATTTATAAGCATTATAAAGGCACTTTCTTTTCTTTTATCTAATTTTAAATTTCTTAGGTAATGAGATAATTGAATTAATATCATTCTCAGATGGTTTGTGAAGTACCAAATCAAAATCGTTCACAAGGCCTTTGAGTTCCTTTTAGAACCCCTTATTTTTTCAATTGGATAAGCACTTTGTAAGAGGTTATCATTTTAAGCAACCAATCACCAACACAAGAGTCATGTTGCTAACCATAACTTCCTGGGATAAAGTATTATCATTGTTGCTTCCACTACTTTCAAGCATGTTACAAAACTTAGCTTAGAGAAGATATGCATAACAAGATCACTCCAGCCAAGTTAGATGTCCAATAATCAAAACTTGAGGATGACATCTTCTCGACCCAATAAATTAGTGAATTACCCATATCAAGTGGATGGCAGATGAGCCAAGCTAGCTTGGCTCCAACACATGCTTGGCTAGCATGGACTGAGCTTGAACTTAATTACTAGGTTTTTGAGACAAGCTCATTCATGGGAAAAAATTCATCTCCATAATGAGCCTGAGACAAACTTGGGTGGGCTTGGTTAACCTAAAGCTCGAGCTGTTTACCTATATAAAAATTTGGGAATTTTATAAAATTTATAAAATAATATTATTAACTTTCGAAAATGTTCTTGTTTCTTCAATGTAATATACAGAAAATTCAAGCACTTGGAAGAGTTATAACTAATAGGCTTTGGGCTCGTGAGGCTTCAATCGAGCTAAGCCTTAACCAAGCATAAGCCCAAAAAATTTTAACAAGCCTAAGTTGAGCCTCATTAAAGGTTTACAACCCAATCTAACAAGAATACAAACCACCCAAACAAGAAAAAAATTTTGAAAAGAAAATTAAACATAAAAATAAATAAATAACCTCCACACTCCCCCCCCAAAAAATAATAAAAAATGTTAGTTCGTGGTTTTGATTCATAGTCCGAAACAGAAAATGTTGTTGTGAAACATATCGGAAGAATAAATGAATAAATAAAGCAATTTTTATACCTCATGGAAGACGGCAGAAATGAAGAAAGCAATTACAACAGCAACCCCCTAAAAATTAAATAAAGTCAATCCAAAATCTTCTAACACAAGATGTACTCATAAATATAAGATTCTGTACATGGATTAAATACAAGCATTAGGTATTGATGAACAGAACCGAAAAACAGCAATCAAATCAAATTCATCCCAATCAAAGTGCATTAGAAAGAAGTTGTAGGTGCAAACAAAACTGAAAATAGATGCAAGTGCTACGGTCACCTTTTTCCTCTTTCTTTCTTTTTTTAAAGAGTGACATTGTCACTTTTACTCATCCACCAACCATGGCAAGTTAACATATTCCAGGATTTTTGAAACTGCAAGAATCATACTCTTAATTAGCCGATTTGATTCAAAACAAGGTTAAGTCGATTCAATCATGGGGTTCGAATGTATATAGGGTTAAATCATGTGATTAAATTTTGGGCCACATGAGTAACTCACAAGTTGTCCTCAAAACACATAAAAGAAATGACAATTTGGTTAACACATAAAAAATTCCCTTCTCCCCCTCTTAATCTGCTTCTATAAAAATTATGACATTCCAAAGACCAGACATAAAGAATCCACTTCTTTTTAACAGGGGAGAAAAAAAGAAAGAAATTTCCCCAAGAGAAACCCCTAAACCTGAACCCAAAATTATCACTCCAAAAATCTCACAAGCTATGCTTCAAAACAAAGATTTGATGAAATTGTCCCTCTATTTGACAACCATGTATCTACCAACATCCATTAACTACTATTTGTCACTGACTCATTTTACTTACCAATATAACTCTTACTTTTTCATATCTACAATCCAGTTCATCCGATTACTATAGGGATGAACTCAATCCGAAATATGAACCGTAAAAGAAAATACCTATTAAACTGATCACAGGAATACCAGTTACAGTACCTATCAGCCAAAGCGGAATCCTTCCAGTAGTATCGGCCATTTACCCCTATTGAAGTTTTAGGAGTTTATCTACCCTAAAACAACGTGATTTGAATTTAATGAACTGTCAACAACTTTTCTTGTTCTCTCCTCCAGACATTTTCCTTGGCAGTTATGAACTATGCATGACTGTGAGTAACATGGTCAGACTATTTCCACCATATGTTTGTGTGTAATGACCCAACCCAGCGAGGTATTGTCCACTTTAGGCCTAAGCCCGCACGGTATTGTCCTTAAAAGGCGCCTCGCTTGGTTAAGTGTTCTCCTTGACTCTTATACCATACCGGGTATTCATCCGTTTCTAATGTGGGATCGAGATATCACAATCACCCCCCTTCAGAGCTGTATGCTCCCGTGCAGTGGCCACCTAGAAGCCTGCCAACCCCTCATGGGCCCGCCTTCGTCGGTCCAACCACCTCCTACAAACAACGCCAGACCCACATCAATCACAGACTACTGGACCTCGATCTAGATTTGATACCATTTGTAATGACTCAACCCAGCGATGTATTGTCCGCTTTGAGCCTAAGCCAGCACGGTTTTGTCCTCAAAAGGCGCCTCGCTAGTTAGAGTGTTCTCCCTGACTCTTATACCATACAATTGTGATATCCCGATCCCACATTGGAAACAGATGAATACCCGGTATGGTATAAGAGTCAAGGAGAACACTTAACCAAGCGAGACGCCTTATGAGGACAAACCGTACGGGCTTAGGCCCAAAGCAGACAATACCTTGCTGGGTTGGGTCGTTACAGTTTGTGACATGTAATACATACTGTACTAGTGTTCAGTCAAGAGACCTTTCTATGCTCTTTATTTATGTTTCAGTAATATGGTTGACAATGTGTGCCTTATCTACATATATGCCCTATTCAATTGCATTCTTCTTTGTAATGCTTTGAGATATTTAAGCATAAACATCTCTAAGTCAGCATCCCACTAAGATTCATTTAAAATTTCCACATTTACCCCAATGTTTCCCCTGGTTTCCCTTTTTCTTTTTTAGTGATATTAATACTTACATTATTAGAAAGGGTCTATCCCCTGATATCAATATCTGAAACATTGTTTATATTCCAGTTTTGAATAGCCAATTTTTTACATATATTGAAGCTATCATCAGATAATAGAGAAAAAGTGAACCTTTATATAAAGGAAATAACCAACAACATGTCTAGACTAGACGATAACAATAACATCAACAAAAAGCCCTACCCCACTTACAATGGTAAAGGAGGCTTTCTAGAAGGGCTGTCTTCTTCCTCTGGGGCCCTTTGTCTCCTTTCTTTTTTACGCATGTAAGGGAGGTTTTGAGTTGGTTTATTGTGGTGACACAGGCCAAAGGGATTGATTAAGGCTCCCAAGTTGGCAAGGCACTGTTCTAGGTATCCCACTCACAGTAAACAGATTATATGCTTGTTTTCTTAATAGCTAACCACAACCAAGTGAAGTGGCCAAGAATTTTACTCCATACTGTCGAAATGGTATCTGGACTTCAGGTGAATTTGGGGTAGGCAGCTGTTTTGCCTTTTCCGACAGTAATACCAGTACTTTCTTCTTCTCTCTTCACTTTAATAACATACTCTCATTACTGATCAAAAAAAAAGAAAAACAAAAAGCCTTACCCCAACTACTTGAGTTCAGCAAAACAAATACCATTCCACCATTCCCAATCTATCCAAAATAGAGAAGGGAAATGAAAATGAGGAACCATCCTCGAATATAGACAAAAAAAATACACACAAACAATGACCATAAATCATGAGCATATTAATAATGCTTAGAAACTACATAGAAACAACTCAATTACCTTCGGGATCCCATTCCGTAAGCAAGGAAAATATATGTGCCGCACCATCCATTTATGAACAGGCTAGGGAATAAAAAAGAAAAAGAAATTATAAGTGACCTTCTTTACCAATTCCAACAACTACATATCTAAGTTGTGATCAACTAAATGGATTAGCCAAGTTGTGAGGAATTAAATATTTTGCATGCTTTTATGTTTTAGTAAGGAATTAAATCATTAAAATGTGGTTTCCATAATGGAATTTGTCCAAATGTAATTCGATCAATTCTATTTGTATATATCTTCTTTGGCACATAAATCATTTCTTATTTTTATTTTTATTCTCAATTATTTTCTGATTTATTGATATCAATTCTACATGTATATGTAAGGTACACAGTTATGAATTGTTCCCCAGCAGATATCATTGCCATACTAGAAGTCATAAATCTGGTACACACAAGAAGCTATCATATACAAGAAATCCATCTTTAGAATGGTGATTGAGGCGGTCATAAATTAATGTGGAGGTTTCTAACAATTTCTTCCCAAGTTCTTAAAGCTCCATATCTTGTTTCATATTCTATTATTCATTTCCATATGCAAATTTCTTTCACTTCTTGTTTGACAGAAGGCAACCTGGAGTTCATCGAGCACATTTTTATTTTCTAGCATGAAGGCTTGTTGTGCATGAATACAATTGCCTGTGTAACTTCAAAACTTATCTAAATTTAGAAGCAACAAAGCAACGGAAGAGACATTTCTATATTAGTGACAATTTCCTCAAAACAAAAATTAACAAACAACGGAAGGAAGAAAAATTCACCATTGGACATAAACCATTCAAATTGAATCTATTCTCTTTTTTATGCCGTAACTGAAAACATGGTACAATCAAATAGGAATCATATGCAAACACAAGTTGAGACAAAAGAAATCAATTGATTTACAGTACATTTGCAGATTGTAAAGGAAATTCTGAACCAGCCAGGTTGAGCATATTAGTGAATAAAAAAAGCTCGATTTTTTTTTATAATTAATAATACAAAGGAGACAGCCGACTCCAACAAACAAGGATTCGAGAATGAGTAAAGAGATGTACCATGTTCCACATTCTCCAATACTGATGACAGCAGCAAAACCAAGAAAAAATACAATAAACAAAATGTGGTTTCAGAAAATGATCCAAAAAACAATTCAAGTAAACAATAAATTTTTTTTTAACTGAGTAAACATTACAAATCACATACAAAGAGACTTACCTCTTCAATTGTTTTTGCATTCCACCAATCTTTGTAGAACTCACGATCACCAAAACGAAGGATCTCAGCCAATATGTTTAACCTATATTTGCATATTGAATGCAGTTAAGAGTTATGAAATTGAAACAGATAGAAAAGAGCTTGTACTGTTAACTAACCATGTTTGATCAAAGTGCAGTTGTTGTCAGGAAATTTCCAGATATTTAGCAAAACAGAATTTGAAAAGCAACCACCACTGGGACTCAAAACAGTTTTGATTATCTTAAAAGCTGTTGCCAAATGAGTAATATATTCACTACAACATAAAATGATTCCTACATGTCACAAATGAAACTAGGTTGAAAATCGGATCAAAACTGTATTGCTTGGATGAAGCTTATGCAAGTATCACAACTAAATTTTATTCCCATTATATGAAGCTTAAGCCTGCCAACTCCTCACCCATGGTTGGATTTAAAAGAAAATGAAAATTAAACATTTGAAACTGCATCACTGAAAGAAATCACTAAATCATGAAGAGGGCATACCAGAGGTGAAAAAAACAATAGAACATGCAAAGCCACACATATAAAGTTGGAACTGAAAGCTTCAGCACCCTCTCTATGGCATACAAAAGATTCCCCTTCAAAGGGTGTTGAGAATTCTTGACAATTGGATTAATATACTGCAAAATGTTTCCACCAAAAATACGAGAAAGGTCATTCCTGTGAATTTTGAAATTTACAAAAAATAAAATATTGCACTTTGGAAGCCCAATAAAAAATAAAATATGAAGAAGAAACTTACTTGTTCTATTATAAAACCCATTACTCCTGTAAATATTACCAATTTAACAAATTGGCGAAACACCCAACCTTTCCGAATGCATGATGAGCGAGGATAGCTTAGCTACAGATACAAAATACGAAATTTTAGGAATCATGCATTGACCAAAGTAAAGTTACTAAAGATCTAAATCATTTGTCACAATGGAGTTAGGATGATTAGCAGCCTCATGAAATTATCTACATTATTATAGAAATGGGGGTAGCAAACAGGGAAATTAAGGAAAGGAGATAAACAACAAGTACAGGTGAGATCACAGGAGAATATTTATGTAGTCATGTAGGAAAAAAAATAAAAAATAGTGGAGGTTATACCAGGTAATTAGAAGGTAGAAATTCAGAGGTAAGAGCACAGTTACCTGATAACATAATGTAGGGGCCGTCATGAAGTATACTAAACTCTTGAAATTAACACTGTAAGACTGATCCACATATGAAGAGTTGGACAAGGCATCTCCCTATAATCAAGCAAATGCAATTCTTTCATCATTAAAATTGAAAGTGTTTGATATCAAATGTTAATCAATTCGGCTATTATCCAAAAGATATGTAACCCAACTCCCAGAAAGCAGGAATATTAGCCACAAACACTTGAGACCTATTGTGGAACATAAATGGGAACTATGAGATTGTACATATTTAGCATGTTTTACATTTAAATTTTCCCATGCACCCTGTCCATCTTACCACCCAACAGAAGACAAGCCCAAAATTTTTTTTTTTTTCCGTTTTTAATGAAATTAATCTAACAACACACACACAAAAATACTTCAAGAAAAAAATCCGCTAACTACCATATAAACTCTATGTATAGGAAGGGAATATCATGATTACCTTACCAGCTGACTTGGCAAGAGCCCTCATATCATAGTTTGTATGTGCATAGGACACCAATTTTAACCATACAATGCAGGCGATGAACAATAATGCTAGGCCAGATTGAACAGCAGAGTCACACCTGCATGATTTGCAATCTATTAATCAATGTAAATAGATAGTTATTTTCAGATTATGTTTCTATCATTTATACCGCCACAAAAGATAAAGAGAACACTAACAATATATCATGTCCATTGGGATTGATCCCTTTACATCTACATAAATGTCACCAGACTTTGTCATTATCAATTGACATTGTATGCTATGTTTGTGTATAAGCATTAAATAAGAAATATATGGTCGGTGACTCTATCAGTGTCCATACTATCTTCTTTCGGGCCTGTTTTCACTCTTGAAACTGAACTTGGCCAAATTTCTGAGAAACATCTTTTCATGGCATACCAGCTACGAATTATTTAGCCAAGTCTTTTCATTAAATTTTGTGCAGTGTAGAACAAATACAGGACCTAAGATAGAAGCATTGTATCAAACCCATAACCTAAAAATGCCAACTAGAAACGAAAGAACATCAAGGATTACTAAAATAAAGGCAGGCGATCATATGATGATTCATGAATACAAGTCCAATTAGTAAAATGCTGATTCTGATGTAGAACCCTAAAGTTATGGTGGAGCAGAGGGCTTGAGTATTCTACCTCTGGAGTAAGCTTCACTTCTGATACATTTTGCCAATAACATTCCATTTCAATTACTAACAAAGTCTATCTTAGGTAGACAATCGAGCCTCCATCATGAAAAACCAACAGTGAGTCATTTATTTGGAGGGAAAAAAATTATCATTTCATTCATCCCAATGCATAAAAAAATTCAAATGCAGAAAACTGGTGCACTAATGAATTAAAAGAAGAACATCACACACTTAGAACACAATACTGAGCCAAAGGAAAAAAGAAAGGGAACTAAACACTAACCTCAGAATCATCAAAACAGGGTATAAAACTGCAGCTGTAGTTATTATCACATGAAGAGAAACAACAACCTGCATTAGATAACAGTGAGCTTTGTCAGAGATTGTGACGTGTCAGTTCTCGCAATTCATGTGGCTGGAGGTAAAGCATCAACAAAATATTTTAGAAACTTAAACCCACAGAAAAGAATGAGTCTCAAACTCCCAAAAGGTTTATGGCAGATAATGTAATTATATTTTTGAATGATAAATAAGCTTTACAACCTTGTGAACAAATTATATATCATAAAATACTTCAAAAGATGCCCTATTCAGTGAAACAGATAACAGATTGATAGTGTAAATCAAATTTCAAAGTTAAGGGATCAAAACTTTGTAAGCCCATATGTTTCATTATGCTCAGCATTCAAATATTTACTTCATATACCCCAGTACGTGATACTAGATACTAGACACAGTATAAAATTAAACATAAATTTCCTAAGCTACATTTCATAAGAACCTAGCTTAAAAGCAACCACATTTGTACCAAGTAAATGACCCCAAAAAAAAAACCATTTTTTTTTTTGGGGGTGGGGGTGGATGAAGGAACAAAAATTCGAATCTTTTTGACAATATAGACCATGGTCACTGACAATCAATGAAGGAAAAGAGAGATAGAAATAACATAAATATTAATCAGTAAGAAGAAAACATTATCTACATGTACAACAGGCCATCCCATTTATTGCCACAAATATCAATTTTCTCACTGCACTTCTGTAATAAAACCAGGCATTTTGCTGGATTCTAAACGGAACATTGTAGCAATACCAAATAAATGAAAGAAATATGTTCACATGCCTCTTTCATCTTAATGTGTATTCAAGTAATGCATGGCCAAAACCATGGTCATGAAAAATAATGATAATAATATCTTTCCTCTTTAGTCATATCCTTTATACAGGCCACTAAGATTGAACTTCGTGATCTATTAAAGGAGAATTCCACAGTGTATAAGAATCCCGACCAAAAAGAAGAATAAAATCTGCCCCGTCAGTCCAGCAAATTGCCTATGATGGTTATATTTTCTTACAAATGTCTTGCCATACAACTAAACATGTAGAAGCCACCAACCATGAGAAGGAAAAAAAACCATTGAGAAAAGAATAATATAAAAGAAACCTGATAGTACATAAGGAGCAACATTATATGATCACTTACTGGCTCAGATAAGAACTTATGCTGTGCCGACTTTTCAACAAGAAAAGCCCCAAGTGGAAATATGAGTAGAGAAAGACTGCAAATAAAACACCAGAAGTATTAAGTTTTACCAATTCATGTTCTCCAGAATAAAGGAAACAGTTTGAATCACATTACCAACACATAAGAAGTGGCCAATCTCTCAGGGATCTTGAACTGAACCAAAAACCAGGTCCCAACAACAACCCATACTGCAATGATAATAATAGTAAGTCAAGCAAAATGGTAAGCTCCAATATGATTTCCCTTGGGAAAACCCTTATTGAGAGCGAAAATGATACATGTACATACAGAAACATTGTGAGAACATGGTCTAACTGAAACAAATTTATGAGGTGTGGAGGGAAAACCTTCATTAAGTTCTCTATGATAAGCCTGCTGTTCACTGCAATGAGCACAACAATACAGAGATTGAAAAGACCCGCATGGCTCTGCCATAACAAATCAACTACGAATTAGTAAATTCACATTCTGTAATCAGGGTATCAGTTTATAAATTCAGTGCTCAATATTTCCCGAACACAAGCCACAAGCCACAAGGTTCCAGTCGAGTAATGCTAGCAACAACTTAAAATAAATGCCAATGTTCATCAAATCAGCCTAAAATAAAATCTAACCATAGCAAGTACACAAAAGGTTCCCCAATACACTTTGCTCCAACATAACCAGTGCTGCACTACTAGAGATCCATGACGCACTTCAAGCACATATTATTAAGGCCCAGCGTCACTTTTTGAGGGTGTCAATCGAAATACCAGCACTTGTTGAAGCCACAGGTATAAACGTTATGGAAAAAGGAAGATATATGAACATCATTTGAGCTGGTAGCTTATATGGCTACAAGCAAGAGATCAGAGTAATTCCTTTGAAGAAAAAAACTGTATTTCAAACTCATCCCATGCACAATTCTCTCGCACTGTGCTGCATAAGTGGTAACAAATGATAAAACGAGAGAAGGAAAACATGAAGAGTCCAGAAAGAAGAATGAAGAGGAACGAAAAAGATCGTCTAGGATTAATTGATACAAAAAGATCCGTAACAAGGAAAAAAAATTATATATATATATATATATAAGATCCTACTCGATAAAACCTTATTCCTCCGACGAGGTATAACAAATGCTACCCATTTGGCGAAAAATATGCCAGTCTGATATGAATCCAAATATCATGGACATACGTCTGGGAGACTTTTCGCACTAAACTACTGATCTTGTACTCGACCAGAAGATTGAAATTTCACTCCTAAAGCAAATTCATCTCATGACATTTCTCTTCATGCTTAATTCGACAATAAAAGTTACATGCGACTCGCACTCAGAGGCTCACCAACAACTGACCTGTTTAAAGATAGCGTCAGAACTGAGAGGGCTCTCCTTTATTCTCCGGTGAGCAGGAGCAGAAGGCCGATACGCAAATTTCAAAGGAGGATCCATCTCCTGTCCTCGAGTCTCTCTATTTCCAATCTTTTCACCAAAATTCCCTCCATTAAACACTGAATCCACCTTCTCCTTGATATCCTCACCCTCCACGATCTGATTATCATCCTCATTGGAATTCGACAGAGAGGAGGAAGCATCCTCACCTGAAGTCTCCGCCTCAGGAGCGTTTACCTTGGAAGACGAATCAGATACAGATTCGACAGGGGAGCTGGCGTTGGCTCTCCTCCGAAGGGAGAGGCCGACGAGATCGGGCTCCTGACAAGAGCTCGCCATGCCAACCACGTCCTCGGGCGAGTTCGAGATCGCCATCGAAAGAGAAGGACGAGTTATACAGAAGGCGAAATAGAGGCTTCACTCAAACGAAGACACACGCAAAGGGTATTGACCAAAAATCTCTGTTATAAAGACGAAAATTCGAGTCGAAGAAGTGTCGATGAGCCTGTGGAGAAGCTTAGCGGTTTGGTTTTATACTACCTAGCATGTAAGGTATTGTGACAGGCAGTGGGCTGGCCTTATCATTTAAACCGACAAGACGAAAAGAATGTAATAAACTTTAAATTGCGAGCGGTGATGGAGGGATGGCGACGGTTCTTCCGGGTTTTTTTTTTTCTTACTTCTTGGTAATCACGAGGAAGGTTCTCGAACGAAATAGGTTCAATTAAGGTACACAACAACAGTTAATGCTGTGGAGAGTTAAAAACTTATTTTTATCAAATCAAAAATCAAATAGAGTATGCTTGGCAGCTTTAACTAAAACTTCCCGATCGTAATATGTTGGGATTGGCAATTGGGCAGATTGATTGATTAATCAGCCTCAATCGACCTATAATAATAATTAGGGTTCGTAATACATAAATAGGGGAAGTTAGAGGATCAATTGGGCTCCACTCAAAAAACGAAAAAAATCTATTTTTATATCCATTTTACTAACTAAATGGTTGGAGAATCTAAGCGAAGTTATTGTTGATGTATACGCTTACATTCTCTTTTTAAATCTGCATGACAGGGGACCCCATGTCGAGAGCATTTAATGGTTCTCCATTAAATGCGTTTCTGGCCTTGACCGTATGCCTGATTTTGATATTGAACGGTGCAAAGACTAATATTAAGATTGTTGGTTGCTTTCTGGTTTAATATTAAGGTTGTTGGGGTTGCTTTCTTGTTATCTAGTACAAAGCATGATGTCTGATTTTGGTTGTTCTATGTGTTCAATGGTGGATTCAGTTCTGTTATCTTTTTGCAAATGAAATGGCATAGTTTTGGCCTTCTACCAAAAAATATGCTTATATTTTCTCTTGACGGGCAAGTTTATTTTGGATACATTAATACTCTTCGTAACATGTGAAGTCCACTACAAACCATCTTCTCACCTTAAGAATGTTTTGACTTTTGAGGATCTTAGATATAGAAGCACGGGCTGTTCCTATACATGCACATCCCGGTCATATGTTGGTCAAAAGACCTATGCGCACAAAGAGGTATGCGTGGTACCTATGTGGCATGCAATGAGCTCCGCTTACCTCTTGAAGCTCGTCTTTGTTTTTGCCAGTTCAAGCTAGAAAGCCCATTTCTACCACATGATAGTTCATTTGCTGTCAATTTTAACCCGTTAGTCAAACTGCTTGTGTCAGTGCATTTGGACATTATAAGGGCTCTACATGGGCTTATGTGTCATGTGCTGATCTGGTTTCCATCAACACGGCCCTGTCGATCATGTGCTCCTTTTGCCAAGGTGTTCTTTCGGCCTTTGATCAAGGTCCCTCTTCCTCGCCAAAATCTCCGGTTTAATTGGTCTCCTACCATCTTTCCTATTACAAAAGCAAGAGAAGACTTTCCTTTTCCTCTCTTTCCCTGTTGCCAAAGCTTCGCTCCCACTATACTAAAACCTAAATTCTCGTTTCTGTCCTGAAATTTGTGTGAGAAACTTAAAGAAAAGCGTTTCCTGTGCCGTCCGGGAAGGATTCTAGGGTGGGTAATGTATATGTTGTCTTAGAGAAGTAGAATAACTTCCCCCTCCCCCGGCTATAATAAACATAAAAACCATTTGGAATAAATCTCACCTGCTAAAGATATATACCATTGGGTAAGCTGAGGCAACTGGCCCTTTCAACAGGTCTGAAAGAGGGTAGATCTCCAAGGCTTTCACCTCTCATGGTGCTCAAGTCTCGTGACAAGAGAGCCTAAGGCAGATGGGGGAAGAGGAAGAAGGCACTGAATAAAGTATTCTAAAGGCAAATTCAAAACAGCATAAGAGCAAATTTTCAGAGATTACCGAAAAAATTAATTATCATGTTCCATTTCACACAGAGATCCTGTCACCATAAAAGTAAATAAATAAATAAAACGCAGGCTTAACTTAAAACAATAGCAAATGAATCCAAACTGCCTCCTCTTCTATAGAGTCATAAGCAAAAACAACAAAATTTACATCATGGATGCCAGCCACGGACAAACTGCAAAACTTAACGGGTTTTACATTGCAACAGTGCAGGCTGATTTCAATCCTTGATCACACAAGTTCCAACATTTCTAAATTAAGACATTAGACCTTAAAAGGAAAGGAAAATATTAATTAGTACTAACCAATAGAAAACCTCTTACCTGCATGAAAGCTTCAAGAACATAAACAAAAACTCCTTAGAGCAGATCGGCAACATTTGACGGCAGCTCCTCTATGACGACATTATAGAACTTCTGGATGTCAAATAGCATCCTCTCATCGTCCCTTGTCACAAAATTGATAGCAACACCTTTCCTCCCAAATCGTCCACTACGTCCAATACGATGCAGGTAGTTCTCTGGCTGGGTAGGAAGATCATAATTAATGACAAGTGAAACTTGCTGGACATCGATACCACGGGCCAAGAGATCGGTGGTGATGAGCACACGAGAGGACCCGGACCTGAATTCGCGCATGATAATATCCCTGGTGTTCTGGTCCATGTCTCCATGGGTGGCAGATACAGTGTGGTCACGGCTCCGCATCTTGTCAGTAAGCCAGTCAACCTTGCGCCTTGTGTTCACAAATATGACACTCTGGGTAATGGCTAGAGTCTCATACAGATCACAGAGTGTCTCTAGCTTCCAGTCCTCCTTATCAACATTGACATAGAACTGCTTGATACCCTCAAGGGTGAGCTCATCACGCTTCACCAGAATTCTCACAGGTTTGTTCATAAACTTCCTTGTTATCTCAAGGGCTTCAGGTGGCATTGTGGCAGAGAATACACCAACCTGAACCTTTGATGGCAGCAGCTGGAAAATATCATAGATCTGAAAGAAAGAGGAGTCATGATTACAAAAGAAGTTGTAGAATCAATAACATGTTCCATCTGACATGTTTTAGCTATTGAATGGCATCAAATCCAGTCTACAAAATATAAGAACTTGCATCCAGATTGACTCACAGTTCCTCATAATGGCAAGATATATGAAATGAGTGGGGAAAAACATTATAAACATGCCAAACCAAGAAATATAGAAGATTCAATCTGATCTCATCACAAAAATCATCAATTTGAATTGGAAATCATATATACCATCATGGGCTAAAAGGTCTAGTCTCATTAAAATATTGTGAACAATAACTTATTAGCATTAATAGTTATTTTAAAAATTCATAAGAAAGGAATAGCTAATACATCATTCTGGCATCCGCATTTGACTGGACCTCTACATCCTTGCACCAAAAAATAGTTCACATGAAGAACAGTGGATGCACTTCAGTTACCATCTGGGCTAAATTCTAGTGTCACCTTAGATTCAATGGTTCGAGTATCTGACAGTACTCTATTGCTAGTTAACCAAGCCTATCAGTAGAAATAAAAAAATATTATTCATTGGATCCATTTTACGGTAAAGTAAGCCAAATAATGAGAATGATCAATAGTTCCAAAATATTAAACAAGTCATATTCTTAAATTCACAAGATCAATTTTTAACACAACCTCCTATCAGAACAACAGCATGTAGGACATATTAAATAAGCAATAAAATCAATAAGAATTAACCCAAGACATATCTACTGTTTGAACAAAGAGGTTATATTGGTCATGTACTATCATCTTCTTCCAAGTTTTTTCGTACTACATTAAATGTCATCAAGCGATGTTTCGCACAAAAAATTTAGTAAAGAACGGAGGAGCCAAAACAACTCCATAAGGTACATGAGTGTACAATATATTTTTTGTAGATGCAGCCTTCAACATTTTAAAGGAAAAAAGGACTGGCAGAGATGTTCTCCCTTTGCATGGAATCACGTTTCATGGTCAACTAAGCTTTCCATTCAGTTCATATTAATGAAAAACAAGTGGAGGACAATATAAAAAAGCATTGCATTCTCCACTAGACAGATACCCCATTGCTTCAAACTGATATTCTCATACAAGACAGCAGAAAAATATACACGACCAACAATACAGATCAAAGTTAAAGAAAAGACCTGATCCTTGAAACCTCGTGAAAGCATTTCATCTGCCTCGTCCAATACAAAAATCTTAATGTAATCAGGACGAAGAGACTGTCTGCGCAACATGTCAAACACACGACCAGGTGTGCCAACAACAACATGAACCCCACTGGAAAGAATACGTTGATCCTCACGGACACTGGTTCCACCAACACAAGCATGAACCTTGACACCAAGATAGTCTCCAAGTGCACGCATAACCTTTTCAATCTGTTGCGCAAGTTCTCGGGTGGGTGCAAGAACCAATGCTTGGCATTCAACTATACCATAATCAAGCTGCTGCAGAATTCCAGAGCAGAAAGTTGCTGTTTTCCCTGTTCCAGACTGTGCCTGCTGAATCACATCAAGCCCCTTGCAGAAAGGAACAATCCCCCGCTGCTGGATTGCAGAGGGCTTCTCAAAACCTATGGAGAGAAACGAAGAGAAAGGAAGAGGAGGAGAGAGAGGGGGGTTCAACTTTTAAACATCAATAAATTGCGAAAACAATTAAACTCATTAAATGGATCAAGACAAAACTTCATGGTTCCTCAACCACACACCATTCATTTAGCACAATGAGGTGAAAGCAACACATTGCATATACGAGTTCATCAAAAAACTGAAAACACCACCAATCTACGTGTAGCAATATTATAAATTGAAGCTTTTAGTGATCCTTCAATCACCAGCGATGGACATGTCTCATGGTCAAACCAAATCAGCTGTTCAAGTAAGCTTCATGCAATGCTAAATCATGGAACATTATGTCCAAAGACAAAAAAAATTAAAAAATAAAACTAGAGTTAACTCAAGCTTAAATTACCATAAGCATAGATGCCCCTCAGTAGGTTCTCTTGCAAGCCCATTGAATCAAAACTTTCATAAACCTCGTCATATGATGTGAAGAAATCTTGGGCATCAGTTGTGAGCCTGCTCCCATCAATTCACCCAAACACACAAAATAACAACTCATAAAGACATTAAGAAAAGATATCATGCTTACAGAAGCCAATTTATCAAGAGAGAATAGTTGAATTAAAGAGATGGAAAAGAGAGAATTTACAAATCATTCATTTTCGCATCATACTGACGAGCATCAAATTGGGAGCCTTCAGGTGCCGATCCTGCCATGACTGAAAACAAGCACCAAGTTGTTCTAAAACATCATATGCCATGAATGTTCAAAAGAAGCAAACATCCCACAAAAGATTAAGTACGAATTTAGACAAAAATAGCATGGTAACCACTTAGACAGCAATAGGTTGTAGTTTTGTAAATACATCTTTTTATGAGAGTTTTGCAAAGTATTTGCATTTATTTTGGAGCTTTTGAGATAACTTATGAACCCCTGGCAGTATGCCATATGCCAAATATACTTGGGAGCACCTTTGATGTTAATAAAAAGGTACTTCATCTTCTACAGTTGCATGTATATTAATAAACAACACTTCTTTTATGGAAACTTCAAAACTGATGACAGAATTAAAGGCACTAGCTGTCGGAGTGCATACTATCACAAAAAATGCAGAATTTCCATGAAGGAGTTATTCTACAAGAAGAGGGTAATAAGCATTGCATTTGCCTGTTGCGTAGGAGGTCTTGGATCCATGTTTGGCCAGAAATTTTTAGTAAGGATTCAATGGATCAAATACAGATCTGATCCTCTGAGCATTTATTTTAAAATTATTTCATTTTTTAAAGTCGTAATGGCCAATCATTAAAATTGGCGATACCTTTATTTGAGGTAAAGAGCAAGGTTGTAAACACACCTGCACAAAGCTAAGAGATAAACCTGCCTGCAACCTAGGCATTCATGCAGTCACCCAAGTAACAAGCTTTAACGCAATTCATGTTATGTTATTTTGAAGTACGCTCTAACAAGTTGAGCAACAACAAAAATGAAATATTTTCCAAAATAAGATCAATTAATCAAAGCATAGAAGATGATCTGATATGAGTTCTTATTGCCTTCTTCTTCGCCTCTTCTCTGCGCCAGAGCTGATCCGAGCTCTCCCATTAGCACATGATAGTGAATAACTTGGCCTAAAGGCTATGGTATAAAATTATTTCCTAATTCCTTTCTGGAGGGCCTAATTTAACTGCAGTTTGATAATTTATTCATAACAAAACTTGTTCAGAGAACGTGACTTTGTCATACCATAGAAGCTCGTATATTCATTCAAATCACTTTCCAGCAGAATCTAAGAATCTCATACCTAATTACGAAAGGAAGAGCACCTTCCGTGAGACCACCCTCTACCCCCAACCCAAGCAAATAACCTGCTCCTACGAATTCCTCGATAAATACATAATAGACTACACTGCTTATTAACTACGTCAAGCCTTGAAAAATCAAGTCCACTTCCCACGATTCTACAGTTTCCAACTCTCACAGCAAACCCTAACCCAGTAAAATCAAAATACAGAATCCAGATTCTAAAGACAAAACAGGGAAGAAAACACGGCTTTACGCAGAAAATCAAAGAGAAGATGATAGATCCCGTACATCAAAAACTAGTTAACATAAAGATCGATCTACATGTAAAATCCACAAAATTTACACCCAAAAAAAACATAAAAGAACAACTTATCCGAGAATGATTCGACAGGAGCATCACTTTGACCCTCAAAATACAATAAATTTCACACAAAAGTTGTCAAACAAGGAGCCCAGACTAAAATCGTCGATCCAATAAGAGATCGGCAGCAAAAAAAGCAAATATAATATGGAACTGAAGCGCAAAATACCTTCTGGTGAGGGAAATTTTGGCTGAAGAATACGATGGAAAGAAAATAGAGATGGATGAAAAAGATAGCGCTTGCAGCTGTTTTTCTGAAGCTAGGGTTTCCCAACTCCTCGGATCTTCACCGCGGAGTTGAGGAATGTATGGTATGTATGTAGAGACTAAAAAGAGTTGCCTAAGGAGTGGGGTTCAAATTTTCCACGTATTAGTGTAGGGCACGTGTTGTGCACGTGTTGGCGAAGCGATGAAGGTCCATTTTTTGATTTTAGAAAGTTGATGTCCAAAGCAAAAAGGAAAAAAAATTAGCGAAGAAGAGTTTTTCCATAAGGTTTTGAAAGAAATCAAAAAAGTAAATTTGTTTTTGCTTTTATGGAGAAGAATGATTTGTTTCTTTTCATCGAAAGTAAACAGCTTCAATTAAAAAGTAAAAAATGTACTTCAAAAATTTATAATCAAATGTAACTTTTACTTTTTAAAACACTATTTTTTTTAGCTATATCCTTTAAAAATCCTTAATGAAAGACTTTTGTATCTACTAGGAAACTACCCTTCCCAAACATTCATATATCTTATCAAGTAATTAATTATCTGCATAAACATTCCTATTTTATCAAGTAATTACTCACATGTATATCCCGCAAAACTATCACCTAGAGAGTATCACATTAACTACCTATCTATATTACGTACTTCTCCTAATTAATACTAGCAGGATGCACGTGCAATACTGCACGTAAAGGGAAAAAAGAGTTTTGCAACTGTTAAGATTCTAGATAAATTAACAGAATTTTGACTATTTTAACCCTATATTCATGATGCCTTTACAATAAAACAATAAGGACGATAAGGGCATTTTGGAGAAGTCATGCATAGTTGTTGGCATGCTTCCCAAGGGCTCGTTATATATAGTATAGATTAAACAAAGTGAAATATAGGTATTAAAAAGTAAACTTTCAATTTAAATTTTTTACTTTTACAAGAAAAAAGTTATTTAGAAACAAAAGAACAAAATATAAATCGCCTAGGTTCTAAGATGTCCCCATATTTCAAATCCTCATGATTTAGATATTCTCCTGCAAATTACACAAATAAGATAGACAAAGATTTCATTTTTTTTTTTTAAAGATAAAGAAGAAGATAATATGGTAAAGTAGTTGATGATGGGATTGCTATTGGGCTTTCTTTTCAGCCCAAATAATGGGTTTTCCTTTCCACAAGGAAGAAATAAAAAGTAGATGGAACATGGAAGGGTATAAAAATAACTTACGAGTAAACAAGTTTTCTTAGGCACTGTTTGGTATAGCTTTTATAAGTTACTTCTCAATTTTAAAAAGTATATAAAATCAAAAAAGGATAAAAGCTAGTTTGGCAACATAAATCTAAAATAAAATATAAAAACTAAAAATTATTTGAAAAGTAAAAAAAAAATCTAACCCACTGTAGGAAAATCTTAGGTACTTTACCATATGTATTTATATAAAAATATATTTGAATTTAAAAACCTATTTTAATGTTTTTATTATGTAAGCCTCAGGCAGAAAATATGGGATCATATCCTATATTTAAAACTTGGTTGACTCATCCATGCAATGCTGTCGAATTTTAGAAGACCAGACGAGTTAGCTAGTTTCAAATTAACTAAGAAGAGATCCTAAACTAAGATGATCCAAACATAACGGTATATTGATTAGATGCTTAGTTGCTTACAATCATTTGATTTGGCACTTGATCATCACAATAAATATAGTGCCATCATATGGTATCACATTGAGAGTCACAAATTCAAGTGCTGTTGATTAAAAGAAAATGAATATATATATATATATGCCAAAATAGGAACACATTTCTGAGAGTACCATATGCAAATAGAAGAGGAAAGCATAGTTAACTTATTCTCAGAAGATGACTGAAAAGAGATTATTAGATAGAAAATAAATCACTTTTATGTTTATCTTCAAAAGCGGATTGAATATTATTTTATTTTACACATTTTTCTGATTCCATTGTAAAAACAAGTGAAAGGCCTTATTATTTGTTGTAACATCATCTAAAAGCCTTGCTTCGATTTGCATCTCTTACGGCGCATGTTGTATACACCCCATCGCATTCATTTGGGGGGACCCACACATCTCCTACAACGCATGCTGTATACACCCCTTCGCATTCATTCGGGGCCACCATTCATTTGGAGGGGCCCCACACATCCCATGCGAGGGGATGTATACACCCCAACCTGCTGTAGGCGACGTCCATGCTGCTTCAATAGGTTTCTAGGTATCACAAAAGTGACTGCTCCCCATTTTATCACCTGATCCCAACGGTGAAACAGTTGCATGCATATGTGCATGATGTCAACATGTACATCACCACATGCGTTATATTGTCTGGAGCAAAGCATGAAGGGATAAGGTCATCCAACGAAGACGACCTTCGCAGCTCCACCAACGAGAGGGCCACCCATCCAAATCACGTTGCTACGCACGAGTAACCTTTATCATAAAAGGTTCAATTTTTCAGTCAAAATTTGCCAAGTTAGTAACGATGATGTCGAGTAATTAGTTGTTCAACCCAAGGCAACCAAGAGAGAAAGAACAACATCTTTATCTTTATCTTTATCTTTATCTTTAGTTAAAAAAAAAAAAAATGGAGGTCGTCAGTTCGAACCAGTTTTCATCCATGTTCTTGCGGGCTGACATCGTCTACCGCCTTACCCTGCCGAGGAAACTGCCGCCCTTATTAGATTGCAACGCGTGGAGTGTATGGCCACATCATGATGCCTCTCCGTCCTGGCCTCCATTAAAACCGATAGAGCAGGAATCCGAAAATCAGAGAACCCCGCATCGGAGCTATCTTCCCCGCATCGGAGCTATCTTCCTCTCCTTTCTATGCCCAAAATCGACCATTGTTTGAATCAAAGTAGTTTTTGATTTCAATCAAACTGATCTATCTGCACAGGTTTTTTAAATCAAAAAACGTTATTAAGATCATGTTCACAAGCGCTAGTGTACTGGGTCTCCCTCTGAGTTTAACCACCCACCTGGGTTCTAGTTGGGGATACTCATCTCAGTTTGGCTCCATTAGAATATTAGATTGTTTAGTGATCGATAGATTGAGAAGCAATGAGATCGGGACTCCGAGTGAACTTTCACTCAACTGAAGAAAACCTTGGGTTGGACGCTTCAACTAGGATTGCATGACATGAGCCGAGTTAGCATTTGATTTTGAAACACATCCATCTTGCTCAATGGATGATTTTTGTAGAACCTCTCTCTTCATTTCCCTTTATTTTCATCAGAAGCTTTGATTAAGAACAAGATAGTTCCGATTTGTTTAGGTATTTGTTTTTGAGAATGAGAGTCTATGAAAATGAGGTTTCCGTCTATTTGATTTTAACGGAGACGAAGACGGAAAGGGAGTGCGCTCCACGTGGTCGAATCTGATAAGAGCGGCAGTTGCTGCGGTAGAGTAGGGCGGTAGACGATATCAGCCCTGTTCTTTGATTAGGTCCTGTTCACACCAGTTTAATAGCCAAACCAAATAAAAACTGAGCCATTGAAGCACCCAGATGATGGTTCATCAACCGGTCAGTTTGGTCTGATTTTAGATATTCAAAGAATTTTAAACCTGAATCCCAGACAAGATTTATTTCTTAAGGAAAAAAGCCTCCAATGTGAGTACTCTAAAGTTCTGCACCAAGAGGAAACTCATTGGGCTCAGAGATCTAGAATAAATTGGTTGAAAGAAGGGGATGCTAATACAAAATTTTTTCATTTGAGCACTATGATAAGAAGGAAAAGAAATATGATCAGCTCTTTAAAAGATGAGAGGAATGTGGAAATCAATGACACAGAAGGCCTGGAAAAACACATTGTCAACCACTTTGAGTCCATTTTTGAAGAGTATAGCCCTTGGACTGACCTCCAGCTCCCGGGTCTTATCCCTAATCAGGTTGGTAATGAGGAGAATGAAAGGGTGACTGCTATTCCTTCTGAAGAGGAAATCTGGAACACAATTAATAAGCTGGGCCCCTTAAAGAGTCCGGGCCCAGATGGTTTTCAAGGCCTCTTCTATAGGGAATTTTGGGAAGTGATAAAAGATGATGTGATTTGCACAATCCAAGACTTTTTTAGGTTTGGTTTTTTGGAAAAAGAATTAAATCATACTTTTATTACTTTAATTCCCAAAAATGATAATCCTAGAAGGATCCAAGAGTACAGGCCGATAAGTTTGTGTAATTTCATTTACAAAATCATTTCGAAGATTTTAGTGTCTCGGTTAAGGCCTCTTATGAACAAATTGATTTCCCCTTTTCAAAATGCTTTTGTCCCTCATAGATCTATCAAAGATAATATTTTGGTTGCACATGAGTTTGCTCATCTTTTCAGGAAAAAGAAAAAGAAAACAAAAAATGCAAATAAAGGAATGTTTGCATTAAAGTTAGACATCTCCAAAGCTTATGATAGTATAAGCTGGAATTTTTTGGAAGCTTGTTTAAAAGCTCATGGTTTTGGAAGTTTTCAGGTTAAGCTTATAATGCAATGTGTCCAGTCAGTTACTTATAGTGTGATCATAAATGGGAAACCGACTGGATGCATTGTCCCAAAGAGAGGTATCCGACAAGGTGATCCACTTTCCCCTTACCTATTCATTTTAAGCCAGCAAGCTTTGTCCTTGGCTCTCTGTAGAGCAGAATCTGATGGAAGAATCAATGGGCTAAAGTTAAGGAGGGGAGGTATTTCTCTAACTCATCTTATGTATGCTGATGATGTCATCTTGCTAGGTAAAACAAATGTTAATGAATGCCATGTGATGATGAGACTTTTACATAAGTTTTGTATTGAATCTGGTCTTAGAATCAACAACAATAAATCAGCTATTCAGTTCAGTTTAAATGTTCCACGATCCATTAAAAATGAACTGTGCAAAGTTTTTAATACACCTCTTAAGAAGGAAATGGGAAAATACTTGGGTTTGCCTATTATGGGATGGAAGCCTAAAAGGACTGACTGTGTGGATTTATTGAACAGGTACATGGCAAAGTTAGCTGGATGGAAAGCACAACTCTTGTCACAAATGGGAAGAACAACACTGATAAATTCTGTTCTTGCAGCCCAACCAGTTCACTTCATGAGTTGTTATAAGTTGCCTCAATCAGTGTTACACAAGCTGGATCAATTGGCTAGGGAGTTCTTCTGGTTCAAAAAAGGAGTGTCAAATCCCATCCACTCTGTTTGTTGGGAAAGACTTACCCAAAGCTGTAGATCTGGAGGCCTCAATATCAAGAGAGCTGAGGTGTTTAATAAAGCTCTCCAGCTGAAATTGGCATGGAATTTGGTTAGAGAAAACCAAGGCTTATGGGTGAAGTTAATGCAAGACATGTACTGTCAACAAAAGCCTTTTCTTGAAGCACCATGTCGTCAATCCCATTCAGCTGTGTGGCGACAAGTTTGCTCTCTCAGGGGTCATCTTAAAAAAAATATTTGGTGGAATGTTGTTAATGGGGAAAAGGTCAACATCATCTCAGATAATTGGATAGATCATAAGGGTACAGTAATTTTCCCACCTGTGTCTTCAAATGTCAACATTAGCAAGGTAAGTGAAATCATATGTCAGGATGATAGAAGTTGGAATTTGAACCTAATAGAGAATCTGTGGGGAGTTGCAATGGCCCAAAGAATCATGCATGTTCCTATCCGAGTATCCCTACAAGCTGATTCTCCAAGTTGGATGCCTACATCAAATGGGATCTTCTCAGTCGCTTCAGCATATAGATCTATCCTTTCTGAAGAAGCCCCGAGTACATTGGATGCTAAATCATGGTTAACTTGTTGGCATATTTGGTGCCAGCCAAGAGTAAAATTATTCATGTGGAAATGCCTTAAAAATGCTGTCCTGACTAACAAGTTTTTGAATTCTAGAATAGGAGGTTTTAATGATAATTGTGTGCTCTGTTACATGCAGGAGGAAACTCTAGAACACCTCATGCTTGAATGTCCATTTTCAAGAGCTGTATGGATTAGTACGATGGGAGGGACAACACAACAAGCAGGCCCCACAGAAGATTACTACAAATGGTTTCAAACTCTGTTAGTAATGGATTATAGTTCATGGGACTTACATTATTTTGATGTGATTACAGGTTGTGCAAATGTGGCATGGGCAATATGGACGACCAGAAATAAAGCACTCTTTGAAGGCATTACTCCATCAGTTGAAGGGACCTGTTCCCACATCCACCAATTGCAAATGGACTCTAAGAAGATAAAAGAACTAAAGAAAAGCAAACAAAGGACAAAGAAAGAAATCATGGTGGGCTGGGAAACACCAAAACATTCTTTTGTCAAAGTGAATTTCGATGGAGCATCCCGTGGTTCTTTAGGGGAAGCAGCAGCAGGAGGATTGTGCAGAGATGAATCGGGAACTTTTCTTGGAGGATTTGCTGTAAAATTGGGGCCTAAATCTGCCATAGAGGCGGAAGCAATGGCAACTCTTGAAGCACTCAAATTGGCAAAGAGTTTAAATTGTCAGAATATTCAGCTTGAAGGTGACTCTTTAGCTTTAATTCAACTTATCTCCTCACATTCAGCTTTCCCTCCTTGGAAAATCAGTGCATATTTGGAACAGATCCAGGAGTTGATTAGAAGTTTTACTATCGTTAGGATCTCCCACGTCTTTAGGGAAGCTAACCAAGCAGCAGATTTACTTGCAAATTTTGGGCTTGATTGTTACTCTTGTACTTGGTATAACAGACCCCCACATTGTTTAAATTCATGTCTAATCGATGATGTAAGTGGAAGATGTACCTCACGTTTTATTTCATGAATGAAGCTGTTTACATTTTCTTTTCAAAAAAAAAGGTCAGTTTGGTCTGGTTTTTAAAACAAATCAGTGAAATCACCATAAATAAAATACTAAAAAAATGCGATTAAAGAGAAAATTCTAAAAAAGAACCTACCGCTGTTAAGAGCTTCATTTTTACCAAGTTTGATCAATGGAGACGGCTGTCAAGGGCACACAATATGGACCATGAGATCATTCGAGTATAGATGATGGATATCAGAACATTACATATTTTCTACTTCGGAGATGTACATCCAAAAGGAGGAACTCAAAAATAAAAATAAACACGTTACCTCCAGGAGGATCTTTCGTTTGCCAACATTTACCTATTTTTTGTCGAGTCAATCAAAGAAAACAACCTTCTTTTTTACTCATTCACCTCTGCAACAGAATGTGCACAGGTGGCTCCCAAACTGTGAGATGACATCAACCAGTCCTCCATATCCTGCAACCGCTGTAACCTGAACCAGAAAACCCCCAAGAACTCCAAAATATGAGAAGCATCGCGAAACCAAAAACAAAACAGTCATTAAACTTGAGAAAGTCAATTCTTAAAGTTGCTTATCCGGCATTCTTTTTTGGGTTGATCAAACACTAGGAGACATACTTTGGATTAAAAAGGAAAAAAAACCAAATAATAATAATATTAATAAAATTAAACGTCTAGCACACATCTTGAATAAATGCTAACCGTTGTTTCATGTTCCGGTTCATACATTTTGTTTTTGGCAGATATTAATCTTGAAACTGAATAATTTATTACAGATGCCTAATTAATGCACTGATATTCTTCATTGTCTCACCCCATATGCTCAGAGACCTTATACATTTGATGGGCTTTGAAATCTATGTGCATAAATCTTGATTAACACCCAATATTTGGAGCAAAAGAAGTAACATACATGGATTCTATAAAAGGCTGCAATAACTCTTCCAATAAGCCATAATTCTAGTATTAATCCCTGGAGAGATTTGGAAATTTGGTGTGCAAGCAGTGCTAGAGCAGTCTGGCTCTCGGCCTGCCTTTCAGAGGGATGTTATAAATTGTCACTTATTACAGTCAGAGCTTATATCACAAATGGAACCCTTATTGACGGTTAATAATTTAATGATGAAATTTTCATACTATTGATAAGAAGTCTCAAAATGCACCACTTCCTTTGGAATGAATTTCCAAAATACTTTATTAAAACAAAATAACCAAAAAAAAGAGTAGAAAGGCCTAATAATTAAAAGGAGGTTAAATCATAACATACACCGGATGGATGTAAGGAAACTGAAAATGCTGATTGAGGAGCACAATGTATCTGCGAGAGAACCTTCCCATTAATGTCAAAACGATTGAGTGTAGGAGAAGCTCCAACTGCTAGAATCTGAAATAAAATAGAAAACTACTATGAGTTCCCAAGTAACTCAAGAAGATAAATATAAGAATTGAAGAGCAAACAATAACCATAATCATCCATGACAAATATTTCTCTGGATAAACTACATTGACCATTCTTACTGTTGATGCAATAACAAAAGAGAGATTTAAAGTCTTAGTACAATGTTTGAAAAAGGGATAGATGCCAAATGGAAAAGAGAGAGAGATAGAGAGAGAAGTGATCTTCAGAGTTCAAACAAATGCTAAATGGTTCCATACATGGAGGGGTTCCATAAGAGAGAACGAGGTAACCGGCTCAATTTGGGATACATCAATTGGTGAATGCTCAAAAAAACCAAGCTAATTCTTAAAAGATGAGTCTGGAGCAGTTCTTACTTCTGCAATGTTAATAAATATAGTTGCACTGGAATCTAAAAAAATTCAAATGTACACAACTGTTACAAAGATGCTCAATAAAATGAGGCAAAACAATAGATGAAATGGAATGGGAGTAGGAAAAAGATACGAGCTATAAATTTGCTCTTCAGTTCTGAAATAAACACGAGAGCTTTGCTGCATAGGAACCTTTAGTCAAAATAGTCTGGATACATTGGGAGTAAATTGTCTTCATGCTCAAACTGAATTCAAGAAATGTTTTAACCAAGATTTGCACTGGAGACAAGATCTGAGAACCTACTTGATTGTCATCAAACAATATGTCTTGGGGAGGGAATTGAGTGGCAATCTTTGAAATGCACTCACAAGCAGGAAGATTCCAGATTGATAAATGCCGACCATCACCACATGCCTACAAAAAGTACAATAAGAAATTGTGCGATTCTATATACATACATAAATAAATGAAGAGAACACCATATTCGAATCACATACTATAGCTGGTAAATAAGACAATCTCTTACCTTTGCAATGCAAAGTTTTTAATTCGCAAAAACCATTTTTGTGGTGGCAAACTTATAAATATGTCTAGTGTATCAAAATCATTTTATCAACACATCAATCAAAGATCTATCTTCAAATTATTAACCCAAATGAGTTTTAAGGAACTGGCTCCTAGAATGGTTAGTGATCCAGAATAAATGCCAAACAAGCATTCATTTATCTCTGTCTGTGCACATACAGCAAGATATTTCAAAGGAGACTGTGCTGAAAATATCCTACTATACACCTCCACCCAGATGATGGCAAAAAAAATTCAAGTAAAAAGAGCACAGAACAGTGGTGGGACGTCTAAAAGGATTGTCTTAAGTACATTTTGAACCAAATAAAATTTTAAAAGAAAATAATTTTTATAATTTATGGAAGCAATATGCAAAAGTAAGAAAAACCAACACCACATCTGAATGAAGGATAACAAATACAATCTAAATATCACTGTATTTCCCTCAAACTGGGTATTAAAATCAGTTACGCCACAGCCATTGAGATTTAATAGAAAGTCTGCTATTGGTTTTGCAACAGCAATTAGTTTATGCTGTCATATTTATCACCAGATATGCCAAGGCTGTAAAGGAAAGAATATGATCATAAAAACCCAATGAAATTTGGGCAAAATCTGCATAGCAAGTGACAAACACAGTTCACTATGCTAAAAAAAATGACAATAGAGACTAGATTATCCCAGGTGTTTTTACTAAATGGTGACAATGCTAGGATCCTTAATATATATATATGGCTGTCATGCTTCCAACATGGATTTATTATTTAATTACAACACAAAATGAGCAACAACCTTATGACAACAAGTCACGGATATCTCCTAGAAGAAAATATTTAAAAAAATTATTAGCTCTATTCCTTAGATCTTATAAGCCGTGAAAAAGACACATGTAACACCTAAACTTCATGGCGATACAACAGCTTTACATATGAATAAAAGAGAAACGAAAAACTAAAGTTAACAAATTTATTCATCTTGAAAAATCTTACCAACCAGCTTTCACTTGCATCAAGAGCAATGCAATTAACACAGGAGAAAGCTCCCCTCAACTCTGTACCCTTCTCTGGGGCAATCACTTGAATACATTTTCCACTTCTGCAATCTATGACAATAGCAAATGTCACTAAGCATGATAAAATTTGCGACTAATTATTCAAATCATAAAGAAACAGTGAATATAAACTTACGGCAATAGACTAAATCTTAGAGAAACAGAAGAAATTAAACATAACAACCATCTTTCAGTATGATTTTGCCTTGACACTAATTTATTTAAGCTCACCCCATATTCGTGCTGTCCCATCCTCAGAACCGGTTATGATCTGAAAGTGTAAGAAACAAAAAGGTGTTCACAACACAAGAATGAATATCATGCCAAGATCAAGCACTGTGTCAGTGCAAAAATTATCCCTTCTGAATCACATATAAAAATATTACTTATTAACTACTAAATATTTCCATTACTTATTTGACTTGTTTTCAATTGGGCCATTCAGTTATCTGAAAGCCACATACAAGCAGCTCAACGACTGGGACACTCACTCAGATGATGCAACCTTAGGTTATGTTACTTTTGTGCTGCTTGTTGCACAGGAATACAATAAGCAATAGAAGGTAGTTGGTCTGAAGCAAGAAAAGGCTCTTTATTCATTAGATCTTTCTATTCAACTCAACATATCCTAAGCCAGGAACATCAGCAAAACTTCTTCGAATAAACTTCCTATGGTGGATCAGCTTATTTCAAGAAAGCCCATCAGATGTATTGTTAATAAGAAGGCCCCAAGGCTGTTGTTCACCATCTCCTCAGTTGCTCTTTCTTGTCAGAGTTTTGGACATATTTTGGATAGGTGCCATATTTCTTGGTCCATGATACAAATTTTATCAACTTTCTTAGATACCGGCAGCAAGGAATAGGGTGAGAAATTCTCCATTATATAGAGTTTACTCCATTTTCCCAGTGCTTGTCCAGTTTGAAATAGACATAGGAATATTTTTTTAAGACAAACAAATCTATTGAATCCAAGGATGTTCCTAGTCTGACACTCATTTGCCTTCAATTTCCGGCATGTTCAAAGCATTGAAAACTTTTTATTCCTAAGAAAATCAAAGGGGGCCATCGGTGCTTTCCATCTCTTTATCATTGATATTTCTGTAAGCTACAACTAGCTGCCTTCCAAGTACACTAGCCTACATTTACATGTTACATTTACGTGTTAGCGGGCCCCATCTTCTTTACCAAAACATCAACTTTATTGCCTGTGAAAGATAGAACATGAAGCTCATAGAGTTTAAAAAGAAATTACGTGTTTGGCTTCTGATCAATACGTCAATGCATACCTTGTGCATAATTATTACATCCTACTATTTCTCCTAAATATTTTGTTGATCTTTTTGTTAAGATTCACTAACATAGTAGTCATATACATTGTTAATCTCTGAACAAAATTTTTGTTCTTCAAGAAAAAATCCAACAAAAAGGAAAAGAATGAGAAACTGACCAAAAACTGCCTGTGGGACAATGTGCAGTACTTAACCGAATATGATTTGAGCAGCAAATACTTGAAACATTCGGCAAAACAATTTGAAGAAAATTTGATTCCATTATTGGATAGACTGAAGTGAGTGAATTAGATAACAAATGCCTTCATCAACAAAAGGAAAGGACATCCATCAACACAAGAATGAGAAACTGACCTGACCGCTTGATTTACGTGTAACAATGCAATGCAAGTAGTCTGAATGGCCTCTAAAAACCATTTTTATTTTACTCTTCTCCTGAAATATGGAATACAAATCACATTGGAAGCCAGGCATTGGAAATAAAGAATGAGGTCTTCCTCTACTAAATGCAAGTGCAGGGCCATAAATTCAAAGAAAGATAATCATTAAAATTATTTATACTCCACCTCAGGTGACTACATACCATGTCCCAACAATATGCACAGGAATCACCAGCAGCTGCAAAAATAGATCCGTCCTATAGAAGAAAGTGATATCAATGTATGCTAACCAGTGAATAGTCAACTTATTTACACTACCATGACTACAAGTTTGGTTAAATGTAAAAAATCTTATTTAACTTCTTCTAGGAATAATGCATATAAAGTATTTAATACTCCTGTAATAAAACAAGCAGGGAAATAAACCAAAAATAAGAAGAAGAAAAAACTTCAGAATTCATCAAATTGGTCAAGTAGGACTGAAATGGAACTATTCCAATTTGGGAAAATTCTTACAGCACTAGAAGTGATGAATTTTATTATTAAACCTGACTGAAGAAAACCTGTCAATTAATTAATTAAAAATAATGCATCATGGCAAAAACAAAAAAGACCCAAAAAAAAAAAAACAACCATGAGGCATGAGATCTGGAATCAAGTTTCCCTTTTTTTTTTTTTGCTGATAAAAAATGAATCAACTACAAACAAAGCAGAGAATGTACTATAAGAGCCCTCAAATATCAAAAGCCTGCATAAATATAAGCTATTGAACACAAATAGACTAAAACCACATGGTGATAGCATAGTAGCACTCCTTAAAATATTTCATAATACATATACAACTGAATCACCACGATGTCATGTCTAAGGCCCAAAATAAATAAATTTGTGGATGAGTCAACTGCAAATGTGCTTCGTGAAAGTCTAATTAAGCCTCTTCTCATACCTTCCCACATATCAAAGAGAAAAAATACAAGTCATAACAATCAAAAACCAAATGATAATCACATACCTGGTTATCAATGGCAATGGCATTATTTTCAGGAATCGGAGAAAGGGCACCCCAAGGACCTCTAAAAATAGCAATAGAAGAGTACAAAATCAGAAATTTAGGTCAGTATATCAAAAAATTGCAAATAATAAACGAACCCTATTTTTTAACAATTGAGCACAAAAAGATGAGGCAAGAAATAGAAAGTAACATCATTAATAATCTACTCCTACGAGACGTATAAATCACAGGAATTAAAAAAAAAAAAAAAGGAACTGTAGAAAACAAAGACAACCCACTACCAATGGAAAAGTACAAGTATCAATTAAGCATCACCTAGGCATCAATTGAGTTCTTTTAAGAGCTATTCCGTTTATTGTGGTTGGCTTAGATGTATAGAAATTCTATAGTATGCAAGCTTATTATATTCAGTATCTTGTCTTTTATCCTTTTTTTTCCTTCTTGTTCTAAAGAAATATCTATTATCCATTGAAATTAAAATGTTTCCTAGCAACTCACAGTCCCACACGATATTCAACTTTCTGCATTAAGGCCTAGGGTGGCAAAATCAATGGGGCAGGCATGCAGGTGCATCTAGGCAGTAAAGCATCAGAGATTAAAGGCATTGCCCAAGTTCATTTTATTATAGTATACATTATGTTGCTTGTACATGTAAAGATACGTAATGGTATACTTGTATGTATATTATTACTAAAACACATAATTTCTCCTTCAAATAAACTTTTTAGCTGATAATGATAATCGATTTAAATTAATCAAATGGCCATATTTGAGAATAACGGGAAATATGGGAAGAAGACCAATTTGACAATATTGATGCTGATGAAAATATTTGATGACCATGATTCAGGTCTCAGGCATTGAATTTCTCTTTTTCCAGGACTTCTGATAACTCTGATTGAGTTGTGAGTAGCATTTAGCAACTAGACTTTCTTTCTCAATTCTCAATTTTTTCCTATTTCACATATGTGCTACAGGCGTACACATCAGTATGTAAAGGATTAAGAAATATAATACTGAATTCTTTTTGTATCTACTATCTACACACCATGAGTACATTGGCATTACAACAATCACAAGTCATCAGTAATGAAATCATCACCTAAACAAGGATTCTGATGAAAGAAAAGAACCAAAGGTCACTATAGTTTTAATCAGAACACCATAACTATGAAATAGATCACAATTTCATATATAAAATCTGAGGATGATCAAGTGGTTTCCCCAAGTTCTTGGTAGAAGTATTATATAGCTTACTACCCGTAGTAAGGCAGCAAGATCATAAAACAGCTCGATAGGAAATAATAAATGCTGTTCTATGTTTTGATTCATTGAATAATCTCCAATCCTGTATTAACCTTGTGATCAAGAGAAAGGACCAAAATGTCTTCTCTGATTTCTCCTTTGAACCATAATATCAAAAGATAAGAGACAAAATTTGTTGTCAGATTCTGCAATGCCCTTTATGCTCTATCCACTCATTCTCCAATCACCATGTCTATAAAGAATCAAAATGTAACACAAGTAAAAGGAAAAAACACAAAAACATTAAAGCAGTATACTTTCTAGTGCTGGGTAACTCACCTATGTTGAGGATTCACCAAGTCAAGAAAAGGCTCCAAATTTTTTCCTGCAAAAATAAAAATATCTAGAAAATTGTACAAATTGATACTAAGATCTGTGGTAAAAAAAAATTGTAATAAGAACAATTAGGACTGAAACAGTCTTTTTAAGTTAGAAGTAGTTTGAAGGTTAAAACACTCTTCTAAATTAGAATTAGTTTGAATTAGCCATTTTTTTTAGAATTAATTCGATAAGGAATAAGCGATACGGCTAGGGTATTTTTTGGGTATTCTTATAAGATTATTTAAATCTAAAAAAACCATCCAACTAACATTATTTAAACACTTTTGAAAAAAAATTTCTTTTATTCCTAGTAGAAGTGGACGCTATAAGAGAGGAGGACAAGAAACCCACTTGCTAAACCCCAGAAGGTTTGGAACAAAATTCTGGTTTAGGGATAAATCTACTGCAGAAGAAATTTACAGCAAATAAAGGTAGGTGGTTTCTCCATTCCTAGTTACTTTTGAAAGCCATAAATTACGAGATTAACCTAGAAGTATATACTTAATGGTGTTCAAAAAACTCTAATTGTGTTATGAAGTTCCTGAAGCCTTTCCTGATTCCCAAATTATTTTATTAAATTTTCTCCTGCATTTGAATTTGAAATCAATGAATGTTCTGCTGTATTTAAATTTTAGAATGATTGAATCAATTAGTGTTTTCAGCAATGACTAAAATTCAGATTAGAATCAAGTAGGGTTTTTAGTTATGATTAAAATTCGGATTATTTAAATAAATTAAAATTCAGATTATTTAAATCAATTATGGTTTTCAACTATGATTAAAATTCAGATTATTAACCAGTTAACCTTTTTTCAGGTGTGATTAAAATTTATATTATTAAAAAATTTAAGGTTTTTGTATTGCCAACCCCACTTTGGTGGGAACTGGCTTTTGTTGTTGATGACAATGATAAGGTAGTCATAAACAAAAGCCCAAGTAGCATTTTATTTAAACAACATTAAATAATATAGGAAAATTTGTACTAATTAGCAGATACAGATAACACGGCAACAAAAGGCATTACTTACTTTTCCTATGTAAATTACCTTGCATAGGAACAGGCATCTCTGTATTTATTATTTCCTTCCACCTCCATCCTTTAATCCGACCATCATCTCCGCAACTGCATGAGATATCTATTCTACATGAGATAACTATGCTCTTTACATTCTTAAGAAGCTTCCTTAATCCGATGTAAAATTTACCCACACACAACGTTCAAAAGTTAAAACTATTATTGTTATATATGCAAGTTCCACAGAACCATTCTCTGACAGTTACAAAGATTCCTTCTTTCTTATAGCTAACAAAGGATTTAATTAACATAACATCGAACAAGAGGAATACAGTGAGGAAATGTACACAGGGGCAATAACACATGCACAAAACAACAACCATAATAGCTACATAGCTCAGATGTGCACAGGAATACTCAAGCAAATAAACAGATTTGACAGTTACTATCACCATATAGAAAGCCAAATAAAAAGGAAATATGAGGTATAATGTTTTATTGGAATTCAATCTTTGAAGAGTTCAACAAGGTGGAATTTTTTCTTCTTAATGATATTAAACCATAGCTTTTTTCCTTTTTTCAATTTCTGTATACCCTTTTTGTTTTCTGGCTTTATTGTGTACACTTTGCACACATAGGTTGCAACTTTCCATTTAATGCAATAAGTTAAATTGAAAGGTGAAACTCATGCCAAACATAGAACTGAAACAGATGAAGAATGTTATTGTGCATCATGGATTTGTGAAGAAAAACAAATATGACAAAATTTTTGAGGAGTATTCTTCATTTCAAAGAATTATTTTGTTTTGAAAGATGTGGTCTAACAAGATATGAATTGATATTCCCAGTACCCAGCCACCAGTAAATCCTGTAAACCGTAGCTGCCTATTGATAGAGACAAAAAGGACAAAGTTTCAAAAAAAGAATCCTGTTCAAAACCTTGAGAAAGTGGGAATTAGAAAAATATTCCTATCCTCCAAAGTTAGATTTTTAGAATTTTTATTTCCACTTGTAGCAAAAGATTCTAACTAGGCAGAAATTACATTTAGAACCATTGGGAACACTACGAGTTTATGATTTATATTTCAATTTCTTTCTCTGTCTTTCCCTCTTGTTTCTGTGTCTGTGTGGGAGGTATTCATGTTACTAGAAGGCCACAAGTGAACTGCAAGCAAAATCTGGTGTAGATCTAGCATTAGAATGTACTCAAAGACCCCTTTTGTGTGCAAATGCATATATCTGTGTTTTTGCAATTATATCCTCTTTTCTCTACTTTGGTTTACCAATGTCACATCATCTACCAAGGAACCTCCATTACTTGGATGAAACAAATACAATAACTAAATATAAAAACTAAGTAGAAGATAGCATCATAACAATCTCAACCAGATCATCCTCATTTAGTATAAAAACTAGTGTGTGGTTTGTAGGCTCACTGTCAACTACATAAATGTCAAAAATTTTCCTAATTTTTAGGTGGGCATATATGATATGCAAGCAAAATATTCTAAACCATCAAAATACTTATCTACTGCAGCATGAAGCAACCATATAAAGTTCCAAAATAATTAAAAAGCCCTACAAGAACCTAATTATCTCCAGTTGAGTGGATATAACTATCATTTGATGACCAAACCAACTTTAAACGTGTCTACTTACAAAGAAAGCTTTCTCCAGACTTGTATTCAATAACCATATAGAATTCACTCAAGGTGACTTCACATTGCTACTTTACTGCTTCACAAAAACTGCAGTTTATGAGGAACCATTATTTTCTTTTCTTCCTTTTTCTCTTTTGTATATTTTTTTCTTGGAGAGGAAAGTAAAATATTCTATGGCCAATGAATTACATTGATACACACAAAAACAATAAATTAAGTGTCTAAATGCTTTGAAAAGAAGAAAAGGAGTGCATACATCACACTCACATATTCAACATGCATACTTTGAAAGCACTGAAACTTCCATACTATATCAAACAAAATGAAGAAGAAGAACTCTTGGCAAGAAAATTAATGAAGAAAAAAGGTTCTTTAATGAAGAAATAACAAACTCTTTGTGTGTCGCCTTAAAACATCAAATAAGAATGATAGGAAAACAAATATAAAATTCTATATGGAAAATTAAATTAAATTATCCTGAATGGTGGATTTTATCTTGCAATGCAGATAAATGATTCACATCACAACATATGTGTGTGTGTGTGCTCATGTGTACACATATGTATAATTAAATATTTTATTCACATAGATATATGCAAGTGGAGAAAGAGATACAGTGCAAAGGAGAAGGGAGATTTAATGGAGCGCAAACCTTAGTAACAAAGAATCTTCACCATTCCCATAAAATTTGAGATCGTATGCAGGTCCATCATGCCCTCGAATGAAACTACTAGGTTCAACTACTAAAAAACTAGGTAAAGACCTATACATAAGAAAGAATGAAGTTGGCTTTTACCCATTATGCAAATGATAACATACCACATGTGACGGAATACTTACTGTTGATTCCTAATCTTGCAATACTGTGATGACTGCAACAGTATATTTGTTTTTACAAAAGATGAAGAAGAAAAACTGTTAGTACTGGAATTAAGACAATATTAGTGCAGTAACTTAGCTGGTTGTCAAACAAGAAATATCTGATAAATGTGATGAGATATACAAATAACAAGAATTTATTAATACGAATTCTTCTTAACTTCTAAAAAATTAATAATAAATTATGTAATAACTTTACTTGTAACAAGTTTGTTCACCAACCCTAATGAACATCACATCTTCATGCATGAATGCATATCAATTCAGAAGCAAAATAAGCAACAACATAATACATAAATAATTCCGAATCAAATAACACAATGAAACCCCAAATCAAACCCAATCAAGATTAATAGAAAACATTCAACCGCCAATTTTTTATTTCAATGTTGAAGAGAACTCAAATCCTCGGAAATATTCTTGATGATAACAAAAATATAACAGACACAGAACTGGGAAAATAAATGGAGATAAACAAACTCGTCAATTTGGCAGTTGCCTCCATGACTCCATTTGCATCTCGGAATCAAACATCTCGCCACTAATTATATCAAAAGCTAGCTTGAAATTTTAGAACATGTAATAAATATTGGAATCGAGAAACAAAGATGTATTTATCTGAAGTATCGTTACTGTGCCCGCAGTTCGCAATCGCAAAAACACTCGAACGAACTTTTAAGTTTCCAAACCAAATAATCAATAGCAAATCAATTCAAACAGAAAATTAGAGCATATTAGAATGTAATCGGTTAAAGAGTAGACTCAAAAAGCTCACATATGAAGAAGATATGCAAGTAGACAAAGAATAGGACGCGATGGATCCGTCGCTGGAAGCAACGACAATGGTCTCCGGATTAGGGTTTTGAGAAGGAGCGAATACGGTTCTGAACGCCGTTCTGGATCGGAGCTCTCTTTCCTGCAAAATGCTGTTTCTGTAGCCATCTTCATCCCAGTTCCTTGCATCCCCTCCCATTTCAGTGCACGATGCGAACGATTTTGTATTTGAAGGACTTAAATGTCTTCTTTGAGAGCGGGAAATGGCATGAGCCTGCGAGCACGACCAGGACCAAGAAACCAAAAAAGTTAAGATGAGAAGTGCTAAACCTGCATACTAATTCTAAATTATTTAATCAATATATCACTAAAAGTTAAGGTGAGTTCTTATTGCCTTCTTGTTCACCTCTTCTCTGCACCAGAGCTGATCCGAGCTCTCCCATTGCTCTCCCATTAGCACATGATAGTGAATAGCTTGGGCTAATGGCTATGGTATAAAATTATTTCCTAATTCCTTTCTGGAGGGCAGAATTTAACTCCAGTTTGATAATTTATTCATAACAAAATTTTTTGCAGAGAATGCGACTTTGTCATACCATAGAAGCTCGTATTTTCATTCAAGTCACTTTCCAGAAGAACCTAAGAATCTCATTAACCTAATTACGAAGGCTGCATTTGGATAGCCGGAACATTCCGGACTTTGCAAGAAAATAAACTTTTTGGCAAAATCTGTGTGTTCGGATAACCGGAAAACGTTGGTCCTGCGGAAAACGAAATCAATGAAAGGACTTTCAAAGGCCTCTTAAATATGTCATGGCTCATGTTGACTTCTGGAGTTTCAGTTCACTGATATCTGCAGTCGGTGTTTTTATCTTTTTGAAAAACACATTTCTTCGCGGATCAATCAACCGACGTGAGATCAAAGACCTGATTGATCGACCAAAACCGATCAAGCTTATATGTGAGATCAAAAATTTTTAAGGAGCTTGAGCTGAATTATACAAAGCTCGACCGGGCTCAGCTCGTTTATGGGTTGAAATCGTCTGCTGCAGACCCTGCATGATGCTGCCACGTGTAGCATCCCACAGCTAAATGTGAAACGTCCATTGAAGTGACGTTCTCATTAAAAAATGTTAATAAAACAGCAACATCCCATGGATGTTGCGGGAGACGATTTTATCCCTCATTTATAGACCTAAATAGCTACTTAACATTGAATTACATTGTCATACTACTTGTTCTAAACTTTTTCTCTTATGATGACTAGTAGGGTGCATGTGCAATACTGCACGTGAGAAGGAATGTAATGGGAACAATTATAAACTGCACAACTTTTAAATGAAGGGAATTGAGTTGTTATAACGATTACACTCTTTTAATTAATGAATCTTAAAAATGTGAGGAAGGACATTTTTGGAATTAGGCATGATTCCTAAGGGGCCTTCTCCCATTAAATATGGTATAGATATCTTCCATCATTTAATAAGGAGATTCTCTTTAGCTTCCATCCAAAGTTAATCACTTCCCCCATCTATGTGCAGCGCATGCACGTAGATGAGTTGAATCCAACAGGACATGCAGCATATGAGAGCTTTAGTGAAATGGCATCGAACCGGGCACAGCAAATCTTGTCTGCAGCCGCTTGATTCAGTTTGGTTTTTTTTATTTTAGTTGTGTTATCGAAGTAATTCGGTTTTTATTTTTCAAACCATATAACCAAATAAGTACAGAAAAATTTAAAACCAAACCAATTTTTTAGGTTTGATTCGTTTGGTTTTTGGTTCAGACCAACCCAATTAACACCCTAGTCTTTAGGGTTTTCAATTTTTATTTAGATCTGATATTTGGGTTGAAGTGGTGTTCTCAATTTGGTTATGTTTGAGTTTCGGTTGATAGTCAAGAACCTTTGTTTGGATTGGGGTGGTTGTCAATTTGAACCAAACCGAATCAAGTTGCACCCCTAATGGGCTAATGAGCAATATTCCAATACAATGTTTCCGAGTGGCCCGTTGGGTGATGGGTCAGCTCAAATTGGTTCAACATTATTATTCCAAATCCGTGATGCATGTAATAAAATCTAATTTCTTCTAGACGGAATGAAAAAGGAAATTTATTTTTCAGTTCAGCATCTTCAAAATAATTAAATGCGAGTATTCGTAGTGACCTGTACTAAAGTCTTTTCAAAAACAACACTAAAATCTAAATTCTTGTAAGCTGAATGGATAAAGAAAATTTATCTTTCAGTGATACGGCATGGGAATAATTAGAACTTAGAAATCACGTCTACCACGCAGAGAAGGGCGTTATCAAACAACTGGTGATGTTTCTAAGAATATTTTATATTTAGACAAAATATTCATGAAAATTCAAAAAGAGTGATGCTTGTTTCAAACAATTGAACACCATTGTCATAGTGGATAGTGCTTACTAATTTTAAATTATTTTCACAATGTATCACTAAAGCTTAATTTTTCTTATTTCATTCCAGCAAAAGAAATTAATTGTTAGTGATCTATAATAAAATAATTAAAATACAGATACCATGAAACTCTTTTTTTAAAAGAAGCATCATGCTTCTCAAATTATTTCAAAAGTTGTGCCTGAATATAAATTAATTTTAAAAGTACCACTTAAAATGAATTAACTTTTTGTTGTACTCTTTTGGAATAATTAATATGTAGTGGTGACTCAGACTTATCAAAAGTAAATTTTCTCAATCCAAAAATTATCACAAAAAAATAAATTTTCATTTATTCTATTTACAAGAGATTAGATGGGAAATTTAGCTATTGTAAACCTTTTGTAACGATGCTCTCTTATAATTATCTTAAGCAGCTTGTGAGTTTTTTAAGAAATTTTTTGGTGAAAATTGTTATAGTAAATTGAAATTTAGTTTCAATTGCTTTTTGAAAATTATTTTTTTTTTTTAATTGAGAATTAAGTGGCTGAATCTAAATTATTTATAAAAAGTATCACTAAAACCAACATTTCCTTCCATTCATGTTTTAAAGGAAGGGGAGACACAAAAGGAGTGTTGAAGAGATAATGGCAATTGTAAAAATTAGAGAAGAATGCCTTAATCAAGATTACTTTAGAAAATATCACTAATAACTAATTTGTTTGGAATAGACAAAGAATATTTAACTTTTCAGTATAACATGACAAGAAAATTAAAAATTAATTACACTTACGATACATAAACAGAGTTTATCAAATAATTCAATTTCAATTTAATTACTCCCAAAAAGCAAATAAAATTTCTTGATGCATTGTATTTAAAAAGAGTATTGTAAATTTAAAAGTTACTAACTAGTTCCTTCGCATGGGATTGATAAAGAAAGTTTAACTTTTTTATGGTATTTTTGGGAATAATTAAAAATTAGGGATAACCATTATAATCCTTTTGCAACGGTGCTGAGGCTAAAATCCTTTTGAAAACTATCACTAAAATCTAGTTTATACTGAATGTCATGTGGCATGAAAATATATTTTCGATAAAGTCCTAGTAATCACTACATTTTAATTGTTGCAAATGAATATAACCAAAATTTAAATTTTTTCCATCCATTCCCTTCAGGAGAAATTCGTCGGAGAGATACATTTCAACATAATTTATATTTAGATCCATTATTAAAAATAATTTGGGAAAGGTGACACTTCTTTAATATAATTAAAAATGAGTGCTATATGTCTGTATTGTAATTACTTTCAAATGTATCACTAACTGTTAATTTCTTATGGGGAGAGGACCAAGGAAATTTAAGTTCTAGTGGTACATTGATGTAATAATTGTAAATAAGTGTTACGTATATGTCTTTTAATTATTTTACAATGCATGTATAACTAAATAATAATTTCTTATGGGAGATACATTTTATAATAATTAAAATACAGATAAACAAAACTCATTTAAAATTATTACTTCAATATATCACTAAAACCTAAATTTTCTTTACGTTTTTTCCAGTCAGAAATTAATATTTAGTGATACAATGTAAAATAATTCAAATACAGATACAACACTCATTTATGATTATGTTACCAATATATCACTAAAAATTAAATTTCCTTTGCAAATTTAAAATAATTAAAATCGATATACGTAATACTCATTTATAATTATCTTATCAATATACCACTAAAATCTAAATTTTCTTTGCACATCCTTCCATAAGAAATTAGTATTTACCGATCTTTTTAAGATAATTAAAATACGGACATAAAATACTTATTTATAATTATTTTACCAATATATGACTTATATTTAAATTTTATTAGTTCTTTTACCCATAAGAATTTAGTTGTTAGTGATATATTCTACCATAATTAAGATACAGACGTATAGCTCTTATTTTTAATTATGTTTTAAGGAAGCATCACCTTTCTCAAATTATTTCAAATAATGTGTTTAACATGTAAATTATTTTTCAATGTATCACTCCTTATGAATTTCTCTCGAAACGGACTCGATCGAGAAAATTTAAATTTTGGCTGTATTCGTTCAAACAATTAAAATATAGTGATTACAGAGACTTTATCGTAAACATACTTTTATGCCCGTGTGACATTCAGTATAAATTAGATTTTAGTGACAGTTTTCAAAATTAATTCAAATGTTATCACTAAATTCTCAAAAACTTATCATTTACGATGGTTATTTAAAAATCCAACATGCATCTTAACAAATAGCGTTACAAAAGACTTAGAATGGTGCTCACTAATTTTTAATTATAAGCAAAAAGTACAAGGAAAAATTAAACTTTCTTTGTCAAGAGGAATTTAGTAACTTTGAAATCTGCAATACTCTTTTCGAAGATAATAGATCAAGAAAATTTATCTTTTATTAATGCTTAGAAACTAATTTTTTTAAAAGAAGCGTCATGCTTTTCAAATTATTTCAAAAGTTGTGCTTGAATATAAATTAATTTTAAAAGTACCACTTAAAATGAATTAAATTTTTGTTGTACTCTTTTGGAATAATTAATATGTAGTGGTGACTAAGACTTATCAAAAGTAAATTTTCTTAATCCAAAAATTATCACAAAAAAATAAATTTTCATCATTTATTCTATTTAGAAGAGATTAAAAAGGAAATTTAGCCATTGTAAACCTTTTGTAACGATGCTCTCTTATAAGTATCTTAAGGGGCTTGTGAGTTTTGTAAATTGTTTTTTGAAAAGCATTATTACTTTTTTAATTGAGAATTAAGTGACTGAATCTAAATTATTTATAAAAAATATCACTAAAACCAACATTTCCTTCCATTCATGTTCTCAACGAAGGGAGACACAAAAGAAGGGTAGAAGAGGTAATGGCAACTTTAAAAATTAGAGAAGAATGCCTTAATCAAGATTACTTTAGAAAATATCACCAATAACTAATTTGTTTGGAATAGACAAAGAATATTTAACTTTTCAGTATAACAGGACAAGAAAATTAAAAATTAATTACACTTACGATACATAAATATAGTTTATCAAATAATTCAATTTCAATTTAATTACTCCCAAAAGCAAATAAAATTTATTGATGCATTATATTCAAAAAGAGTATTGCAAATTTAAAAGTTACTAACTAGTTCCTCCGCATGGGATTGATAAAGAAAGTTTAACTTTTTTTATGGTATTTTTGGAAATAATTAAAAATTAGGGATAACCATTATAATCCTTTTGAGGCTTATTAGCTTTTTAAATAATCATGACATTAGTTTCTGTTGAGAATTTAGTGATTACATTTGAATTAATGTTGAAAACTATCACTAAAATCTAGTTTATACTAAATGTCATGTGGTATGAAAATATATTTTCGATAAAGTCTCAATGATCACTACATTTTAATTGTTGCAAACAGAGTATAACCAAAATTTAAATTTTCTCCATCCATTCCGTCTAGGAGAAATTCATGGGAGTGATACATTTTAACATAATTTTTTATTTCGATCTATTATTCAAAATAAGTTGGGAAAGGTGATACTTCTTTAATATAATTTAAAATGAGTGCTATGTACCTGTATCATAATTACTTTAGAATGTATCACTAACTCTTAATTTCTTATGGAGAGAGGACGAAGGAAATTTAAGTTCCAGTGGTACATTGATGAAATAATTGTAAATGAGTGTTATGTATATGTCTTATAATTTCTTATGGGAGATACATTTTATAATAATTAAAATACATAAAACAAAACTCATTTAAAATTATTACTTCAACATATCACTAAAACCTAAATTTTCTTTCCGGTTTTCTTCCTATCAGAAATTAATATTTAGTGATACAATGTAAAATAATTCAAATAAAGATACATAACGCTCATTTATGATTATTTTACCAATATACCACTAAAAATTAAATTTCCTTTGCAATTTTAAAATAATTAAAATCGATATACGTAATACCCATTTATAATTATCTTATCAATATACCACTAAAATCCAAATTTTCTTTGCACATCCTCCCATAAGAAATTAGTATTTACCGATCCTTTTTAAGATAATTAAAATACGGACATGAAACACTTATTTATAATTATTTTACCAATATATGACTTATATTTAAATTTTATTAGTTCTTTGACCCATAAGAATTTAGTTGTTAGTGATATATTCTAACATAATTAAGATACAGACATATAGCTCTTATTTTTAATTATGTTAAGGAAGCATCATCTTTCTCAAATTATTTCAAATAATGTGTTTAACATGTAAATTATTTTTCAATGTATCACTCTTTATGAATTTCTCTTGAAACGGACTCGATCGAGAATATTTAAATATGGGTTATTTAAAATGTAGTGAGTACAGATACTTTATCGTAAACATACTTTTATGCCGGTGTGACATTCAGTATAAATTAGATTTTAGTGACAGTTTTCAAAATTAATTCAAATGTTATCACTAAATTCTCAAAAAATTATCATTTAAGATGGTTATTTAAAAAATCCAACATGCATCTTAACAAGTAGCGTTACAAAAGAATTAGAATTGTGCTCACTAATTTTTAATTATAAGCAAAAAGTACAAGGAAAAATTAAACTTTCTTTGTCAAGAAGAATTTAGTAACTTTGAAATCTGCAATACTCTTTTCGAAGGTAATAGATCAAGAAAATTTATCTTTTGTTAATGCTTTTGGGAGTAAATAAATTGTAATTTAATTATTTGACAAAATCTATTTATTCATAAGTGTAACTAATTTTAATTTTTTGGTTATGTTACATTGAAATGCTAAATATTCTTTCTCCATTCCATACAAAACAAATAAGTTATTAGTGATATTCTCAATAATTAAATAAATAATGATACTTTTTAAAAAACAATTGCAAATAAATTTCATTTTACGGTGAAAATATTTCAATTAAAAATATCCTTAAATAACTTATAAGCCTCTTAATATACTTATTATGAGAAAGCATTATTACAAAAGGTTTACAATAATTAAATTTCCCTTCCAATCTCTCCATATATTTATTAAAAAAAAAATTAAATTTGTAGTGATCATTTTTGTAACAAGTATAATTACTTTTTATAAAGTCTTAGCCATTCACCACTACATATTGATTATTCCAAAAGAATACAGCTAAAAGTTGAATTCATTTAGAGCGGTACTTTAAAATTTTATTTTTGTTCAGGCACAACATTCAATAATTAGAGACGCTTCTTTAAAATAATTAAAAATGAGTTTCATGGTATTTGTATTTTAATTATTTTGATAAATATCACTAACAACTAAATTTATTTTGCGAGAATGGACAAAAAAATTTAAATTTTAGTTAAGAAACTTGATCAAATAATTAAATCGTAGATTCAATTATTCCCAAAAGATACCGTTGAACTTAAATATTTTTATTAAGTACATCTATGAAAAGTATACTTCATTATGACAATAATGTTTAATTTTTTGAAACAAGCATCACTCTCTTTGAATTTTCATGAATTTTGTGTCTGAATATAAAATATTTTTAAAAATCACTAGTTAATGTTTAAATTTAGAAAAATTTATATTTTAGGCAACATCTGGAAATAATTACCATTCAGTCTCTCTGCGATAGTAATGTTTAATTGTTTGATTGAGGCTTCACCCTTTTTGAATTTTGGTGAATATTTTGTCCTAATATAAAATATGCTTATAAACATGACTAGAAATTAATCTTATCCTAAGGAATGGATGAAAGAAATTTTAACTTTTAGTGATGACTTGATAATGTTCCTTTATTACAAGTGTGCTTTCTAATTTTTTTATTACAACCATTGTGTACCACGAAAGGTGAATTTTGTTTGTCCTTTATATCTAGGCGAATTTAGATTTTAGTGCTATCTTTTCAAATAAATTATGTCAATTTGACACTCGCATTTAATAGTTCCCATGAGGTTTTGAAAGTTAAATTTTATTCGTTCTGAAAGGATTATATTATAGTGTAACCTTTAATGATGCTTTTGTATTGTACTCACTAATTTTTAATTATGTAGATGATGTGTCACTGAAAGATAAACTTTGTTTTGTCATTCTCTTTGAAAAATTGAGGTTTTAGTCTAACATCTTTATAATAATTACTATTCAGTCACCATGACACTCATATATAATTATTTGATTAAAGAATCATCCTTTTTTAATTTTATTGAAATTTGTGCTTGAATATAAAATATTTTTAAAAACATGATTAGAAATTAATCCTCTCTCAAATTCCGCTCATTTCAAATAAGTAAAGCATTGCAATTATTTATTAATGTTTCTTTTATACTTACCATAAGTGTGCTTCCTAATTTTTAATTATTCTCACGGTATAATTGAGCCTATAAATTGGTTCAACTGTACCCAATTGTTGCTTGTCAAGTAAGCAAGCAGCACTTTCTTGAAAAAGTGATTTTCATTTTTTTATTTTCCAATATAAAGAGAAAGGAGAGATATTGTTGCTTGCTTACTTGGCAAATAACAATCAAGTATGGTTAGAAACAAGATTAGAAATTAATCCTTTCTCAAATTTCACTTTTAGTGAATTTTTTCGAGTAAGTAAAGCATTGCAATTATTTATTAATGTTTCTCTTATACTTATCATAAGTGTGTTCCCTAATTTATAATTATTCTCACGATACGTCATTAACATATAAAATTTTTTGTCCTTCCCGACAAGAAGAATTTAGATATTAGTGGTATTTTTCTGAAATAGTATAGGTACAGTGGCTCTGACACTCATATTTAATTACATCAACTAAGCAGCACTCTTTTCGAGTTATGTTAAATATTGTGTCTGAATATAAATTATGTTTATAAACATCACTTGAAATTAATCTCCCTCAATGGACTTTCGGGGCAACTAGGGTGAAGTTGCCTTTCTAATTCTCTCTACTAATCAAACCGTTTAATGGCAGGAATTTGTAGTTGTGACACACTAGAAAAGCAAAAAAGATCAGAAATGGCCGCCGTCCACGAAGAAGACACAAAGACCCCCAGTGCTGTGCTAGACACAACAGCTGTTCGTCTCCAAATAGAGAATGTTCTTACAGAGCTCTTCGTTTTCTGAAGGCTTCTTGCTCTTCTTCTAACCAAGATTCAAGGTGTCTGGGCTTTACCTCTCTCTGTTCTATCAATTTCTCGACCTGCAGCTCGTAGGGAGAGCAGGTTCAAGGAAGCTTTCGTTATTTTCGGACCTCTGTTTCAGTTTCGATTGGGTTTTGTTGATCGAAACTATGACGTACGCGTATCAGCTGTTCAACCAATCGAAAAAGGTTAATTCTCGCATCGCTGTGCCTACTTTCTTTGATCGATGTCTCTTATTGAACGCGAATCTCTTGATTTTACTTCACTTTTGATGATTTGATGTTGGTTTCTGGCACGTTGAGATCCTGGAACGATACTTGTTACGGATCACGATTCTGTTTTCATATTCTATTGACAAACGTAGTAATGTTTATGATTCAGTATCAGCGATCTATAAGTTTTTACATTTGTTTTAGCTTACTAGAATACTTTCAACATGTAAGGACCTTTGTTGAGTTTGATTTTGAGGGGAATGCCTCCGTCGATGGACAGGTCAAGGATTAAACTGTCAACATGTAGCCCAACTTGTTTGTATAAAATGGTGTTAGGTGCGTCATCCTTATTGGTGTGGGAGCTCTTTCCCAAGTTACTTGTGTGTTAAATTGTTAATCACGTAAGATTTCTGACAACAAGGCATTGATGTAACCAGCATGCACATTCTTTCTCAATTTGCTCCATTGACGAGATGGACCACTTCTTGAAGTTTCGATTTCTGATCATAGTTCTCAGCGTTAGTATGGCTTGAAAATGCCTCTTCTGGTTTTTACAGTACCTCTTTGATGAGTTACTTGTATGTACCTTGCAGTTAAATTGCCAGCAATGATTAAAGTATGGTATAGCCACTGACCATATTCTGTTTCTGTTGAGGTGGGAATGCTCAATTGCTTCAAAACAATTCCGTTTCACTCCTAGAGTACGCCTTTACCAATTTACTGGTATTTGTGTCACTGCTCTTTTGACTGTTTTGACATTGATTAGGATATGGTTGGCTTCCAGTTTATTTGTGAACAAATGTCTTAATTGGTGCTTTGTCATGTTAGCCATTCAAAATAGAAGATTAATTATTTATGTGTCAAATCAATCGGAAATGATCCGTGTTAAGATTTTTTTCATATCTATCTCTATTGTCACAGAATGGATTTTTTGCAAATAATATGTGTAGACTTGCTTTTCTAACTTCCCAAATCATTTTATTTAAGATGTCATCAACTTGATGCATTTATTTAATCTTCATATGCTCATACCTTCCACCTCACCCCCATGCTAAAAATTTTGGCAACCTCCCACAGTTCTCTTCTAAGTTCTAACCCTATCTTTATTTTTTTATAGTGTACAGATCTTTTTCTTTTTAGTCTCTGATGGTATTTTTTTCCTCTCTTTCTTTCTTTCAGTTAAGGAATGCACCCAACATACTACGAAATGAGTCTGCTGTTCTGATCCGTTGGTTTTCAAAAGATGCTTGTTCCTCTGTTGCTAAAGAAAATGGTAAGTAACTTGTCTAGATGAATTGAGGTCTAAATTCATGTCCTTTGACAATAGGATTATAAAGGTCAAGTTATTTTTTTCTATAATTCCTCATTGTCAGGCATTATAGACTCATTATTAGCTCCACAAATAAAACATGAACAATCAATTGCACTTGGCTCAGGACCAGTATCCACCAAATATTGGCCCTTTACATTGTTAAAAACTTTTTGGCTATTTTTCCATCCATCCCTCTAGAGTCTAGACAAATAATTTGGATTAGAAGTAGCTCGGGAAGCTAGAGTCTCTGAATTTAATGCAATATTAAAAGATATGAAAAAAATAAGCTGCCCTTTTTTCTCTAAGTTTCTCAGTTGAAAGAGAAAATGAACAAGTAATTAGTTTTTTCACCAAAGAGAAAGGAAAAAAAAAAAAGAGCAATAAGTTTTTCCTCTTCCATGGATAAGGTGGCAAGCATAAGATGTGGTAGAAAGCCAGCAAGTCAAGAATTCAAGTAATTTCAATTTCCAACTACTGTTTGCCATTCTAGCCTATCAAGTGGAGCCACGTTTTCAGCCAGTGGAAGGCAACATGCTAATATTGATATTAATCATTATAAGTGTTGCTTATGTTTTGAAGCATCAACTACGTAGCCGCTCAGCTTGACAAATGTGCAGTATCAGGCGTGTTGAAGGAGTTTTTGTCTATTTTAATTTGCTTTTGTTATTCTTCAGATCTTTTAAAAATTCATCGGTGTGGTTATTTGCCTGGAAAGAGAGATGGAGATTGTAATTCTTCGACCAGAGGCATTCCCAGTACTGCTAGCATATTCAACTGTAGTTGTAGAGAAATAGTTCCTGACGTCTATACGGTAATTGGAATCATCTCCCTTTACTGATTCAGTTTCTACTTTTTTGATTGCATTTCCTCATTATTGATAATTCTTTATCTGAATGAAAATTCAGTTAATACTAAGTATCATACACCATGTTGTTTAGATATCTGTGGTAAGGAAACTGAAGGGCTCAAGAATGGCAATGACAATTGGCTCTCCAATGACTCGTTCTCTTTTCAGCAATGGTTTTTCATGGTTTGTTTTGTGCCTTGTGTTAGGCTTTGTTTATCCTTTTTCATTTATTTATGTTTTGGTTATATCGTTTCTTATTAGTTTAAGTTTTAGATATTTGACTTCTTATCTTAATTTTATCAGTTCAGATGTGCGGTCAAAAAGAGGGTTTTCCACAGATTCAGGTAGTTCATTTTCCATGTGTAGCCTTTATGTTGAAATTATTTTTATGCTTCAACAATCTGTTTTCTGGGGTTAGTTTCAATAATTGAATTTGATGATTTCCCTATTTGTGATTGCCAAATGACATGTTTACATGGCTGAAACTCAAGCACCCACTGGAGCTTCTCAATTCATGTTATACATGCCGGTGGCCATTTTGGTGCATCTGATTGTTTATCAATTTTAGAAGTAAATAAAATATTACTGATAGGTGGTGCTAGATTGGGGTTGAATATCTGTTTTCAAGTGTCCCATCCAAGCTTGTTAAAATTTTTGGTAATATAGTAGATGTTAGTTACATGTTGGCGATGTCTTGCTATATGTAGAGTTCCTTATCTAACTAGTTGAGGTAACATGGATCCTGTTCTGTCATCAAAATCTACCAAAGACTTTATTTTTGTTAATATGTTCAAATCATTGCTACCAGACTCCATCCAGGTCATTTTCTGTCTTCCTATATCCTTATAGATTCTTCAGTCAGCTGATCTCCATTTTACATTACCAAACTATCTGAACTTTCCTTCACCTTTATTCCCTTCTAGGTTTACTTCTGGACTCTCTTAGATATGTTTATTCCATACCTTACCTTTCAATATTTCTCCATATATCCATGTCCTCCTCCTTGTATCAACTATTTTGTTACTTCTTTGCTGCCCTATATTTTAATCTTTACAGTTATGGTTACTGTCTTGTAATTTTTAATGTTTGTCATTTAGCTTATTTAGCAAAATTTCTTTATAAATTATTTGGTTCGATTATATTTATAAATGCTGTTAGTTCTTGCTTTATCTTGTCAAATCATGATGCCTTCTTGTCATCTGTGGTTATTTTGTTTTGAATTTTATTTACTCTGTTTTTCATTTGTTAATAATGGCATGATTTACTTTAAGATTTGTGCATATTATTTTCAGGGCTTCCTCCACACCAAGAGATTGGAATGCCATCGCTTTCTCCTACAATGACAGAGGCATGCACTTTGCTGATCCATCTATAAGCTTTTTTAGCATCCAATATTATCCTTCCTGCCTACTAAGATAATACGGGTCAAATATTGTCTTCTTATTTAAATGCTTATTTTTTATATGCAGGGTAATATTACAAGGTGGCTAAAGAAAGAGGGCGACAAAGTTTCTCCCGGTGAAGTACTATGTGAAGTTGAAACTGTAGGGTCTTAATGCTGCCTTTTAGTTTAAATTCTAATGTTTGGTAAAAATATGGTTTTTGTTCTTAACTCACTAAAATCTGATAATAAGATCTAATCTTTTACAAGGATAAAGCAACCGTTGAGATGGATTGCATGGAGGAAGGATATATTGCTAAAATAATACATGGAGATGGGGCAAAAGAAATTAAAGTTGGTGAGGTATCCGTTTTGTCTTATGTTAGGGACTACTGCTTGTAAACAAGTTCTCTCAGTGTAGAATATTCTTGTTAGTCATTGTTCTGAATTTATCAATTGTGATTGAAAACTACATAACATTGTAACCTGTACGTATTATTTCATTAGGTGATTGCCATTACCGTTGAGGACGAGGATGATATTGCAAAATTAAAAGATTATAAACCTTCAACATCAGGTGCTGCTGAAGTTTCAAAAAAGTCTGACCCTGCCCCACCAGAAAAAGATGTGGTGAAGGAGCCTCTTGATGTATCTGAGCCAAAAATTTCTAAAGCTGTAGAAGCTCCTCCTCGGGAAGATCGCATTTTTTCAAGTCCCCTTGCAAGGAAATTGGCTGAAGATCATAATGTAAGTAAATTTAGCTGCTGCAACAAAACTATGTTGTCTTTTTAATGAATCAGAATAAGCTCCGTTAATTGTGCTGGCTACTCTCTAAACAGATAACATTTTGGTGTTTTGTTACTGTAACCAGTTTGCTGGGGATACTATTAATTTTACCTTTATATTTTTTTGTTGCCTGAATAAAGGTACCTCTTTCAAGCATAAAGGGAACAGGTCCTGATGGACGCATTGTGAAGGCCGATGTTGAAGATTACTTGGGTATATTTTCTTGCTTTTTGTTTCTTCACTTTGGGTACCCTGGTGCCCTCGGTTCACTTTACGCTAACTGTCTATATGCCGCTGCTTTTCATTTTCTTGAATTTCAGTTGTCTTTAATATGTTTAGAGGTTGTCTCGATTTTATTTTCTCTTGGTAAAGATTTACCTCCTTAAACACCATATTTCAAATTTATTGAACATTTGCTTTTATATCTGCACTTTTTTTTTCTTCTTTTGGTTATATATGCAATCAATGATTGTTCTCTTCCTATGATGCAGCCTCTCATAAGAAGGAACCCTCAGCAACTGCCTTTATGGCTAAAGATGCAACAGCATTAGACTACACAGATTTCCCTCATTCTCAGATTAGAAAGGTATCATGTTGACAATTTCCAGATTAACATACTAGCAAAGTTCAAGCTTACTGTGCCAGATAACTAACTTCCATTATCCCTCTCTTGGCAGGTCACAGCATCACGTCTGCTACTCTCAAAACAAACCATTCCTCATTATTATTTAACAGCAGATACCTGTGTTGACAAACTTATGGAGTGAGTACTGAATTGTGCTGTTTTTTAAAAATGTGTGTCTTTTGTTGTATGCTTACTATATGCACGATTTTTGTTTTCACTTTCAGATTGAGGAACCAACTTAATTCACTACAAGAAGCTTCAGGTGGGAAACGGATATCTGTAAATGATCTTGTAATAAAGGTATTCTGCATTAACTACAAGTTGAAGTTGTTTAGTGCTGGTATATGGAGATTGGGGCACCTTTCTCATTAGTTCCTAAAGTAACTTAAAGCTGCAAGTCGAGAAAATAAACTGTGAAAGACAAACATCTGGAAGGAAATAATTGAACGCATTCTTTTCTTTGACTTGCCTATTTCAGTCGCAATATCAAATGACCAATATGGACAAAAACTTATAATAAATTCAGTCATATTGCATTATGCCAAATGATTTTATACGACTATATGAGGGGTTAAATTGAGTATAATTGCAGGCTGCTGCTTTGGCTCTTCGCAAGGTTCCTCAGTGCAATAGTTCCTGGACCAATGACTACATCCGCCAGTGAGTACAAAATAATAGCCATTGCAGTTTACATTTTCTGTAAAGGTAAAACTTGCAATTGTGTTTGCTTTATTACTGTAAATTTGACATTTTTTTGTTGCTACTTATCCAGGTTCCACAATGTGAATATCAATGTTGCAGTGCAGACAGATCATGGACTTTTTGTGCCCGTCATCAGGGTGTGTATTGGACTTGTTTCAACATTTTAAAGAACAGAAACTCTGATTTAGTTCCAGTAAGAGCAAATATTAATTAGCATCATGTGATTTGCAGGATGCAGATCAAAAGGGTTTATCAAAAATAGCCAACGAGGTCAAGCAATTGGCCCAAAAGGCCAAAGAGAACAGCTTGAAACCAGAAGATTATGAAGTCAGTTGCTACATCTATTTTATCTATGAATTTCATCCTGTCTTTGATTGCCCAAATTTTTTTATGAACATTAGTGATATCTTTGCAGGGTGGCACATTTACGGTATCAAATTTAGGAGGGCCTTTTGGAATCAAGCAATTTTGTGCCATCATCAATCCTCCCCAATCAGGCATTCTCGCAGTTGGATCTGGTAAGACATAGTGCTTCATATCTTCCATCATATTGGCTCGAATCTTCTGTTATTTGTTGGTACCGTAATTGATTGCTCTCCTGCCTGTCCCTGTGCCTATAACTTGGCCTCCAACCAGCTGAGAAGAGGGTGGTACCGGGTGCGGCTCCCGATCAGTTTAAATTCGCTTCCTTCATGTCTGCAACACTAAGCTGTGATCACCGTGTAATTGATGGTATGCAGCTCTGAAATCAGAGATACAATACTATTAAACAGATTGGAAATCATTCCCGTTCAACTTTACTTTAATACCCTAACTTTCTGCTCTCATTTGTTCTTTAGGTGCAATCGGTGCAGAATGGCTAAAAGCTTTCAAAGGTTACATAGAGAAACCGGAATCGATGTTGCTCTAAGTCAAGCAATGACTATGCTTTGTCAGATAAAGGGACTTAACTTGATGTCCTCCTCCCTGTTGTTTCATCTTTGAGTTACAAATCATTCATGCGTGATTGTATTTTTGAGTAGCTGCTCCTCTACTGAGTATGCCTTTCAGGAATTAAGGTTGCATCCCTTGAGGATAAAGTGGGAAACCGAGGCAATGGTACTGTGGATACTAAAATTTGTGAACTTTTATTTTGTTTGCTTACTGAGTGTACAGACCCCACTCCCACGATGAGGAAATTGCACTTTATTTCTTTCATTTTTGCGCAGGACGTTGTTCAACCCAGCAAAAGAACAAAGTTTCCAATGATCTATCTGTACTAATTTTTTTTTCTGGATTTAGAGCTAAGCTGCAACAAAATCATCATCTTCATTGTGTATTAACAGTTGGGGAGAAGTCTCTGTCTATTGGGTTTCATTGTGTATTAACAGTTTTATGGAACTGCCTGGGCTATGTGTGAATTGCTGTTTAGAGTTCTCCCAGACCCAACCGGGCTTAATGTGAACTAGGCTTGGGGGACTTGTTTGGGAAAAACATGGCTCAAATGCCTCCTCCAAAGAAGCGGTTTTTCTCTGTCGCAAATAAAATAATCGGTCTTTTGTTCAAAGATCTCTTGGATGTGCTCTGCTCTTTTAAAGTGATGCCTTATGATCCATACTTAGTGGCTCATGAATCTCATAGGTGGCGGCCTATCCGGAAGCATCATCTCTTCGCATATAGGATCTTACACGTGGCCATACATTTGAATAACTACACTTTTTTTTCATATAATATGTAATTTCAATTGATCATACCTAAGTTGCTATGTCTTAATTTAAAAATATTTACTACATCACAAGAAGTAAAGTTTTTCCTGAATCTAATTATGCCCATGAATGGAGCCCTTTTTTTTTTCTTTTCATATGGCTCCTATATCCCAATTAATAATTGTTGAAAAATAGCATAAAAAACCAAGTACAAAAATAATGTAAACAATAACATATGATTTACGTGGTTTGGCAAAAATGTTTACATCTACAAATAATGGGGTTTCTTCGCTACCCTCTCTTGGACAAAAATTGGCACAAGTCTCTCAAAGAGCCCCTTCGGAATTTTTTTTATATTGACTTCTAAATCCAATTTGGAACTTATATGTACATATATATATATTGGAATTTGCTGCCTAAAAAGTCTTCTTTCGTTTTTCCATATTGATTTTTATATCTCAGACAATAACTTATGCCCACGTGCACTTTGCATGTGACACCCACCCTATGTGTTAGTGAACTTCCATTAATTGAAAACTTATTCAAATGGAATAGAAAGAACCATGTCTTATAGGAAATTAAATCTGACGAGCTAGACCTCAAGTTCCTTTCATCGTGAAGGTGACATGCTTCATTCTTCACAAGTCCCTTTCATCTTTGAAGGTTTATGTGACATGCTTCATTCTTTACCATAAGTATCGAAAAAAGCCCCACCTACAACAAACTGCTTTGATTTGACAAATTGCTTGAAGATAAAAAGTATTAGATTATTTCTATTTATTTGTTTTATCATGTATGACGCAACTCAAAATATTCCTACCAAGTATAAAGACTCAAGTCTAAGTCCGAGACTTTCCAAGACTTCTACAGAACATGCCACGTGTAGAAAACTAAGGCCAGCCGGCTAGAGCTACCAAGAGCGGATATTACGGCAGAAGATGCCCTTTGTCACTGGTGATGCAAGGTGAAGTATATCTTTGATAAATCAATAGGGGATCAAGATTTGCGTTAAGACAACTGCAACAATTCCTCACTGCTCCGATGCCTCTTTTTCTTGAAAACCTTGAAGATATAACCATTGAGGAACCACCATAAACTGATACTGTTATCTCATTTCACCACATTTTGTAATCAAATGGGTGTGTAACGACCAACGGGATGGGTGATAGGAAGGATGTCATTCTTGACTCATATAACATACTGGGTGATCATCCATTTCGGATGTAGGATTTAGGATCTTACAGTTTGTGACTCTCTTAAGCAATGACGCCTTTTGAGATAAAACTCAAGAGCAAAACCGTGAGGCCCGATCGGCCAAAATGGACAAGATCGTTGCTGTCAGGATCAGGATGTTACAATAGGTCTCTAAGGAAGATCTCAACCTTCTGATCTGTAACTCAATTAAGTTAGAAAAGAAAAAAAATCAATAGTCATCAAAGAAAGTTCATACTTTCCTTTAAGTACTAACTTGCCAATTCATGAAATGACTTGGTTAACGGCCACAAACTAATGGTCATTACATGTAATGTGATCAATACATGATTTAAGTATATTACTTAATTCAATTCTTCTTTAACTGGAATGTGAAAAAGGCATGATATCATCGAACTTTGCTTTTCTAGTGAATGGCTGTTCAGGTGGACGTTCTTTCTGGTTCTTAATTATAAACTAATCTAAAGCATATATACGTTAAGTTACTTTTGCTTAGTCGTAAATCTCGTCTTGTGGATACTAGTAATTGCCCTCTTGTTTCTGATTGCTTGATATTCTTTCGCAAGCAAAGATGAAAATTTTATTGTATCTCCTTTTTAGTTATCTATGAGAGGGGACCAGCCATTATTTGAAGCTAATATTCCTTTCTTGTTATGAAGATGAGGTGAGCTTGTTCCTGGATTTATATAAACTTAGAATCTACTGAGTTGTTGCTCATCTTTCTGAGAATCACAAGCATACCATCATTCTAACCACAAGTTCAACATAATCGACTGGCCTAGCTCCTCCATCATGACATGGATCATATATATGACCATATGATCAAAAGCCATCCAATATCATCCCTTTGATTGGATATCATGATCATTTCTTGTTCTATCATCCATTCAAGTCATGAACTGATGGTGGCTGATATTGGTGCATATAACTATCAGAACTAATTACAAGTTCCAGTACAAGCTAATGTCTCTCTCTTCCCCTCCTTATTGTCAAGAAGTGTTGGAAATTTGTTCTTTAATACACCAGCATCGGAAAAGATTATGATTTGAAGGTGGAGGAGGTAGTGAGAATGGGGGACCAGAGATTTAGAATTACAAGACGCATTGGTAAGAGGAATTCAGTAAATCAGACTGGTTGATTTTGTATTTTTATGAATTGCAATATAATAATGTTTGAAAGGCCAATAAGAGCTAAAGTCACATTTATTCCGGCCTCTGCAACTACCCTTTTCATCTTCTATAAAGCTCAAGAACCCTTCACTTCTTCTCAAGCATAAACTCATCAAAGTTCTCATGCAAGAGTAATTTTTAAAGGTTGTAGGGAAGACAAGGAAATTATATGGTTTGTGCGGTTGTCTTGTTTGTCTGGGTTTTGAGGGAGGTGACAGAAGAGAGTGAGCACACATGGTTTTTCTTGCATGAAGCCTCCATGCTTGAAGCTATGCGTGCTCACTCTCTGTCTGTCATCCACTACTAACTTGGCTTCTCTTTGTTTTTCTACTTGCTTCTATGTATTTATGTTCCTGATTTCAGGATGCTTTAGAAGATGATGATCCCATATCTCTTGCATGGTGATTCTTTCTTTGATTACAAAATTATACTTACAAATCTTAATTTGTTACTGATTTCTCTTATGTTTCGATGTTTCTGTAGTGGCATGAAATTAAAAGCATATCTTTTATCACTTTGGAGTTTGAGTCTCTTGCACTGATCAGCACTCCTAACTGCTTGTTGCTATGTTATTCAAGTTCTTAGCTTCAAATCAAAGAGAGAGATCTCTAAAGATGGCTTACAAATTGATTATTTGGGGGGTCGATGTTTGAATCTCCCATCTTTTGTTGTTCCTAATTAATTTTGTTTTTTCTGTCTATAAGATCATCAGAAGTACGTGCAGCCGTTCACGTAAAAGAAAAGGAAAGAAAAACGCACGAGCATGATTTGGCCTTCGTTAAAATTCTTTTTGATTAGTACTGGTTCTTGGTTGGTGATCTCTCCTTCACGGGGAAGCTTCATGGTATCCTAACAAAGCTGCAGTCCTTCAACATCAAAATATCAAGCTTAAAGAAGTCTCAAAGCCGTCCTTCAACATCAAAACATCAAGCTTAACGAAACCTCAAAATCTCATTGATTCCTAAGCAATATGCATGTGTAATATAGATTAGATTTCATGATTCATCACTGTTTATTGGCAGGAAGGAATCTTACGGGGTTCGAAGCAATACATACCAGTGTTTGACGAGATGAGAAACACTACATCTGTAAGCTTATATCAAGAAGAAGAGAGTGTGCTTTCTTAGTATCAGATCAGGGGTTATATAATAGTTAGGGTTTTGAGGCCAAAGAATATTTAGGGTTTTGATGCCAAAGTTCTATCAATTCGATTTAAAAGTGGTGCACTATGCATTGTGGACATGTAAGAAATCTCATGTGCATTGATTGTGATATTTATAAGGATTTATCTTCATTTCTTATCTCATATGTGATACTACTTTAGATCTGACCTAAAGAAATCAACATAGAATATACAGAAGAGTCTGTGACCTCCAAGAACATATATATATATATATATATATATATTGTGAGTTTAATTCTCAATTTTAAGGATCATTCCATCAGATAATGTCTGTTGCAACTTAGTTGATGTTGGAAGATTTGTTTGGAAGAGATTAAGTTTGAATAGCCTTCAGTTCATAGGAGTTCATATTAATCGTCTAATCGATTACTTGCTCCTGAACTAACCCTAAAAGCCTTTCTGATGGAATATTAAATGATCTCCAGATGAATGAATCGATTTGTTGTTCATTTAATACTACTTCCCGCAGCCACTGAAAAGCTGAAAAGAAATTTAAAATCATGAGCAAAATGAACTGAGTAACAAATCAATTCCATGAGACGAACTCCTAGAATTGGATTCACAGATCTATCATCAAATGATGATCTTTTGATGGGCTTGGATTAATCAAGTTGTCGTATATACACTCACACACGTTGTTCCTAACATGAGAAAACTGGTAGCTTTGTGCTTCGATCTGCAAACGAGCTAGGGAGCAGGAAGAGAAGGAAAGCTCTAAATGGGAAAGGACTTAAAAGTGAAATGATTCAAGTGTTGTGAAGGTCGAATCATTAAAGCAGACCCAGCTGTCTAAGATCAGGGTATGAAATTGGTGCATAATTTTTCTGGGCGAGACTTAGATTGATCTTCATCATACCTTTTTGGATTGTTCAATTATGCTATTATTATTATTATTATTATTTTGTTAATTCGCCTACAGGCAAGAACGCATATCATTGATCGTTGGAAGAGCACTTTTTTTTTCTTTTGCAAGCCCCAGGCTTGTTTTGATTTGGAAAATATTAAAAAAACTTCATTCACGTATGTAGAAATAGTCACAAAGTCTCCATTTTGTGTAATAAAAACGTTGAAAAGACACCCCTTTGAGGATTAAATTTGTTTAAAAGCCAATACAATCCCAAAATTGTCCAACTCGAACTGAAGAGTTCGTGTAACTAAAAAAGTTTAAACAAAAAAAAGCCTCCGTTGGGCGTTCTCAAGAAGGCTTTTGTTTTTTTTTTTGTAAATGGATAGATTAGGATAATCTTGTCATGTAAGCATTTAAGGTAAAGTATTTGTTAAAGCTTAAAGGACATTTCAGGCATTAAACTATTCTTTTTGGCTAACATGAGCAACATTTATCTTTGGATGGGGGCTTTCTGCTAATTTGGGGTTCTATTTGCATGAATGACTACCCCCAAGGGGTGGTTTAAGTGTAATTGTCACTAAAACTGATGCCCATTCAAGAGTACTCTGAGCCCTAACCACAGATCATTTTTTGTACACAAGTAACACCCATATCCGACAATGATCCAAGCAGGCAAAAATTTTACTATTATGCCACTCACCCGTAGCTGGAATAGCATTTTTCAGCATCCCCCATTAGTAGGAATTTGCACAAATAGGATACTCTTTATTGCTCGAACTTGAAGGAATAATTTAGATGTCAAAGATACAAACAAATTCATCTTTAAAAGGCTTACAGTGGATGAAAGTACATAATATTCAATGCTGTATTAGGGAGATATTCCTCAAAATTGCATTCCAGAAACCAAGAGCTGACGGTTCCTTGAGATGAAGAGATTGGCATTCCTGCAGTCCATCTATCAACAAGGTTGAAACCAAAGTGAGAAGCAGCTGAGAGTATGGATGACTCGTCCACACGGCGAAAAACATGGCAGAGAACTAAAGCTGCTTTCTGGTCGTCTTTCATGCCTTGGTTAGGCGAAATTAGCTCCTTTGCAGTTGCAAATAGGGGAGATACAGCTTCAGGGATATAAGTAACATCCGTGCCTATGATAACATCAAAACCTTCAGGATTCAATTTCTTTATGGCATCAATATGATCCACAGTACCCCACTCTAATCTCTGCATAATCAATTTGTGGAGGAAGTTTGGCTTTAAATTAGAATTGACATTCTGGCTTAGCAGGTCCAGTGCCATTGTATCCCCATCGGTAGCAACCACAAGCTCAGCAGATTTAGCTGCAACCATTGAGCAGATACCTGCACAGCCACAACCGAGTTCCAGAACACGTTTTTCTGCAACAATGGAAGGATTTCCTGCCAGGATTGCAGCCAGCAGACGAGCTGATTCCCACAGCATCAAGCCTGTTGATTTGCAGGTGTGTTGGTATTCTTTTGAAAGGCCCTTTATCCTGAAGCAACACCCTTTCAGATTGACCTCGAGGATCTAGAGAAACAATGGAAATTAAAGTTGGATGTCTTGTTGGACAGCGAGAGCAAAATGCAAATATAGTTTAGCCGGAATTCCACTAAGACAGGAACATTCATTCTTGTATGCTTCTAGATAATCAAAGTGGAGGAACAGAATCAATGCAACTGAAACAACATGGCCATATAGGTCAAAAGCTTTTTGTAGCTTATAGTTCTTATTTCTAATGAAAATATAATAAACTTGCTCTAGGTTCAAGAAAATTTCTCACTTGCTTAAATGAATTCATCATGGAAGTATAACAAGAAAGTGAGCAGAAGGAGAAGCACCACTAAATGTCTTACCTCATCAACAGACGGGGAAATACCAAACATATCAGCAGCAACACTGTCAGACATGTCAATTTCAAAACTGTCCAGTTGATCAGATGCATTCCCATTGTGGAGCTTAGGCTCATCGATCCCTTCATGAAGAAAGTCAACATTGTCTCCAGATTCTGTAATAAATTGAGACTTCACAGCACCTGAAAAGCAAAATACAGCCTGGATCCAACGCCTGAAATCACAGATAAAATCATGGTTGAACCATGGAAAACATACGTTCACCTTGAAAATAGAAATCAGTCAGGATATGACCACAAACGGAATCATGTTTCAAAATGAACATGCATTGACAAACAACGTCAGCAACCAAGTAATATAGATGTAAAATGACTAGGAGGAGAAGAAAAATACTTATAGGCCAAGCAGAAGCCCCAAGAATCAATATTTTTGGCAGTTCAAACAACTGAATCAACTATGTTAATAAGAAAACCTTTTCAGTTTAATGAAATAAAATAAAATTATCCATTTTTCCCCTATTTAATGCCTATCTAGCATTCATAAATGCACTACATATTATCCAATTATTTCTTATACCAGTATAAGGCTAATGAAATGATTTATTCTAATATTGTTTCCCATAAATTTTATCCCAAGTCTTGCTCTTGAATGATTTTTGGGACTTCTTTCGTATTTTCTGCAACAAAAAGCATCAGTTACCACCATGGATGGCTTGAAGCATGAATCAGACATCAAGGGAAGTTTAAAAGCTAAACTTACTAAGACAGTATTCACTTTTTGTACTTAATATGGAAATTCGGTCTTGAGACCAGCCAATAGATGGATTTGGATTTGAAACAAGTCATTTACCAGCAAACTCGACATTACAAATGTATTTCATATCACCTTTAATGTAGTGCAAGGATTAAGTTACTCCTGCACACTTCTGTCAAATCCACTCCATTGAAAGAATCAGATGAGAATGCTTTTTCATGGGCTATTCATGAACGCTCTGGCCTATGCACATAATCTGTGCAATATGAAAACATTCTCCAATGTAAATATTATAAATTTGATAATTACCGATTCATCACCAATTCCCTCGATCGATTTTCAACTTGTTTGCAGCATAAGGCAAGTTCTTCAACATCAAATCCACTTTCTTTAAATAAGATTTTCAAGAACTCTTCAGAAAAGTAAAAAGCACGCTGAAAACATAGAATAGCATAAGAAAAGGTAGACATTCAACAAAATTAACTCTGAAATTGTTTCAGTGATGCTAGAACTTACTGTACCATCACCCCTGACATAAAAGTTTTCACTAATCTTTTGATCCTTGGAAGTGAACCTTTCCTGTAAATTCAATTTAACAAGGAATATAATTTAACCAATATACAGTGAAATCCTCTCAAATTTGTTAAAAAAAAAGAAAAAATAAAGAGAGTAATAACTAATGAAAAACATAGCTCTCCGCTATATATTTAGAATTAAAAAGGAAGTTCCAAAGCCAACTAAAAATTTGATAAAAACAAAACAACAGTCTTGTATTCTCTCCAGTAGAAAAAGCCAAAGCTGTTTCACTGAAGCTATCAGTAGGCTACAGATATTAACGTCTGAAGCATGTAAGCGGAATTGAATTATCCATTCTACTTTGGATCGACAAGAAATTTATGTATATGCTTCTAGTCTTTTAGGAGTTTGTATTATGCTTCTTGGTAATAAATACACATATGACATATCAGAAACCTGCCTCTACAGACCTGAGCTAGGTCACCGATGGCGTAGTCTCGGAACATCACATGACCATTTGGCTGGGAAAAAAAATATTGCAGCATCAGCACATTAAATCAGTTTCCATGAAGAGTTAATCGCCAAATTTTAAGTCTAGCACGTTTTCAGCATCAAATACCATTATATCTTACCTTAAGAATCCTCTTAATATTCTGCAATACAAGAGGCATCTTTTCTGGAGATACTGCAGACAAAACAAAAATCTGTTCAACAAGTCAGATGGCAAATTACACAAGTACCAACAAATGAAATAATATGCAGGTAAAATAGAAAATTCTTGATGGGATATCAAGTAAGAAATTCAATTATCTAGCAAATAGAAAACATCCATGAGGCTGAGATTCATATATCAAGTCAACTGTATAAAGCATAAATTCTCTTCAAATACCATAGTTACAATGTCAACTGAAGATGGCGAAATCTGCTTGCTTAGGTCATCAAGTGTCAAATCACAAACAAATCCACTGACTCTTTCTTCAGTGAAGTCTTTATGTGCCTACAAAAAGCAAGAAGAATCCATATAAGTCCATATACTGTGAATTCATTTCTATTGATAGGGTACTGTGAATACGTTGAACTTAAAACAATATGTAGATACGTTCCAAAGTTCATGCTACCAGATTAAATACATTGAGTTACAAGAATATTCTGATGCAAGACAAAGAAATAAACACTTTCTAGCTTGGTGCATTTAAATTGGTGATTCTGAAGAAATGTACAAGTTTTATTGCCATATTGTCATCAAGATATGAACCAATGCCTATTTCAAACGCATCAATCTGTATGAAGCACTTCACTTGTCATTGCTGCATAATGTCAAAAATTCCACTTGTCCAGATATATTCCAGATTCTTAAAAAGGATCAATGAGATGGTTGTGTCAACTTGACATTGCTATCAAAGAACAGGTCAATCAACTTAGAACACAAGACAATGAAATTTCTTAAATTTTCCAAACAAAGTCGATGTTTCTAGTGGATCAATGAAAATATCAAACCTTGACCAAGTCAATGGCACGTGGTGAGAAATCGCATGCATGAACAAATATATTTGGGTATGTAGCAACCAGAGGAAAGATGGTGTTTCCAGCTCCGCATCCAACCTGCACAAATTGATAAGAACAAAAAATGACAAGACACATAGAAAATTAAAATTCATAAGAAATATACAATAATTAAAAGAAGGGGGAAAATAAGAAATGAGAGCAGTGTAAAACTGACAGGGATATAAAGTAAATATATATATATATATATATATATATATATATATATATATATATATGAATCCTTTTTTCTTTATGTAAGTACACTCATGTAATTGGCATGTGAACAGCTAGTATGGAATTTGTAGTCAGTTCCAAGGATTGGAGGTGTTAATTAGTTCAGTTTGATACAAAAACCAATCAAACCAAACCAAAAACAATTTGTTTGGTTCAGATTTTCCCCATTTTAGCTTGGCTACAGTTAAAAAACAAAATTTAAAAACTGAATTGGTATGTTTTTGCTTGCAGTTAAGAGCTCAGCTAAACCAAATCAAACTTCAAAACTGAAACGACCTAAACTGAATAAAATAGACAGTGAAACAAATTTTGAATCAGGCTAAAAACACTATATATATAATCTAAACCCTATACTCCAAATCATGTTGGTTTAACAAATTGGTGGAAAGTAAGAGAGATAATAGAGGAATCAATTCTTCCATTCTTCTTCAACTTAAAGTTCATATTATATTCTTTACTGATCTAAGGTCTTTGGCAGCGAATAGAACAGTCCCATTTCAGCAAAGTTATGCTAGCAACTGTACGTCCCTCTCTCTCTCTCTCACTCTCCCTCTCCCTCTCCTGAAGTTGGCATCAGCTGATGCCCTCTCTCTCCCACTCTCACACATGTGTGTGCGCATACATGCATACACACATCTATTCCAAATGAGAACAAGGTTAATTTTGTGAAACCAGAACAGAACCAAACAAACTGGATTCATAAATTTAGTTTTCAGGTCAAAACAGAGCGAAACTGAATTAAAGTGAACCAAACCGGGAACTAAATATTAGAAGCAAATTAATTTCGAAATAAAAATATGAGGCTTTTGGAGACTTCGTTAGTTAAGCACTTAACATTTAGTACCGTAACAAAATATTAACAGGAAGTAACTGAAAAAGGCCAAAAGATCAAAATGCAGCATTCGAATATTCCAAAAACGACCTAATTAAAATTTGCATCGATTGCAGCGAAGCAATCAGTCTGAGTTCCAATACCAACAAACAGAAAGACAAAATGCGCCCGATACTAACCGAAAAATGAAAAACGGAGGCAAAGAATAGAAAAGTTTACCTCCAACACGACCTTTAGTCCCGGTCCCTGAAAATCAATTTAGATGAGTGAATGTGAGTAAACGAGCAACAACTTAGCGGACGCCATTTGGGTAGAATTCCTGAGAATCGACAGACCAAAATTGAAAAAACAAAAAGAATTGTATGTTTGGATTTACATCAAAGTAGCGACCCCACTCTTTGTCCAAATAATGTCGATCCTTGAAGAACTGATATGCAAAAAAAACAAACAATACAACCCCATTTTGTAATTTTTACAACAGATATAATTAGTATCAGAAACAAGTAGCAGTGGCAGCAGTGATCACGGAAAGGGTGAATACTCTGTCCTGATGGCGTTTGTAGAAGATATCCCAATACTTCTTAGCATCTCTCTCGTACTTTCCTGATCAACACAAGATTGTCAGATATCAATACATGGATCGTCGACCACATGCGTGTGTGCGTGAAAGAGAGAGGGAAAGCGAGAGAGAGAGAGAGACCTTTCCAGAAAGGGGAGATCTCGGTGCAAGATGTGGGGTATATTTGAAGCTTTGGCGCCGGTGCTTGGTGGTCCGTCACCTCTCGCCCGTTCGACGCCATTACCGAGCAGAGTTTTAAGTTCTTACCAAGGTTCCGTATTAGGGTCGAAAAATCTCTGGGAAGATCAACTGGTTCACGAAACCGCAGTTCGAACCGGAGACCAACTCGATGAGGCAGACAAAATTAATTAAATTCTACGAACCTCCCCCGAGCTTTAGTAATAGCCAGAAATCAGCTCAATCTTTTTCAAATAACAAATAGACCCTCATAGACTTATATAATCCGCTAATAATGCTATTAATCTCCCCTAAAAGTCTAAAACTCAATTCGTTTTGTCCATTATATTTTGGAAAAAAAATTGGAAGTAACTAATCAAAAGGTAAATGAACTTAGGAAAAGATAATTATTAGAGACATAATTAATAGGATATAAAGACTATAAAGGTAAATTTTCTCAACATAATTTAGGAATGTCAATGGGGCGGGTTTAGGGCTGGTTTTGACAAACCCTAACTGAACCATATGTGCATTTGTCCAACACCAAACTTTCTCTTAATGACTTGAAATCTATAGGAGCCTTTGGTTGGAAGATCTGCTGGTCAAATGGTGGAGTATGCATCCACGTAGGTGCATGAAGACCACGTGTACACACCCTCCACTGTTGGACAGCAGATCTTCCAGCATAAGGGACCAGCTGATATAGTCTCTCCCAATCCTATTCGACCTAATTATACTAAAATATGTTATAATATTAGTGTTTTTAAATAAAATTTTAATACATTTATTTATAAATATATATTCTTAAATAGGATATATGTGAAAAACATTAGAATTTGATAAGTGGGTTAGGGTAAAGACTGGAGTGGGTTAGGATAATTATTTTTAAAAAAAAAATTAAATAATTTTTCATTGCTTCTTTAATTGACTGATCTAAATTTATCAACCAAATAAGAAGTAAAAAATAATAATTTAAACAAGAAGATTTCTATTTCTGAAGAGGAGAAATTATGCTTCCCATTACTGCCAATACATTAATACAAATCATGCGAAATTCCACATTTTCATTTACATGATCGGTAACATTAATACACACCTTCCCATCTCACAACAACATGTAAAGCTTCGCACTAACAAAGAAACAACCCATGAGAGAAGATAAGCAGCAGCAAGAAGGAAACATAGACTGCAGGAAAAGCGATATGATCTGCGGCCTTTGAGGTGTAGAAGAAGTAATACGGATAGGAGCTGTCACGGGGCCCCGTCACAGGCGGCAATTGCCCCGCAGGCACGTTTGGATAATCGGACGGTATAGCCGGCGGTGGTGGTGGTGCTGCTGCATATGAGAAGGATGACATGGAGGGCGGCGGTGGCGGTGTTTGATAAGCATAGTAAGCTTGTGGTGGCGAGAAGAACAAGGGTGGATCTGGTGGTGGAAGTGAAACCTCAGGAGGAGGTGGTGGTGCACAAATGACCGGGCACGTAGGACAGTTACTAATACATAGTAAACCTACTGTAGGTGATCCAGGTTGATCCTGTGAGAATGTTGCAGTTATGCACATGATCAAAACCAGAATCCCAACTCTTGCAAAGTACCCAGAAGCCCATCCTCTGCAAAGTGACGCCAGAATCCTGTCACTGCCCATTTGAATTGCACTCTTTTAAGTCATTACAGAGATATGCGCCTTCAAGACTTAAGAACCTCTATTCTCATTCAGTCCGTGCTTTTGGGGACCTGTGCTCATTAACCTTTAGAAATTTTCATATGGGTTCTTCCCTTTTGCTTTACCTTTTTTCTTTTATTCAAGACAAAAGTGGGAAAAACAGTTGTCTTTTCATCTTCAAAGTTTGAAAATGCAGCATTGGGTGAAGGGATGAAAACGAGAAAGTGCCAAATTAAATTATAAATAATAAAAAAGGATTTGGATACAGAGAAACTATAAGAAAATAAAGAATCCTGCATGAATAGACCATCCGAGAAAATGCTAGAGTTAAACTTATTTTTCATTGGTTTCCTCTATCTTGAGAAACCCCCTTTTTTTGTTATCCAATGCATCATTAAGTGTGGGATGAAATTGTGAGTCAATAGTAATCTATGCAGTTTGAGTGGGATATTGTCACGTCAAGCATCTCAAGTTAGAATTTTTTGAATAAAAAGAACCTTTTTACATTTTTCAAGAAGCAAAAACCTTTACCTGTGAGGTCTCGCTCAAATAACATAGGCCACTGCAAGATTTTTCCATATGACAAAAACTAGCCTTAACAAAACTGCCAACTAAATTTTTTTTTAACATAATTCTATATTCATTTTTAAAATATAAATGATTAAATTACGGCTAGTGCGATCAAATGGGCATGTCACCGGTCCCAGTTGTCTCTGACCCCAAGAGATACAGTTGATCGATTAGAAGAACAATTTTTCAAACATAGAGTTACTGTTGAGTTGTTCAACATTTGAAATAAAGTTAGTGTTGAACGTTAGTTTCTCTTTCGGCGGTGAAGGGTACATGTGTCTGGATAGATGAGGTTGGGGAGCACGGAGACGCTCCAAGCCGGCCCTGTTTTACATGAAAAGTTCGATTATTCAAAGACACTGGTACAGGGTTAAAATGCTTTCTTCTCGTTCTTCTATGGAAAAGCAAAGGGAATCCTATGCCTTTTTTCTGAACATAATCCACCTTTCATGGCGTCTTTTAACGTTCTCTGCACTTCTTTCTCCTGCATATGCTCTTTTGGTAATGATTATACCTTATACGGGCTTCTTTCTTTCTTGACTCCCTTCCCTTTGAGAGATTTATAGGCTTTTGGGACGGAACATGTGGGACCTCGAGATCTTCGCCTTAATCATATCAAACGTTTAATTGGATTATATAATATCTAAAATAATATTACTCACTCGAAATAATCTGATTTTTGAATTATTTTAAAAATTATTTCGTAATGATTTTCCATCATAAAGCCATTACTATTGTGAATTTTCATTTACAACTTAAAAAAAAATTTTTTTTTTTACCAAAAATTAAAAAAAAACTAAAATTTTTTTCATAAGTGATTTCTGGGCTTCAAGGTATCTAAAAAGTATTTAAAAGATGGGGATACTTTGATTATGATGACAAAATAAAGGGGTTTTCAAGTAATATATAGATTCAAATGACTACACTTCTAGGCTGCGTTTGGATACCGAGAAACAAGTAATATATAACTTCAAATGAATAGCTTGGGTTTGGATACCAGAAACTACAAGAAATGAAGGGTTCTTTTAGGATGTGTTTAGAACTTTGGATTTGGGGAGAAAAGAAAAGAAAGCTAAAAAGGAAAAAAAAAAATATTGATTTTCTTTTCTTTTCTGATGTTTGGATGAGATAAGAAATGAGAAGAAAAAAATATATTTTAGTAAAGATGATGGGTTGGGGTGATGGTGTCAGGTGGCAGCGGGTGGCAGTGGGTGGTGGTGGTGGCGGGCGGTGGTGGCGGCAGGTGATGGTGGGGGGCAGTGGTGATGGTGGTGGTGGGTGGTGGTTGGCAATAGTCGGTGGTGGTGGTGGTGGTCGATGGTGGTGGAGGTGGCGGTTGATGGGCGGTGATGGCAGCTAGTAGTGGTAGTGGTGGGTGGTGGTGGGTGGTAGTGGGGGGCAATAGTGGGTGATGGGTTATGGTGGTGGTGGATGGTGCTAGTGGTGGGATGAGTGAATGTTGTAAATAGTGATAAATGATGGTGAATTTTCTTTTCTTCCAAAATTCCTACCTTTTTGGAGAGAAAATTTTTTACGTTTGAGAGAAAGAGGAAGAGAAAATCTTATTTTCCTTCATCTAAACCAAACAAGAGAAAAGAAAATTTTAGCATTTTCTTTTCTTTTCTCCCCAAATCTAGAGTTCCAAATACAGCCTTTATGGAAAAGACAGAGAAAAAAAAAGGGCTAAAAGAGTATCAAATATTTCTCAATTCATGTATGTTTGAAATTAACCTTTTTTAGGAATTAGACAAAAAAAAATATAATCTTTTTCTCCCGACTCTTTATGGGCAAACACTTTTTTTTGGGTTTGGTCGAGCCCCATGGCCCCAAATCTACCCCTCATCCCCAAGGAGTGTAGCTGAACCTTGGGCTCCATTTAAATTCCAGTGGGTTTTCAGACACAGACTCTCCTGCAATGCCTTTATTTATTTATTTTTTCTTTGTTTTTTTTGGGTCGTCAGAAATCTCTTTGCCTTGAAGGATTGCTTCATTCTTATACATCTTTAAGTCCTCAATCACTTCAATTCCAAGTAACTTTTCCGTTTTGATTACTGCAGTTTGCACTCTCAAGCCATACTTTATCACCGTTACAGAGATATGTTTCCCCCAAGGATATCAAATAATAACGATTATGATCAAGACAAAGACATCACCATTTTATCATCATCAACAAGCCAGTTCCCACCATAGTGGGGTTGGCAACATGAATCTTGTCTCTCTACTCCGCTCTATCAAAAATCATATTTCATTATCATAATGACAAATACAACAATAGTAGAAATAAAGAAACTGAAATAAGTTGTATTAAACCTTCAAAACAGAGGAAGTTCCTCTGCCTCTATGCACAGATTGTCTATAATTGCTGTATAACTGCTTTAACTGACTTGCCATCTCTATAAGAAAAAACAGAAGATGAAATAGAAGGAACTATAATTAGGTTTGGGTGGATATTCTGTATGAAATCTGACCTTTGAATTGAAGAAGATATTATTTCCTCATCTCAAATGACTGGTAACAAACTTACATACTTGAAGGGAACAACCACCTCTTTTTTCTTTTCCTTTTTCTTAATTTTTGGAATCTGCTTTTTTTCTCTTGGAATAGGATCTGCTACCTGGGCAGTTGTTCTCCATTTCCATTTACTGGTCTTGGACTTGCCCTACTGCCAAGTTCTTCAAAGATGGATCTACGGGGAATTTCCAGGGTAGGATTGCTCTTCAATCTGTCCTGATAATCCATACGCAAAACAACACATTAGGGAAAAATTACAGGACTCTGATGAAATGTGCCGCTTTTTATGCTTTTTGATTTCTAGTTTGATGAGAAGGGATGTTGGCAAGCTTTATGGTTAATGTATTAGTATTAGCAATTAATGTTCAGAGGACTGGTTTCAGAACAAGGTTGTGATTCCTGCATAGAACAACATTACGAAGATAATGCTTCTTTGATCACTGTGATCTCACTGCATAGTTCTAATTTTGAAGAGCTTGAACAGTTATAGAAGTGTTTCTTTATCTATAATTCCTTTTTTTAATCATGTTCATATACTCTTGATGTTTTACTAAATGCAATTTGCTTATCATATGCTTTATCAGAATTTTAATTTCTTTCTTCTCTCAAGTTAATATTTGCATCCTAGGTAAACAGTCTGTGATAACTAACCTGATTAATGTGCGAGAACCTTTGACGTGAACTCATGTAGGAGCGTGGTCCATGGCTAAAGCTGCTACTAGTACTTGCATCACTGTTCCCACCTAGATTTCTTAGTCTGTTGAGCTCGGGCAGTAGTTCTGTACCAAGGTCTGGTCTGTCCTTCCTCCTCAGTTCAGCACACTTCAGTGCCATTTTCGCAAAACTTAGAGCCTCTTCCACGGGCCAGTCTGGCACTGCCGGATCCAGCATCTCCATGAAATTTCCTTTTTCAATAGCCCTCTCCACATGGTGAGTAAGACCCATTGGAGGCTTTGCTGTGATAACTTGAAGCAACATTATACCCAAGGAGTATATGTCTGATTTAGTCCCCAGCATGCCTGTTTGCTGGTACTCTGGGTCTATGTAACAAAATGTCCCTGCTGTTGATGTCATGCGATATTGTGTAACAGTATCTGCCACAGAGGGTGGGACTAACCGTGCAAGGCCAACATCGCTGATTTTGCTTACATAATTACGATCTAGGAGGATGTTGCCTGGCTTAAGGTCACGATGAACAAGGGGCTCTGGTTTTGTCTGGTGAAGGAAAAGAAGCCCAGTTGCAATCTCTGCTGCTACTTTGAACCGAATCCTCCATGGTATTGGAGGAGTGTTCCCTCTCCGGAAAAGTCTGTCTTCTAAGCTACCATTTTCCATGTACTCATATACAAGACATCCATATTCCGGGCAAGCACCTAAGAGTAGGACCATGTTCGGATGTCTAATGCAGCTCAAAACCTCAACCTGCAATGTGATAATAAACACAGAGAGTTAATCTTTGGCTGATAAATGGTCAGAAGAAGTCTATAACACATATACATGAAAGTGTGTATATATTCTGTTATATGGACTTCTGCACACAGTTGTATAAGGTGTTTGTATACACATTTGCACACTCATATGAATTCATATAAAGAGCCCTTGTGCACCTACTCCGTTTGCATTGTATTTACCTCTTGTTGGAATTGCTTCTTTCCCTGTGCAGCATCTGGTCTTAGAACCTTAATGGCTACCCGGGTGTGATCAAGAGTAGCTTTATACACAGGTCCATATCCACCTTCTCCAATCTTCAGCGACTCTGCAAAGTAATCAGTTGCAATTTCTATCTCATCAATAGTGTATTTTCTATATCTGATATCATTGTTGGCTAAAGCATATAAAGCTCTTTTCTTCTCTTCTGCCTCACGCTTGGCCTTCACCTCTGCATTCTTTCTCTTCTGTGCCTCCAGTTGGGCTAGCCTTTGTGCTGCCTCAGCCGCTTCAAGAGCTGCCCTGCATTTTGCTTTCTCTTTCTCAGCAATGGCAAGGGCTGCCTCTTCAGCAAGTCTGGCTTCCTCGAACCTCCGAGCTTCTGCCGCTTTCCATTGATTAAGCTCTTTCGCCTAAAATCTAGAAGTCAGTCATTTAACTTGAATAGCTTGTGAATGGTCATGGTTGTGACTATACTTCTATATGATTTTACCTTCTGTTTGGCTGTAATTGCTTCTTTGCAAGCAGTACTATACATATCCATGGTCTGCTTCAGTTCAAGCCTCAATCTTTTCATCTCTGCTTCTATCTCACGCTGTAAATGAAGTTCATCAAAGAAGAACATGCACATCCCTCTATTATTCTTGAACATACTAATGGATTCTCACCACACCACACTATTTTTAAACAGTATTATAGAGAATACATTGCGGTTGTACTTACTGAGGAGGAGATGGAGCTCCTGGGAGTTTCTGCTGTGACGGAGAATTCTAAATCTTGGGCAGTAATGTCAACTGATCGGAAACCAAGGGGCCCAGACATATCGATGTCATCGGAGATGGAATTACGACTGGTTGAGTTCCTCCCTGAGCGATTATGAAGGTCAATACTTTCCACCGAGAGATTGCTAGGAGCATTCCTAGTGGCAGACAACCGGTCCCGTGCAGGCGTTCTTGGGTATTCATTGTTCCTATCCAGAGACCTCCTCTCAGAACTGGCATTTCTAAAGTTACCCCTACCAAATGGTGTTCTGTTTTGTAAAAAATCAAGAGTGTTAGGTGAATACATACATAAGCATTTTCTTTTCATCTTACAGTTAATTGGGTAGTTATATCTGTTTTGTTTTCTCTTTTCTGGCTAACCTGACTGCATCGTCAGTGTCCTGGTTATCAGTTGGAAGTGCCAAAGCAGATGGTTGCTTGGGTGGAGTTGAAGAATTGGGTGCTGGCCGATTTGCCGATCGGACATTCACTACCTTTCCTTTTGAGATAACATACACTGAACAAAAATCTGGTGCAGATTTAGTCAAGCTGTATGGCACATCTGGATTCCTGAACTTCCTGTGCACAATGACAAAGGCAAGGTTAGTTAAATTAGTTATGTATATAAAGAGAGAGAGACAGAGACGGATGAAACAGAGAGACCTTGTAAGAGCACTCCTGTTTGATTGGCCAACGACAATATTGCTGATAAAGGTGTTGTGGTTGATAAAATTAATTATGGCGCTGGACACATCAATGTCATCAAGGACCACCTCCTGGACTTTAACCTGAAATCCTCACTTTCAATTATGATCAGGCTTGATTGTAGAAGGAAATGTTGGGGGAATGGTGGGTGTCAGATCCTGAAATCAAAATTTGATCTGTACGTACTACTACGTACCCCTTTGCGAGCACAAAATCCTCGGTAAGGCAGGAAAAGCTGTTGCATCTCTACTTCGCTTGGCTCGCGATGGGATTCAGGGAAAGCATCATTAGGACCGTCTGTGCATCACACAAGGACAAGATGGTTAAGGAAACTAGAATAAAATGGCAAGCAAAGTAAGGATTTGGTGTTCATGGCGATTAACACGGCTTTAATTGATGATGAAAGAGGGGAGGGTACCTACGGTGTTGCAAACTTCGGGTTCGAACGTGGATGAGGATGATATAAGGGTTATTGACCAAGAGATGATCAACAGCCCATTTGACTGCTAATTGGCTGTTCTTGTCTCGATCGATCGCCACGGCTATTGAGGTCGCTTGAGGGACGTCAGTGGACGGGTTTGGAGGAGCCATGTGAAAGAGGCTGTGGGATCCGCCAGGCCGTTAGAGTTTAGCGGTCACCGGCACTACCACCACCGGAGTCCCGGACTCGACCACCCCAGAAAAAGGGAGGAGGAAGGCCACAACACAACGTACAGAGCAGAAGAGAAGAAAAGAAAAGGATCCCTACCCTCCTTTGCTTTCAGCTCCTTTGTCTTGATCCACGCGGGTCCCACATGTTCTCCTAACAACTTAACAGAATTAACCAACTCGAGCGATCTCCTCCTCTTCTTCCTTCCTCATTTTAAGCGAATATAACTTTAGATAATAGACCCGTGTTTTAGTTTTTTCCCCCTTTCATGTTTTACTTGTTTCTCGGTCTCACGATTTCTTCATAGTATCGTCATCAAACAACAGATAATATCCATTAGGAAGGATGTAATTGGAAACCATTAAATCAAGCCTTTGCTGGTTACAGGCACACTCTGTTTCAGTCAAGAACGACGACCCATGGGCACTTGATGTGGAGGATGCTCATCCTGTGTGGTCTGAGGGACGTGTGCCACCAACTCGAGCAACTTGGTACCAAGCTTAGAGAATAATTTTAACAAATCAAGGGTCTCGATTTGCCAAAACACATAAAACCTTCAATTGTGCATTTTTAAAATTTTTACCTTCTTGGTTAACGAAAACTTTACCAAAACACAGAGATTTTGTTTACCACAATCCCAACAACACCACATCCCATTGATACCCAAGGTTTTGTGTTTCGGTGCCGATGGGCTTGTCGATCTTTGAAAAAATTAAAAAGGCAAAAAAACTGGAAAAAAATTGATTTTTTTATTCTGTCGAAATTTCACCGACACGCCACTAAAAATCACTAATGAAAATTTAAAAAAAAAATCAATTTTTTCTCACTTTATTGCCTATGTCACCCATTTTGACCCATTTCGCTCGGCACGCCGCAAAAAATCGTCGACGATGCAACTGGGCGATTTTTTTTTTATCGAAAGGCATCGTTACCTTAAAAGAAAAAAACGAAATTTCGGCATCACGCCGTGACGTGCCGCTGAAACTGTAAACGCTGTTGATACCATCACCACAGTTGCAATCACCATAACTATCATTATTCTTGCTAATATAACCACCACAATTACAACCACCTGTTAAACAACCGTTTCACCTAAAAGCTTAAGTTGATAGATGAAGTCACAACTATGTAAATAGGAGAGCCCAAATATGATATTTCAACACCACCCCTACAAACACCACCACCAATACCAATACCATCACCAACACTGCCACCTTCTCCACTACCACCACCACAACTACATCACTATCATTTTTTTTAATAATAAGTGATGAAAAATATGTATTAATAAGAGAAAACAAAGTGCAAATAATCAAGGGAAAAAGAGCAAAACCACCCACAAGAAGAGGATGGAAAAGAAGCAACAAAAAAAACATGTACGGCTATACCCATTACCACTACCATTGCCACCTACTACTACCATCACCATCACCAGCACCACTACTATTGCTGCAACCACCGCTATTACAAATAATACGACTATTGACCACTACCACTACAAAGAGTTGTAGATCATAATTATTAGACTTTCCAAGCACAATTTTTTCTTAATATCATAATTTATATTGATTAATTGTTACCAAACGGCTTTTTCCACACCAGCTTCCAAAAACATAAAAACAATTTTAAAAATTTTTCGTTTTTAGATTACAAAGAGGAACCCCAAAAAAAAAAAAAACGTTTCCAAACCAAACACTATATTAGCATTATTGGGTAATAACATATACAAGTATTAGTATGCAATATTGATACATCAGTTTTATCTTTGAAGTTTTTGAACAAATCAGAAATCAACTTGTGTAAATTCTAGTGCATTTGCGTCAGGATCTCGTGTGAAAATTGCTGGCCTCCCAGATCGGCTAAGAGTGTAGGATATACCTGAAAATCAATTAGCATCATAAAAAAATGCATCCTCTATTTATATTCCCAACTGTTTTGATGTAAGTATGATTCGGTGGCAATTAGTAGTGAAAAAGTGATTGATTCTGTTATAGCATGAGAAACAGACAATTACCCGCTTTATCAAAGATGGCCTTCAGCTTCGAAACATCTTGGATTGCAATACAAGTATGACGGTCACGGCCACCATGTTCAGGTCGCCCCGTCAAGGGATCAGGATTTGAAAGCTCCATCAAATGAATCATCTCAGAACCCACCCACAGCCAAGCACCCCTATATGGGAGCTTATCATGTGGCCTCGCTTCATTTATCTTCAGACCTGATTTAACTACAAAAGTAAAAAATTCTGCCAATGCAAAGGCATGATATGTGGAATCTGCCTACTAAGAGAAGCATACCAAGAATGTTCTGATAAAACTCAAGGGACCTTTCGAGGTTTTCACAAAGAAGCCCAACATGGTGAATACTGACGAGTCCAATATCTGCATAAACAGAAAGTCAGAAAACAATAAGATCACTTGTAAGAAAAAAAAAACAGATATTGGTATAAAAGCAACTTATAATGAGGTATCTAAGATCTTTACCCAGATCAAGAACACAACCTCGTGTTTGAGGTGAAATTTGTTAAAGATATTGTTCTGCGGGCTCAAATACTTGGGAGTTAATTCTAATGTACTTGGGCTCAAAACTCTTAGAGGAATTGCATGATAAGATTGATTTTTAAAGAGTGGCAGGCTATGCAAATCAAAGTACTCCCCTTCTTATATGGATGAAATGAAATCTATAAACAAATTAGCCACATTCTCCCATCAGAAATGTTTATCACCCTTTTTTTTTGGGAACCTATATGGATCATATAGCTGAAGCTAATGTCAATAATGTGTACTCGCATATTCAAATAAAATTGATAATTAACTATCTTGGACTGAACTTGCACTATTCAAATAAAATTGATAATTAACTATCTTGGACTGAACTTGCACTTTCAGTGTCTCGCAAGCCATGAATTAACAGGTATCTAAAACTGATGTCTTAACATACTGCTCATGAAATTTGCTACCATGTTCTTGTTTCTTGTGTGTAGATTGACTTCTTCATGTGTGCTCCTTAGGCTAGTGATTATAATAATTTCAAATTTGGTTCAAAAATCATAAAGAAAATGTTAATTAATTACCTCTTGGCTTCTAGGAAACAGCTTAGCCGGAGTTTTGCTTGTATACCAATACATTATTAAACTACAAATAAGAGCGATATAGTGATTTTTAGGTGCTCTAGGGTAAAGATTTCAACAGTATTAGGAATCCCATCATCAACTGCTATAAAACAAATTTAAGCTGCAAGCCCGTATCGGTTGTAAGAGTCAGCTTGATCTTTGTGCAAACCTCTGTCTCATTTAGATTCAGACGATGATTTCCAAAGATCTGATTCTGATTGCCTTCTGAAAAAGGCATTAATTATTAGCATGATCAAGTCATTGTGATATCTAAAGACTTCTAGTTTCCAGATCGGGCAAGAGTTAAAGTTCCCCCAAAATAATTTCATGAATGGATGTTTAAAATAATGATGTTCTTTGAGATCCTGAACTACAATCAGATAAAAAAGTAGTATGTTCTTAGCTATTGAAGATGCATAAGAGAACTAACCATCATTACTGTCAACATTAGCAGACTCCTTCACAAGAACATCCCCTTGAACAGCAATCTTAGCTTTTGCAGGTAAACAAAGGCGATGCCTCCTATTATATTGCGGAATTGCCTGGAAGGTTTTGGGTGATGACAGATTAACACATAGGCTCCTGAAACCAACACGCTCTACCTGTAAGAAATTGCTTCAGCGTCAACCAAAGGAAACAATAAATGAAGTTATAAAACACGAATCAAGAATTATAATTACGAATGCAAAATATCTCCCAGAACTATAGTTCAGAATCTACATGAACCTCAATTACTGAAGCGACTACCTGGGGTTTCTGAATAATTGCAATTAGAGCCCGACAAAACACCAATAATAATATGAGACTCATACGGGCAAGAAACGCCCATAGAACTGGATCATTACCTTCAGTATAAGTCCTACCAAATCTCTTTGTTTTGATTCCTATTAAACTAAAAAAAATTTACCATGTTTATTATTATTTTTTCTTTGTGAACTTCAAGAACAGATTTACACTCAATTTTGATTGATTTTCCAGAATTTTTTATATTTAAAGATACTATCGACACTGAAACAAAAATCAAATCAATAAGAAGAAAACTCTCTCAAAACAAAAGAAAACTAGAAAGTTAATATCGAAGAGATGGTATGATTTGACCCAAAATAAAAAAAGGAAAAAGAGAAGATTTGATATTATTACCCCAATATGGGGAGAAATGATCGGAGATGGATTCAAACCAGACGCCATGAAGAGAAGCTCGTATCGTTCTCTCTCCTTTTAGGCAGAATCAATTCCGCCACAAAAAAAAATTTTTTTTTGGTAGAAATTCCGCCACAAAATCAATCTGATTCTGAACACACGAACAGCTGCCACCATCTCGTGTGGTATGATCCGCAGAATATAAGGTTTTGTTGGGTCCCAGCTAGGTCTCATCACTGTGCAGGCTTGGGCTGGATCGGGAACGCCCATTAAAAGGCTATAAAAACCTAAGCCCACCCATGAAATAAAAAGTTTTAATTTTTTTGTTACCTGTAATGAAATATGGTGTTCAAAATTAGGAAATATATATATATATATATATATATATACACACACACAAACTAAAGACCAACTATATATATATATACAGAGACAAAGAAGATCAACTATATAAGAATATTAAATCAGAAGCTTTTTGGGTTTAAAATATAATTTCAAGTGCTTTATATATATACATATTATTAACAAAACATTATATTTCTAATATTATTTATAATATCTATATTTATACTATATTTAACGCGAGAAGGCCCTTGGGAAGCGTGCTAAAACAATTTACTTCTTTCCTAAAATGCCCATGCCTTGCGTAGTCTAGGGTTTCAATAATATAAAGCTATACCCGTCTAAACACAACATTTTCATTCAAAACCATGTTAGTTTGTAACTGCTTCCCTGCTACTCCTCTCCTTATTTCCTCTCTCCACGTGCAATACTGCACGTGCACCCCTGCTAGTATAAAATATATATCGGGCTAGCCCACTGTGAGAATTTCCATAAATGACCAAGCCTACCCAAGAATCTTTTTCAGGCTTTTAAATTCTTGCCCAACATGGCCTTATGGACAGCTAATGTGTGGCCAAGCTCGTGCAAGACTAGGTGGGTCATCCCAGACTAGGTTAAGGCCAGCCAATGAACACCCAAGAAAACTTTTGTGAATGCCATATACATGACTGAACTATTAGCAATAGGATAACATACTTAGCTCAAAGAATGTGATGACCCTATGGATTGAAGGAGACTATAGAATCGACTATTAGAATAAGAGGTGAAGCTAGCAAGAGCATTTTATAGCAAGCAAAGACAATTGCAGAAGATATTCGCCATATTGTGAAAGGATTCGATTAGAAAAGAATAATTTATATCTATCTATTACTAATACTAGTGGGGTGCATGTGCATAACTGCACATAGGGGAGGGAATAGTTACAACTGTATACAGTTTAAATCTAAAAAGTGAAAGTAGAGGTGGTTGTTGAAGTTATATGTTGATGTTGTTTTGTTTGTAGAGAGAAAAGTTTGAAAAAAAAGGGCACCAGAATTAAAGAATATTTCCCCCTCTTTTCTTTACTAATAATATAGATAAAATGAACATCCTATTTTCTGACAAAATTTGATGTCAAAAAGGCCTTCCTCTTTTTATTAAATTAACTCCTATACCTATTTGGTAATGCCACGTATATCACTAACTAATTGACTAATATTTTAATACCCAAAACACCCTCAATTCTCTTTCAAATATGCTGTGCACATAGCACATGCATTCCCCTAGTCCAAAGAAATAGTAAAAAAAATGTGAAATTGAGTTAAATTTATAATCAGAAACAAGCTTAGGTAGATAACAAGATGGTCCATGAAAAATGGTGTAAGACCATCAAGGCAAGGGATCTGCATTGCTTAAAATCTTTTTTGCATCATGACTGACATTGTTGACATTGCTTTTTATAGCTAACGAGTCCAACCGTTTACCTTAAAATCTTTTTATTCTTGGGGTCAACATTCAACAACGAAAGCTGCATTCCCTTACATTTTAAACAAAGTAGTCGTTGTTGATTGAACAGATGTAATGTGGTTGGCAATTGATCGTATTTAAAAGACCATTACTACGCATGTCCTCTTCACAGAATAACCAGGACAATATCTTAAAAGCTGATAGTAACTCAAAAAATCTGGAGTAATTAATTCACCTTGCTTTGATATTAATAATAATCACCACATAAACTATAAAGGCATCGGTCATTGACTTGACCCACATGATACAGAAAATATATCTGATAAAAGGGCAAAAAACTATTTGTGTTCTTTAGATTTTAAAGAGAAAAAAAAAAAAGAGAGGAAGGGAAGGCAACTATTTACCTCTACTAAGAAATAAGAAAAAGATTGCTTTATTACTTCAATTATGAAGTAAAAAATTTTATTTTCATATCACTAGACTTATACATTTCAAAAGAACCTTTTTCTTTGTAATATCAAAATAATATTTTTGAAAGGCAAATCCAAACGGAAAATCATTCATATATGTCTAATCCCGACCCAGCTTGAGCTTCTAGTTCTTTGAGCTCAAAACCATCCTCAAAGAACGAGAGAGACTCATCTAGTGCATTCCATTGTACCATCCATAAAAAATGTACGGTTGCATGCCTTTTTTCAATAGGAGACCCATACCCCGAACAAAATCCCAGTTGATGTGAGATAACAACAGGCAATCTAGACTTGAATTAGGTTGATCTGGCCCTAATCCATACTATTACTAGATATTATAGGAAGCAGTCCCCTAAGAACATGCCAAACACAAATTTTTTTCCCCCCAAAACAATCATATAATAGCTTATTTTCCTATATTTCTAGGGATAATTTGGATTTTCTTTTTGTTTTTCATTTTCTAAAGGATGCCTTTTAAGAATTTTTGGGCCCTTGTATTAATTACCCAAACAATTACTTATGTCCAAAACAATTGCTTAAATCCACTTTTCACTATTAGGATAAAGTCCCGCACGTGTAACCGCATACGTGCGGCCGGGTCAGCTTTTTGCCAGCTATAATAGAAACAGTCAAATACCAAGCACGGATGGACACAAGCGTAGTAGAGGTAGATGTCGATTACAAAAAGGCAAACGACCAAATCTGTAATTACGGAGAAACATCAGGGTACCTTCGGTCGGGGAAAAAAGGCAAAAAAAGAGAAAAACAAATTTACAGGGGTAGACACAGACAGAGCGAATCAAACTTCTAATATTGTTGGAAGGGTTCGAGAGGAGAGCGTCTTGGAAACAGAGAGCGAGACTCAAATTGCAGAGAGAAATGGAGGATCGCGCGGAGGAGAATGGCGAGCCCTCGGAGGAGCAGGCCCTGGGCTCAAGCTTGACACTGGAGCGGGTAGCTGCAGCCAAGCAGTTCATAGAGAACCATTACAAAGCGCAGATGAAGAACATCCAAGACCGAAAGGCAAGGTAAACAAGACATCTTATCATCCGCCTTATACATCTCGATACTTCTTCTGTATTTTTAGATCGCATGTTGACATCCGTTCTGTTGACGAATCTGATATTTTCGGCTGCATTTCATTGATTTCTCGACGTCTGATCCATTTAGGTTGTCTATTTTTCTAACGATGTGTAGTCATTTGCTTGTGATTGCGCAAATCAAATGTGAATGCGAGTGATTCAATTATAATTTGTGAGAACTAGGTTTGTTGAAGAGGATTGTATGCCTAATGAAGGATGTCATGTGATCTGATGATTTTATTGCGACAAATTCCCCTCGTTCTGCATTCTCGTCATCGGTGATACTAAGTTCAATGGGATTGATTTTTTTAGGTAGCATAAGAGTCTCACGATATGTAACCATCTCGCTTGTTTTTTTCACAAATAACAAGGCACTAGACAGGGATCCAATGGTTAAAGTCTGGCGTGCGATCTTTAATTTTACTACCTGGTTTTTAATCTCACATTGTATTAATCGGCACTTATGCTTGGTTAAGATGGTGTCATGAATTGAAATTTAATGCGTCAGATCCTGGAATTTGGAATATACAGATCGTGGTCTATAATGTTGTAGTTACCAATCTCTGAATTTTTTGTCACTATTCTCAATGCACATCCATGTACTTTGCTGAATAAGTTTCCCGATTGACATTTTCTTTGATGAACATTACATCAATGGATATGGTTATTTAAAATAAAATATCTGATAGTTTACCACCGGTATGGTTCACAGTATTGACGCAGCCATGCTGGAAAAGAGATGGTTTCCGTTGAAGTGACCTATACCACAGTTTGACTTAGAGCAATCATTATGGGGTTTCTTTGAAGATGTAATTTGTGAGGTTTTGAAACACAAAGCCTCTCAAAGTAGAAAGAAGAATATTTTAGTGTGTGGAAAATCTAAAAAATCCATATAAATAGAACAAAAAATATAAGAAATAAGAAAAATAGTAAATTTTGCTAGGAAAACTATAAGTAATATCATTTGCGTTATTATTATTTTGAATAGCTAGTTAAAAAAAATTCGTAATTGAATGGATAATAAAAAATATAAATGGATATTTGGATATCTGTCTCATCGGGGCTGTTATCTGCCCATCTATTTTGTTAGTTTTCATTTCATTTGGTGTGATAAGGATTGCCTCCCTCTCCCCTTCCTACTTGGCAGATTTTGAAGATCTCTGTTTCTCCTGGCATCAAGGCATTCATCTGACCTACGGTTATTTACGAAACCAACACAAATGATATGCTCCAAAAGAGAAGAAAATACCTACCTTTGTCTTCTAGGATTATATTGTTCGTGGGTTAGGTTGAGTTGATGAATTACCTCTTTCTTCAATGTAAGGTTGCTAGAGATATTTTGTATTTCTCTCTCTGGTTAATGGGGGTGGGAGAAGGTGGTGATTGCTATTATTTCCCTTGCTGTATTTGTGGCTGTTTTTGAGGTTGGGCAAGAGAGCTAACATTATTAAGCATCTCTTTTCCATACTATTTTGTAGACTGTGTATCACAATCGTAGTTAAAATATCTCCAAGAAAAACTTTCCGTAAGTTTTTCCTTTCCATAGTATACTAAAGTTTTCCTTATATAGGAGTATTTCCCTTGTTCCTAAATCTTTGTACATATGTTTTAATGGTAGTATTACATAATATAAAAAATTCCTCTAAAATTTCCTTATTCCAGAACAATGAAGTTTCCCTTGAAATTGAAACTTAAAGTCATGGCGTGGATTCAGTGTCTTAAATTTTGGTGAAATATGTAGAAATTTTGCTATCTTTACCCTGCAGTTAGAATTACCAGTTTTATTTGTTGAAACCTATGATAAATTCACTATATTGATTTTTCAGTGAGATAATCGCATGTATTAATATAAATTTATTAGTATAGATTTTGGTCAACTTTTTTGACATGTTGAAGTTTTGATTGAAGCTTTAAAGACTTATATTTGCATAGAATAAATTTTGATGGTTAAGCTGTAGCTTTTCATTGATCATGCTAGAGGTATGGTCACAATAATACATTGGCTGTGTGCCTCAAAACTCACTGTTGTTAGTTCAGATACTTTATGGAGTGGAGATCTGCGGCCCTTTCTTCATCTTACATAGTGACTGTTTGGGCAGGTTAGAAGCACTGTATGCAGTGGGTGCGTAAGCTAACTTCGACTGGTTATTTTTATGGAATCTTGGACCTTTGCAGATTAGAAGTATTTTTGGGGATCATGGCAGTACTAATTTTCATGCTTTTTTTGGCACCACTACAGAAGGGGATGCTGTTAAGATAAATTGATTGCCTTTTGATATACCTCTCAGTAGTAAATTCTCATGGCTATACCACACTGATTGTTGAGGGGAAGTTGATCTTTATCATCTTTTGGAAACACAAGTCTCAGGCTGGCTAAACTTGTTTTTCTAGCTTGAATTCTAGGATCTGAGATGAATCTCTTGTCCTCTACCATGCCTATATTGTCTAATGGCATGGTTGATTGGCTAGCTAAGAGGGATGATGAGGGAGAGCTTATGTTTAGTTGTTATTCTCTATTTCAAACTGTGGAGTCCAATTTTCCTTTTTCTGACGTGCCTTTTTTGTTTTATATGCCTGGTTGATTAAATCCTTTATGTACAAACCACTTGTGAAATGAATACCTCATTTCACAAGAAAGAGATATGTCTCGTGGGTGACAGCAGTGCAAGTGATAAAGATACCGAGAAAAAGGAGCCTTCATTAGGCACATAAGTTATACCTAGTCGTTAACAGCAATTCAGGGGACATCTGTCTCGGTTGCTTTCTATTTGAAAAGTTCTTTTTGCTTGATTGTATGTTTCCCCGCGCACCCCACCCCCTTTACTTTTTTCTTTCATAATCTGAGCGTTTATTTGAGAGTTTTCTTACTTTAATGGTAGGTAAGGGAATGTTATTGGAAGCTCTCCAACAAGAAATGCCAGATAAATCTATGGTTTCTTCACTAGGCCATAATGTTAATTCTACACAATATGCAGGACAACCAGTAATATGCCTATTGGCTAAACAGTCTACACAAGCTAACTTGGAGGACAGTTTTCATGTACTGGCTTCATGTTTGTCTGTGCATATGTTAGATATTGTTCTTCAGTGCTTGTCAATTTAGTGTCCTGCTTTCCATTTAGCCGTATGATCTCAGCCCTTTTACTTGCCTTGCAATTGCTCTTCTTTTTCTCATGGCATCCTTGTTCCATTTACTAATGGAAAAAAGGTTAATTTGACTAAAGGATATGCTAATAATGACAGATCTTGGTATATTTCCTTATATTATTTAATTTAACTGCAGACGGTCTGTGTTAGAGAGACAACTAGCTTCATCGGATGTCCCAGAGGAGGAGCAAATCAATATAATTAAGGATCTGGAGCGGAAAGAAACAGAGTTTATGCGGCTCAAACGACACAAGATCTGTGTTGATGATTTTGAGCTTCTAACCATTATTGGAAGAGGCGCATTTGGAGAGGTTACAGACTTGCATGATACATTTTCAATTTTGCAATGCATTTATAGATCCATTTTCAGATTCTTAAATTTACAGACTAAAATGTATAGATGTTATGTGCGGAGAGCTAAACACATTAATTGTAAAATTTCAATGGAATCTTGCAGCAATTTGAAGTAAAGATTCACCAAGTTTAAATGGTAGTGGTGGCTGTCATTGCAAAATGACGAGAGTTTCCAAAAAATTCACCAACCATCATTTTTCTTAAATTAATCTATGAGATTGGTCTTCTTACTTACTCTGGGGTGCTTGTTCGCATCCTTGATTTTTTTCCACTCTTGGGTCCCTCTCTTATCACATGGACTAACCCCCCCCCCCCCCCCAGCCCCGGTAGGCGAAACTGTCCGGTTCCACCTTTTTCATGTTAGTTTTTTATGCATGATTCTCCCAAAAGATTGCTGATATTGAAATTTTTTTTTTGGGTAAAATTGCTATATTGACAGAATTCAGCTCCTGAGCATGGCTTTCCATTTGACTTGAAGATTTCTTTTTCTCATGATCTTCTCATGCATTTTCCAGTTTTCTGGAGTTTTTTTCCTTTCATTTTTGCTCTTTGGTTTACCATATTGTGTTTATTTTAATCTTTTTTCTTATGTAAGATATGTTGTTCTGGAGTTAGATATCAGATGGATGCTAACAGTATACTCTACTACAGGTTAGACTCTGTCGTGAGAAGAAATCTGGAAACATATACGCCATGAAGAAGCTGAAGAAATCAGAAATGGTTAGCAGGGGACAGGTGAGTGTGGGAACCAGTATTATATATGGGGAGCCATAATTGAACTTTTTCGAAAGAAATCATTGTATCCTCTAAAGGCCATATATCTGGGAGGAACTTGCAGATAAGGGCCTTTGTTATTTTCATCTAATTTTTTTCATGAATGACATTTATGCTCATGTTCTTCCCTTTATGTATGAAAGTTATGACTAGAAGGGATTGAGTTTTTGGCCTTTTTATGTCTCTCTCTGGCTAACCCAAAATAAAAGCTGTCTTTCGTACTTTTTTTGGGCATATGAATTTCATTGGTGAATGAGGCAGCTTTTTCTAGTTCCTTGATATTCATGCATTCCAATACTTACACTGTTTAAAGCCTCTGTTTGTGTTTTATCATTCTTTGACTATTGTGCCATTGAAAAGCAATATTGGGGCAGCATTCTATCTATTCATGGCTATTGAATAGATAGAATGCTAATAGGAGACGACACAATCATAGGATTATTATGGTTTACCTAAGGATGTTAAGATAGTGTTGGCAAGGTTGAGAAAGATAAGTGGATGAACAATGACATTTTAGGGTGAGTAGGAGTAGCAGCCCTAATAGGAGATCAAATTTAGAAAGTCGGTTGGGATGGTTTGGCATGTAAAATAGATACTTGTCGAGTCACCTATGAGAAGATGCAATATGGTACAAGTTGAACCTAAAATGTAGATGAAAATTTGAAAGGACCTGGATGGTGTTGGTTTTTGAGAATTGGATCTGTGTTTCGGACCAAACAATTTGGAATAGGACATACCACCTTTTATTTGTTTATATAACATAATAGCATGTTCCATCTTTAAGATATTTGTAATTGTAAGTAAAAATTGTTATTGTACTCATTAATAAAATTGGTATTGTACTCATTAAATGTATCCTTGAACCATAGGTCGAACATGTTAGAGCAGAAAGGAACTTGCTTGCAGAAGTGGCCAGCCACTGCATCGTCAAACTATACTATTCATTTCAAGATGCTGAATACTTATATCTAATTATGGAATACCTTCCTGGTGGCGACATGATGACGCTGCTGATAAGGGAAGACACTTTAACTGAAAGTGTGGCCAGATTTTACATTGCTCAAAGTGTCCTGGCCATAGAGTCCATTCATAAACATAATTACATTCACAGGTTTGTGTTTATCTGTTGTTGATATGTTAACTGAGCTGGTGTGTGTGAAGCAGCACGATTCAGTGAATTGGGTGCATTTTTGTAACTTTGTACGTAAAGCTATATCTTGTGTTTCTCATTACTGTGAAATCTTTTCTATTTCAGAGATATTAAACCTGACAATCTTTTACTTGACAAAAATGGTCATATGAAGCTGTCTGATTTTGGCCTCTGCAAACCACTTGACTGTACAACTTTGTCTGCTATAAATGAAAATGAGGCCATGGATGATGAAACTCTGAGGGAGTCGATGGATATTGATGGATGCTTCCCAGATACAGGTAATGGGAGCAGGTGGAAAAGCCCCCAAGAACAACTTCAGCATTGGCAGATAAACCGGAGGAAGTTGGTATGCAATTGATATTGCTTTTCTATATATTGAAACATAAGTATACAATCGAGGTTTTAGATATTGGCCAGAACCCATATGACTTATTTGAGTTGTGGTTGTTTTTAGGGTGGCCAATCTTGAAGATATCAACCAATTCTTGTTAAGCCTCTATTTTCAAATAGTATTGTGAAATACCTGATATGGCCGATATGTATTGACTCATCAGTTTTGGATGGGGACGGATTTCCAATCTGAAACTGATATTTTAAACCTTGTATGCAATACATATTTCTCCAAAAACTGCATTCTAGATCATGCTCTCGAAGGATGTTTACTGATTGTTGTTGTGTGGTGTGATCTCTCTCCATTTGCATATGAGTTGAATACCTCATTCCTTATATGCTTCTTTCTGTTAATCAGGGCATGGGGAGATTAGTTAGGAAGCTGGTTTGTGGTCTAGTGCTTCTGTTCATCAGTTTTTGGGCTCTTTGCTGTTTTTGAGTCCCTTTAGTATGAGTCCTTGTATTATCTTTTTATTACTATCAATCTAATATACGTGATTTACATAAAAAGAGAATAAAATTCTAAGATCAAGCAGAATTAGACATCCATAAAGCAGTCCTCATGTTACTTGATCCAAAGTGTTGCCCTTTTCTGTTTGATGGATGCATGCAACTAGGTATTTCCATCTTCGATATCATCAGATCCTTTGGACTTTAAGAACAAATTTTCTGTAAAATGAATTCTAAACCGTCTCCTCTGATATGTTCATGAAGTTCACTTCTTATTCCATTTATTTCCACCAAAATGGGTCTTCCTGATCAAAATGTTCAATTAAGATCTTTTTGATTAATGATTTTATGGTCCACATAAGAGCTAATCTAAGTTCTGACATGTCAAAGTTCCAGACTGTCATTAAGTGTCTGATGTCTGGGACTTGATGTTCTTTACGGTCAGGAAAGTGCCAAAGTTTGTAACTTCTCTATGTTTATATGTTGTTTTAGAAATATATCAAGCCTTTTATCCCACATTAAAGGGTATTCATTGCATGACCTTTCCTTCACAGGCATTTTCCACAGTTGGTACACCGGATTATATTGCTCCAGAAGTACTACTGAAGAAAGGATATGGCATGGAATGTGACTGGTTAGTCACAATATTTATTCTTTTCAATGTCATGCATAATGAGATTTTTAATGAAATGAAACTGGTTGTATCCTATGTTAAAAGCCATTAGCTTTTTCATGATTGTGTTTCATGGTGCTTTCTCTGTTGCTTAGTTATCTGTTGATCTCTCTATTAATTTGCTGTTATCTTAACTTTCTGTGGTTAGAGAAAGTTTATATGTTTTCATGATATTCAACTAATGTTTTATGTCTTTGTTAATTTGATGTATAGACTCTTTTCTACGATTCAAAGTAATGAGAAGAATGGAATAATTTGCAGTTAAAGAAAAGGATGAACCTATTACATGTTTTTGGTAGATGGACTTTGGTCGAATAATAAAGGATTTGTTGAAAGTTTCTCTGAGAAGTCTTACATTAATGTGCTTATCCTTCTTTGCTTGCAAGTATACATGAAATGTAAGGTTGTCAAGTCAAGGTTGCAAGATACATTTTCTGTAGGTTTTGTTGTTGCTGTTTTGACTTGGGCTTTCTAAAATTTTTACTTAGTTTGACAGTTCAGGATTGACTTGCAGCCAGGCTGTAACCAGCTATTTTGCAACTTGGCTTATTTAGTTCGAAAAAATAAACAAATTTTTGTTATTTTAAGCCTAAAATATGGTGTCTATGTGCCACTTTCTCCTGTATTTTCTCCTAAAAGATTCCTGGTTAGAATCTGAATGGTGTCTTGTAAAACTATATTCATCATCATCATAAGCTAGTTCCCACCAAACTGGGTAATATAGTTTGTAAAACTATATTACATAATTAAATCAATCTACTTCTTATCAGGATTTGCACAGTATTTGTAATTTGATGTCTGTTACAAAGTTTTTTTGACAATATATAGACTTTAATGTGTTAAGCATGGCCCTATGACTATGAGTTGGGAATACTGTTGCTATGAAATAGATATCAATTCTAAAGCATGATCTTTACTATGCCTATGAAATATAGAAGCCTTTCGTGCAAATCTTATAAGTGAGAATGGCAAAGATGAACCTGAAGCTATCAACTACAAGCCACAATACCTGTTATATATGTTTTTATATTAGCTGATACTTGATGGATACTGTAGCACAAATTTTAGTTTCATTTTTATTAGAGAAACGGAAATAAATTCTGTTTGATGCACACTTATCTATTCCATTTTTTGCAGGTGGTCACTAGGTGCAATAATGTATGAGATGCTTGTTGGCTATCCTCCGTTTTACTCTGATGACCCAATAACCACATGCAGAAAGGTCAACATAACATTCAAGTGGTTTGCTGTGTTATTTCATGCCTGATGTGATTTTGCATCATATTTTTCTATCTTAAAGTTGACATACGTTCAATCATAATGTTGTACCTACATATTTGTGTCATCTATCATATTCTTATTGTATATTATTACTTGATTGTAATTTTCAATCTACCTCAGTCTATTATATTTGCTTTTAAGATTTTGAACTCAAGCTATCTTAACGATCACATTAGGGTGAAAGTTTCTCTAATACATCAGGCTGCTACATACATTGTAATGTATTTAAAGATGGTTTTGAAAGTTTCTCGAGATATTATAGAGAAAAAAAATTATGTTTTCTCTAGTTTAAGTACAACTAAAAGTACAAATATACTAGGATTTGAAAGCAAACTATATTAGATAATCTACAATTGCAAGCAACAAATGAGAATGGTTAGATTCTTTCTGTTTTAAAAGAAAAATATATTTCATAATCTATAAAACTGCAAACTCAGCTCCAAATAGTTTACCAGCAACAAGATTTTCAAGTGGTATTCTTTGTGGGTGCATTCGGTTTTTGTGTTTTTTTTCTTTTTTTGGGGGGTGCTGTTGAGAGATACAGAGCTGTTTCCATCAACTATTGTGCCAAAAAGCGAAAAGAACTAGAGCAGAGTTATACCTAATTAAGGTTGAAAAAGAGATATATATAATATCCTTTGCTTACTGATAAAAGAAAAAAAATAATAAGGGTTGAAAAAGAGATACTAGTGCAGAAATTGGTTTCCAAGGGCTGGCAAGCAGGTGGATTTAACATTAGAATTTTGTGTTCCAAAATTTCTGGCAATAGTACTATGGTACAACCATGGTTCAAAGTATCGTATCGACGTGCCGTATCGGACGATCCAAAAATGGAAACGTATCGAGGATACGCACGGATACGGTCTAAAATGGTGGATACGGGTGGATACGGTGGATACATAGATTAAAACCTATCCAGATAGAAAGATAAGTTAAAAATATGTTAAATAAATATGTTTCTAGCATTATAGGGCTATACAAATAATATCTATGCATTTTAGAAGCAAATAGGCACACGCGAAAATGAATGAAAATTATAATAAAAGCTATAAAAGGTTAAATAAACCAATAAATAAGGTTAGAAAATTCATTCAAATAATATAAGTAACACACTAAGTTATTAACACTTAAAACATCAAAATCAACAATAAATTACTATCATGATTCATAACACAAAATTCTCCATAATCCATTACATAAAAATAGGTGGTTTCAAAATCCAAACATAAAAAGCTACTTCATGGTCCCTAATATCTTCTTCAATGCCAGAAGGAGTGACGTGCAGGTTCATCTTCAGCTTCTTCATAATCGGCCAATGGCACGTTATGCGTGCGCTGAACATGCTGACAATAAGAAGCCCAATCCATATAATTTCGATACCATGCTTCATACTCCCTTCTAAATTGCTGATACTGTGCTGAAGTAGGCCTATAGTAACCCCCAACATTACCACCATAGTGACCATACTGATCCATCTGCTGCCCATAAGATGATGATCCCTCCTGGCCATACCCATAGCCTGTATGCTCATAACCATATCCATAACTAGACTGATAAGATGATCCTCCCTGGCCATAACCATAATCATATGAAGAAGATGACCTCTCCTGGGTACGCCCAAAAGACGACGACCTCGACCCTGAATTGGGTCCACCTCCAAATATGCCTGAAAGACCCACATTAATCAAGTCTATTCCTTGTGTAATGGCATCTAAATTATGTCCACGTGGCATCATCACATCATCGTGTTCTGATCCTGGTGCTGGATGGCCTCCACGTCGTTTCCGATGGTAAAGATTATGAATGGAAGGAGGATGTCCCCTATGGCCACTACCATGATCATACTGCTGCTGCTGCTCCTCAGCCTCCTCTGTAATGTGAATACCACCACCATAGCCACTACCAGTACCACCCTGTGGTGGACTTGGTGGTGATGAAGGACTCTCACGACGTCCAACATCATCATCGTCGTCATTTTCATCATCATCATCGTCGTCATCATCATCAGGAGGATCACGACCCACTCCAGTACTACTGCTGCTCACCCCAGCTCGACTACTCCCTGCAGCTCTAGTATTTCCTCCTCCTTCATCATCACTAAATCTGTTGACCAAGTTTGCCACATAGCTACTTGGTCTTGTAGGCCTCCCCTCATCATCTAATTCATCGAGCACTACCTCCTCTGGATTATCCAACCATTCCGTGAGTAGCTCATCTGCATCTTCATCAAATATGTGTGCAAGGTCAATCGGCCTAAACTCGCCTTCCCCCCTTCTGCTTTGCTTTTGAAGATGTCGTATCTTTAGCCTCATGTTGTAGTGCACAAAAACCAGCTTCTCCAACTTTGCATAACTCAAACGGTTCCGCACTTTAGTGTGGATGAGAGAAAAAGTGCTCCAGTTTCTTTCACATCCACTGGATGAAGCCGTCTGTGATAAAAGTCTTAGTGCAATTCTTCTCAAATTTGATGCATCGGTTCCATACAAGAACCACCACTCAGCTGCAGAAATAACAAAAAAAAAAAAATTGAATCCCTCCCACATGCAAATTATACAATTTACTTGAACAATGAAAATAAGTATTTTCATTGTTTAATTTCTATTACCTGGCTCACATGTAGTCCGTGCCCTAATAGCGGCTGGATCTCCAAAGCCATACATAGCATCTCTAAATGTTTTCTCCTATTAAAAAAAACACTGTTAGTGATTGTTCATTACAAAAAATAATAAGTAAATAATTCTTAAAATTCCTAATTCCTAAATCACCTCACTAAGTGCTTTACTGACACGCTCTGGATCCCTTTCCAATCTCAACATCACCCTTCTGAATGAACTCACTAATTCCGTATCGTCCCCAAGATTTTCAGTGTAATGATATGCCGGGTGGAGGTAAAATGCTAATTCAATAAAAAAAATTAGTAACTTGTTCAAGATAGGAAGTAGACAATTGGCAACAAATTTACGTATATTACCTGCACGGTGGATGTCCTGAATAAGCTGCTTCTTACATCTTTTATCAATAATTGCACAATACATCTCTTGATCAGCAGGAGCAGCTTCGGCAATAGCAAGCTTAGACCTTCTAATAGCTTCATACAAATAACCTATTGTGGCTTGCTTCTCTCCATCCATAACTCTCAACACTTTCACAAGAGGATCATGTATTTCAGCTACCAATCGTCCATTCTTCCAAAAAGTGTTACTTAGAACAATATCTTCAACCTTTTTTCCAATAACATCCCGCCTTTGTCGACATTCTTGCCACTGATCTGATAAAAACATTCTTCTCAATCCAGCCTTCTCAGACATAATACTATTAATTGCAATGAAATTTGTGGCAAATCTTGTCAGACCAGGCCTAAGCAGCTCCCCTTTAGTGTGTTCTCTCATTAGGCTAAGTACCCAATTGTGGTTGTAAACAAAATTTGTCAATCTCCTTGCTTTTTCAATCACACCTTTCACCTGCTTCTTCTGACCAAAATCATGGAGCATAAGATCAATACAATGTGCCGCACACGGGGTCCAGTACAGATGTTTCCTTTTCTCCATCAACAACTCCCCTGCTTTCTTGTATGAAGATTGGTTATCAGTAACAATTTGTACAATGTATTTCTCACCAATCTCCTCTACAACTTCATCCATCAATTTAAACAAATACTCATGGTCCTTGATTTTGTCAGAAGCATTAACTGACTTGTGAAAAATTGCTCTTCCATCACAGTAAACCAAAAAGTTAATGATCGAAAGCTTGGTAGGCCCAGTCCAACCATCACACATCAAAGTTACACCATAGGTATCCCATTTCTTCATAAACGACTTTATGTAAGTCTGCATCTCATCCACTTCTGCATCCAATATAGGGCCTGTGATCTCATATGGAGTGGGACCTTTAATCCCTGGTCCAGCCCTAGCAATCTCATCAATCATCGTCTGATAGTAGGGGTTATTTGCAGCATTTGGTGCGATATTGCTGTAAATGAACCACCTACCAATGGCTTGCTTTACATTCTTTGCCCATTTTCCTGGATGCCAAGAATCCTTCAACCTAATTTGCTTCGCATCTCTATTTCGATAAATTGAAGGATCCATCTCCTCTATAGTAGATCCCTTTGACTTCTTTTTTGGCTGCTTTGACCTCCCAACCATTTTGTCAAAAGCTTCTCTGACACTTGTACTGCGCATCAAACCAGCTCCATGACGACGCCCACCAGAACTAGCTCTACCTGGTGTGCAACCAACATCTACAGAATCAACACTTCTTCTCCCTCCTTGCTCTCTGTAATGAATGTCTGCAATTGATCTTCTCATTGCTTCATCAAGATGTTCTCTTTCTTCTCGTGTTATAACATCTTCTCGATCAGAATCATCATCAGAAAAATCATCATCAACACAGATGCCCTTTCCCCTATCCATCCGTGCTGCCTTTCCAGCTAACCTATCTCTTAAAGCATCCCTCTCCATAGTAATTTCCTCCTTCTCCTTCCTTGCAGCTCTAAGATGCTCATTCATAGCCCTAGAAACTTCTACAGGACAACAATAGCACTTCTCTACATTCGGATTCCCACCAGCAAGATGATGTTTCAATCTAGTAACTCCACCCCCTCTAAGCTCCTTCTGACAATAATTGCATCTTGTATGCAATCTATTCCCTCCAATCATCTCTCCGTGTTGCCAACCGACGTCTGGCCCTTTCCGTTGTTGAATTTTAGGTGCCATATCTACAAAATAATTGAAGTTATATCAAGAAGCATATAAATGGCATCACCAACCTCTCTTAGGAAAAAAAGTGGAACCAAAATATCAAATTTGATAAAAATATAATATTATTTTCCTATATTTTTAATTAATATTCAACAAAAACAATTATTAAAAATAATTTTATTCATGAAAAAAATACAAGAATCATAGGGATGATAGATCAGCCCCATGTGCATCTCATATAAAAAATTGAACACAAACCGTTAAGATTTGTATAATTTTTTTCCAAAAAAATTAGAATTTTCATCACTTTTTTCCCTATTGCAAAAAAATTTGATTTTTTACCTAAAAACGCAATTTCAATCTATGGATTTCACTTGAAATCGATAGATTCATACAAAAGATTGTTAAATCATGCTTAAATATGAAAATATAAAGATTTAGAATGAAAAAAATCGAAACCCTAACATACCTCTCAAAACTGTTGACGAATCTTACTTTGGTTGTTTGATTCGTTGTTCGAACTTGTTTTGAAGAATTTATAGCACTAATTAGGTCGAAAATAGGTTAGAATCAATGGGGTTTGACAGATTTTTGAAAGAGTTTCTCACGAAATGGCTATCTTAGTTCTTGTAAGTGGCTGTTTTTGCGTTTTTAAACGCTACAGCAGGTTTTAAGGGACTGTATCGATCGATACAGTCCCTGTATCGACTGTATCGACTAGATACAGTCGATACTATCGCGATACAGCTCGATACGAGCTGTATCGCGATACACCTAACTAAATCGTGCCGTAAGGCACGATACTCGAGCCGTATCGCGCGATACGCGCGATACGGCACGATACTTAGTTCCCTGGGTACAACCTTTCTCTTCACCAAACCGCCACAACCATTTCCATAGTACTGCAGAAATTTTCAGGTTTATTTTATTTAACACTTGGCCCCTTTGCTAATGCAATTGCTCACTAAACTCCAGTGAAATTGGGTTTTTTTTTTTTGGGCCTCTTTTTCTTGCCATAAAAATTTCATATGCAGTCTCTCTATATCCACTACTACCTTCTTGGGATGGGAGCCCCTTAAAGGGAGAAGAAAAAAACCAGGTTCATTAGGGATGCCTTGATTAAGGAAATCTAACAACAAATAGATAAATTGTTCCTTTTCCAAAGAGCGAGTCAGTTCCATCCTGTCACGGGTCATTGTTATGGTCCTTATGGATAATATCATAGGAGTGGCCCTCATAAGATATAGTTAATTCAGTGTTAAATCTTGTTTGCAGAACAAGATTCTTCGAAGGTCTTATTCCCTGCTACCACATAGCTTTGTGGATTTCTGCTATATTTTTCTCAGGCATCTCCATATCCATCTCTTAAAACACTGGAGGAAATAGCCATGCAAAACAATGCCATAATCAACAAAGTGGCTTACCCTAGCTTGGTGTGGTTTGCAGCAAAAGTCCTGTGCCACCATTCCAATCCAAGTCCTTTTTGGTCTCCCTTTGCCTGCCCTGACCCTTTAGATCTTTTGATATGCAGCCTTTCAATTTCCTTACAGTTAGGTCTTCGCTTTGTATGTGAATCATTATAAAAGAGATATGTGTTTTCTATAAAGGGTTAGCCCAGTGCACGAGGCTCCTGCCATTGTGAAGGGTTTGGGGAGTGTCTGATGTACACAGTCTTACCCCTGCAAGCGGGGAGACTGTTTCCTGTGACTCAAACCTGCGAGCTTTAGGTTGCAATGGAGCATCCTTACCGATGCGCTAAGGCTTGCCCTAAGATATGTGTTTTAGATGTGCAAAATTGTTTAAATCATTCCTAGATTTTGCTTGTGAATCTTAGTAAGAGAGTTATGCACAGTGTTTTCAATGTCGGTTACATTTTGTGATTGGACAAGTAGCGGCACGAAATCAAGCAATAATTCATGACATTTGGACAACTTGAGGTAAAAGTTGCACATGACTTGCACGTGCGACTTTTAAGTCGTCTTCTTTAAGGGCGACTGCTTGAAATGTCGCAATTTCAGCAACATTTCAAGCCTCCAAACCCCCAGTCTCGTTTGGTTTTGCTTGATTTATCCCATTTCTTCCACTAGAAACCTAGGAATAGCATAATATTAGATTAATTTACTATTTTTATGTTTTTTTTTCTTATTTTTTACACAAAAATGCGACCTGGCGATTAAGTCAGCAACATTTTCATCCTCATAATTTCTCGCTCCTATAAAGTTAATAGTAAACCATACAATGATACCTGCATGTAGCACTTCAATATTGTTTTTGATGTTTTGTGCCTTACCTATAATCTCTTGGTATTGCCTTCCTCAATATCTGAAGAATTGTTTCATCTACTGATCTCTTGGGGTAATTATATGATGATACACTAAGTGGATGATGTAAATTTCTTCCTGACAGCCATTGTTGATGGTTAACAGATTGTTCATTGGAGAAATCAGCTAAAATTTCCTGAAGAGGCAAGGTTGACACCTGAGGCTAAAGATCTTATCTGTAGGCTGCTCTGCGATGTGGAACATAGGCTAGGTACTGGAGGGGCAGACCAAATAAAAGTATGCTTTTGACTCATTAGGATGATGTATTTTCTTTGAACTGTTTATTCTTCTTGATATTGATTGCAAATCTCTTGATTAGGCTCATCCTTGGTTCAAGGGTGTTGTATGGGATAAGCTGTATGAAATGGAGGCTGCATTCAAACCAGAGGTTAATGGGGAGCTAGATACTCAAAATTTTTTGAAGTTTGATGAAGTATGGTGCTACATGAACTGATTCCTTTTCCCTTTTCTTTCTCCGATTGTTTTTTTTTCTTTAATTTCTTATTATCACTTTTTTAACATTTGGATCACCTTTTGTTTTCCATTTTATTATATTGTCAATTTTATTTGCCTGATGTAATTGCTTTGTAGCTTCTTTTTTGTGATGATCTTTCATTGGCTCCATAGACATGACAATGCTTTTCCTCTCTTTCTATCTCTCTATGATGAAAAGTTACTATGATATTGATTAAGGAAAAGAATGAACAACTTGCATGACTTCAAATAAACTCAGCAGTCAGCCCAAGAAGGCTACATTATACATTTCTCACCATAGAGAAATCCACCCGGAATCCTAAAAGAAAGAACATGCCTATGTACCCCACTCTTAGCTAATGCATCTGCTGAGTCATTGGCACGGTGCAAGTGAATGAATGAGATATTCAAACAACAAGCACGATCCCTATCCAAACGAACTAAGTGAATGAACCTCCATGTAAATCCCTGGCTAACTCTTACCCATGAGATAACAGTGAAAGAATCACCTTCCGTGTGCACGTTCTAGGAGCCTTTTGAAGCATCCTCCTTGTTTCATGTAATGAGAGCTAAGTCCTCTGCTTTAGTTGATTCTTCCTTGCCAATAGGTCTGGAATAGCCATGGATGATCTTTCTTCTGCAATCTCTAAAGGTTTCCCAAATGCCAGATGGACCTAGGTTACCATTTACCAAAACTACTACCATCAAAGCTGAACTTAATTGTGCCAAACTTGGGTGGTACCAATCTATCCATAAAAATCCTTCTGGTGTATCTGCCACTTTTTTCTAGTGATGGATAATCATGGATATGGAGATCCCTATGAACTCAGGTGGTGCCGAGATCCAAAAGGCATACCTCAAGATTATGGATTCAACAATCTCCTCCCCACTGCTTTTCTTATCTCAAAGATTCTCCTGCTATGTTCTTCCCAGATAGACCAAAGGATAGCAAGACTCGCATGACATGTACAGAATCCTTTCTCTATTCTCAAAATGAAAGAAACTCAATTGTTCCAAGGAGCAATAGCATGGCTGGGAAGTGGGAACACCCTAGACATTTGGAGCCTATGTGGAAATGACCACCAAACCTACCAACCAAACTTACAATGAAGGAATAGGTGATTCAATGACTCTCCTTGCTTCAAGCATATAATGCAAATGTGAGGAGACAAACCACATATGGGCCTTCTCCTTTGGAATAAGTCGCAAGCATTAACCTCATATAGCAAAACTGTCCATACAAATCCTTTAACTTAGAGCGGGTAAAAAGACCTCTATGAGGAAAGAAATAGCTTGTTGAGGAAAGTCATAGCTAGTTGGGGTAAATTTGAACAATTGGGACATGAACCCTAGAGCTAAGATGTCCAATGCAACCCTCTGTCTCTGTCTCTATCTCTGTCTCTGACTCTCTCTCTTTCTGTCTTTTTGTTACATTTAAGAGTCAAGAGTTACAGAGATAAATGTTATTTTATTAAATCTTGTGGTATATTTGATTCTCCAGGAGCGTTGGCCTTTCAGTCATTTCTAAATGTGAAGGATCATCACTCTATTTGTATAATATATATGCTGTTAAAATTTGATTGGATTCTTGTAGTTGGCAAATTATTTGACCTTTTTGTTGCAACTTTAAGGGCATGCTAATTGGATATCTCTGGCCTATCCTTATTCATTTCTTCTGTTTCCTTGATCAATAACCCCGAATGTTTTTCTTTGTTCAGTATGATGCCTTCATAAATTACCATGCCCATGACATTATTTCTTTTGATTGTGTCATAGTTGAATTCTACAACACCAGCAAGAACTGGATCTGGACCTTCAAGGAAGGTACGTAGTTAACGCTTTCTAAATTATTCGCACAGACAGATTTTTGTTACTCTTCAGAATTTACATTTTTCTTTGCATATATTTTACATATATCAAGGATGTTTATACTGGAACAGAATCTTTATGTTCGCATCTAAGCAAAAGTGCAAATATCAGAAGTAGGTCCAAGCTGAGCTGGTAGGTCAGTAGCCTTATTGGTACCTAGGTGTCTATTTATTTAGCATAGGTACTTCGTGTTAACACGTCATGATTAAGAAAAAAGAAGGAACGTCAATATTTTGAAAGAAGAAAAGGATGAATCTTCTGAAATGGAGAAAGAAAACGAAGGCCCTAATGAAAGTACGTAAATGGCTTTTGATGTAAAGTTATGTAGATTCATCAAGAGAAATTATAAAAAACAATGTTGGGAGAGAACGGGTGAACGGATGTCATCAATTGTTTTCTGTGTCCCTATTATTCTTGATTCTTGAATACTGCAAACTGTCGCTGCATCATATATTCTGCTGCAATTCTCAAATCAGAACACATATCAATTCTGTAGCCCTCCAGGTTAACACTCTGTAAGAGTCTAAAAGTTTTCCATGACTTATTGCATCTAAATGTGTTCCATGAGTTATTGCACTCTTCTCAGTGATGGACAGGCAATGATCCGTAACTTAGACAATGGCACCATACTCATAATGCCCTTCCAAAGGGAGAGAATACAGTCAGTGGAATGATTGTCAATGGTTACAAGACCACCATGTATGCCATATGCCTTTTTAGACTTTCTGGTGTTTCACTGGTCAACAATAAAAGCTACTGGAGTGGAAAAATTTTAGTAATTGGTGCCTCCAGGGACAAAAGGACCAGGAAGGATATCCCCATAGTGATATGCCTTTACTCCAGTGTTCGACACTGGATCCTCATAGATGGCCTAGTGGCGTTCATATGATTTTTTTTTCCTGTTCTAATTTGAGTGGAACATATAAATAATGTAACACTCTAGAAGTGCCTTTCCGAGCCATGCCATTCTTATTCTACCTGAAACATCCTCATCAGTGTGCCTTTCTTTATGGATAATTGATGCAAGATGGACAATTTGATTCACTTTAGAAATTTCTTGATTCTCGGTATGAATTGTTACTTTACCACATACTCTGTCTTAACTTGTCTTATTTTAACTTCTTTTGATTCTCTCTCCGTGACTCCAATCTTGCATCTACTCCTCCTATGTTTTGGTCTACGAAATGTGGACCTATTGTTACTGCCAATTTATAAATGAAAACACTTGTTTAAAAAAATACATAATTGATAAGGATTGGCATAGACCCCATACTTGAAATCATGTCATATTGTGTCAATATAGGTACTTTAGGATTAATATTAAGAGTCAATGTAATATGGGCATGATGCACATATACGTGGAGTTCTTGGAAAGAGGTGTGTGGTGCCCCATTGAATAATATTTACTATTGGTGGAGGCATGCCAGCATGGATGGAACACTTCTTCGCATTTATTGCCAGCAGTAATTTTTTTGCATCAAAGCACAACACCTGGCACCAAGGTGCTGGCAGCTCCAGGCACCAATGAGGGTTCCTTATTTGCCAACTAGTGGACTTCTTCTGCGGGTACCAAGTGATATGTAGGGCATTAACACTTGGGAAATTTCAGGTCCTGCACCCTTTTTGGGATCATTATCTAAGCAAAATCGTGGACAGTTTCTTGGCATTATTTGCCCTTTGGTACTGCTTTAAACCCTAAATGCTTGTTCAAGTAAAAGAGGGAACCTACCCAGTATTCTTGTCATTGACCTCTGTTCTCACTGTGGGTATATTCATTGATTTGGAATGAGAATTATACTGATTCACCGTGCAAGTCATATTGTCAGGTGAACCCATAGAGGCAGATGTTAAGTGCGTGCATTACTTTAATGTGTAACGCGTGCTACTGATCCCTGTAAGAGTCCAAGCGGTTGAGATGAGAAGCAGCAATCTGTTGATAACCAATCTCCCAGTATTGTCTTACAATGTGATCTTCTGCTCCTCTATCAGTTTGGGTATTTGGGTATAATGGTTGGGGTTTGCACCTTCCAATACTTTTTAAGTATCATATGAAGTGTATCACACTTTGAAATGGCTTTACGAATTGGGTAGCATAGATATGTTTGTCCTTGAGAAAATAATGCATATCCACAATACATAAATAGGCATTATTCAACTTGATATGGATCTTCATTTAATCTTCATTTAAAGTATATATTTCTTATACATTGCTGCATGTTTCTTGGACAAATCGCTGGCTGCTAGTTATGGATGACGACATATTTTGAGGGCACTTTTGCAAATATAGAGCAGAAAGAGTTTGTTGTGGTTCAAGTTGCTTTAGATGTAGACAGTGGCCAGAACTTGCCTTTTACTAGCCACTGTAATTGTTTTGATGATACTGATGTTATAATGTTACAAACATAACAGCATGTTCTATGTTCATCGTCTTTGAAAGTTTATCCTTTTCCATGTTATGGAATGAGCCTATTGTATTTACCACATTTACCAAGGTATCTGATTATTTTCTTGCAACTCTGTTGGCAGATGCTATTAACTCCAAAAGATTTAAGCTTTGTTGGCTATACGTACAAAAATTTTGATGCTGTCAAAGGGTTGCATAAATCTTATGGTATGCGAATTTTGTGCCATGCTGAAATGGTTGATAGTCTTTCTTCTTCTTTCTCATTACAGTTATCTATGCTGAAATGGTTTAAGTTCTATATTTTTCTTTCTCATTGCAATATGCGAGTTGTATTGCCCTCTGAAATGGTTGAATGCCTTTTTTTATTTCTCAGTAAAGAATGTTATATTCACCGGAAGAGGTCATACAAACAAATTTCTTTCTCCTGGTTCTCTCAATTAGCATCACACATTTCTGTATTTTTCTGCAGTATATTGGTTCATGTTCTAGTGTGTGATTTTGAACACATGCTTTCTTGAATATAATGATCAATATGCGTCGGTGCGGAAATGTAGTTTTGACCATGCATCTGCAGCAGAAATTAACACGTTTTAAGTTCTCTGGACAGAACAGAGCATACTGGTCCTATATTATTGGTAGCTTGACAGTCTAAAATGTCTTCCTTGGATAAGGTTGGCCTACTGTTACAATTATTTAGTGAAGAATATAACTGTGCTAACCAGACATTTTGTGATTTTATCTATCTTGATATAAAAAGTACCATGTTGTTATTGTGGTATAGATGTCTTCAAAAAAAAAGTTATTGTGGTATAGATATAACCATGGACTTTAGGCTGTGATTCTCCTACAAGTGACAGTAATTAATTCGAGTTATCTGTATCGATACTACTTTGGTTGATAGTTGAAAACATTGCTGGAATTCATATTTGAACACTTAAAAATCCATTTATGTCTGTTTTTGTTTAATATTAGAGACTAATGTCAAGCAATGGATACATTTGGAAGAAATTGTTGAATGCAATTTGCAACTGTTCTTGTTCTACAATCTTTTGGAAATTTCTTTTGAAGTATCATTTTGGTAGCCATGATGAATATGCTCATTCCGGTGCTTCCTTTTGATGGATGGACAGCATTGAGGCCTCATTATTGAAATTTTCTTGACTGTTGCAGATGTGAAGAGTACATCACCCAAACAGTCATCTATTGACCCCTTATTCAGTAATAATTCAAACTCAGATTGTATATATAATTCCCAGTTGGAATCTAACGACTGTTTTTTTTTTCCAGGTCATTCTGGGGTGGAATTCACTGCAAAACAGACCAATGAGGAAACGGAGGCACGGATGCTTATGCAGTCCGGTGATGCAATGTCACCGTAAAGTTGTGCCTGGTATTTTGCCCTGTATAAGTAACTTAAATGGATGGTGAAAATACCTGCTTATTCTTAGTCAGGTTTTTGGCCAAATCTGCAATTTGCCAGTTGGCGACCATGCGGTTTGCAGAACCACCACCATCTAATTGTACAGTTTTGTAGTGTTCATGAAATTTTACAAAAGCCCAGTGTTGGGTTGGTTGGAAGCAGCGAATATGTAGTTTTAGTAGAAATTGTGACTTTGTCATGAGTGATGATGCTTATTTCCTGGCTGCCCAGGTTGGTAGGGTAAAACATGCCTTCTCTTGTGGCAGTTTCTGGTCTTGTTTGTAATTTCCTGATAATTTATAAAGTCGTATATGTTGTGAGGCAAATCCATAAAACATTGATGGGACATTTGAACATTTTGGTTGTATAAATTGCGGAATAATTCGTTATGGGAATACTTATCCCAAGTTGAGCTACTGTTTCACACCGTTTTTAAGATTCTTTGCTGCAATTTTGGTAGGGTCTAAAAGTAGGATCTTCTTATTTAGAATATTTTGCATCTGGGTAGTCTTTCATAAAGAAAAAATGTCTTCCGATAACTATTGTGTGATATTAGACCCCTATAATTAGAAGAATATTGTATGTAGAATTTGAAGAATATTATATGCGATGCAAATCATATGGTCCTGTTTATGTTGGCCTGTTCACATTTAAACAAAAAAAATTCAAAATCAAAATTCCTCTATGTATTGAATTTTTGTTAATAAATTGGAGGATTTTGCTGCAGATACGCCTATAATTAATTACATCGCAAACAAGCTTTTTCCAGTTGGATTTGGCATGACTGATCGGACAGCTACTTCAGGTAAATTGTGGCATTTAGAAAGGGGAACAGACCGTGCTGGATGATCGGACAGTTTGAATCCAGATGCAGGCAAACAAACCTGAACAGATCTGAGTGAGGTATCCATCTCCGGCATTTTCCAGTGCCATGTGTCGTCAGCAACATCCTACAACAGGGATGTGATTTTGGCAGGTATTTTTAATGAAAGAATATCTCAGATGCAAAATATTTTCATAGTTATCAGAACCAAAACTTTATTAAAGTTATGAAAATATTCTACAAAACTAAATTACGTGGGAGATTCAATCCTGACAATCCATGCACAAATCACTCCTCATCTTTTTTGTATTTTACAGAGCATAACTAAATATGATATGCACTCTATTTTAACGTAGAGTGTTTCTTCTAAGTGAACTCTAGGATTTTTGTTATTTGTTACATTCATAGCGCATGTAATCCCATAGTATAGAATAAAAAAGATTTGAAAAAATTCTCTCTAAGATACGTCTCCCACTCAGGATCCCGTATTATAGAATAAGAAGATTAGAAAAAATTCTCTCTAAGATACGCCTCCCACTCAGGATTAGTCCGTTTGCTTTACCTTTTTATCTTATGAGGGCGTCACGATGTTATCTTCAATTTTTTTTGGGTGGAACCACGACGTTATCTTCAAGCCCCCATGACTTTTCTTGCGCGGTTTTCATACTTCCCCACTTTTTAGTTTCACCTGCTATTCTCTCATCGTCTGTAGTCACGTATGCGCACTCTCTTTTCTGTCCTGATCATCTTTTATTGGGGTTCCAAAAATATCTTCGGCAATTCAACGATTCTCATTGTGACAGACAGTCCTTTAACTTGCCTTATATCAATTATTGTTGCCCACATTTTTACAGGTCTCCATCTCCTACTTTTTAAAAAAGATCTTAATTTAAGAGAGGTTTCTAATTAATGAATGTATCTTTCAGTAGTTTTAGTGGTTTGTGGTAAAAATAAATATACTGGGGAGAGCTCTACCCTTGACCTTTCTTATGATGGGGAAATTAACTTTTAGTGATACTGTTATACATATTTAAAATTCAATTGTTACATTCATAAAAAATAATTAATTTTCAAATAACATTTCTTTGTTACAAAACAAATTGTACCCACAATACCCTTTTTCAATTGACTATTACAATAATGTTTATTGATTTGTATAACTCAATCATATGAGTTGTACAATATTATGTATTAACTTGTATGTTTATAAAGAGACTTATATCTCTTTACTAAATAACTTGTATAATATTATGAACAGAATTGTACGACTCAATCAAACGACTTGTACATTTTATTAATTAACTTGTATTAAATTGTGTACTAATTTGTATGGTTAAAGATAGGCCTATACCTCTCTATCAAATTATTTGTATAATAATATGTATTGGTTTGTACATTTATAAGGCGACTTGTACTACTTAAATGACTTCTACTTGCTGCCAATTGACTTGTACAACATTACATACTAAAGTTTTTCTAAAAGTTTCAACTCATAATTGTGGGTTGCTAATTTTAATTATTTTCAAAAAGTATCACTAAAATTTAATTTCCCCAATGTATATAAAAATATCTTCTATAATTTCATTTCCAATTATTTTCTCTATAATAAAATAAAAGAATTTTTACAATTTACCCCTTAGGTTTTCAACAATTCACTTTCCAAGTTTTTAAGTTATTATCTTTTTTAGTAGTTTGATAGTTAAAATAATAACTGAGAAAATATTAATTAACAAATTTACCTCTTATTTACATGTAAACGTAAAATGCATTATTTATACTTTGAGTATAAAAAATGCCCTTAAAAAGACAAACAAAATAAATCATAATATATATATATATATTTTGATTTTTTAGTGAAATTTACCAAAACGAGAATCCATCACTTTCCGAATTTTTTTAATCAAAAGTCCTTTGGGTTGAACATCTCACCGTCACGGCCTTTGCGTATCTAATGCAGTTTGCTAAGTGGGACCCAATACTGGTGGATCCAATTTTCAGACGCCACGTATTATAAAACCGCTGAAATGAAATCGTCTGCAGTATTTCAAGTGGCCGTGAGATGCTGCCATGTGGAGCATCTCACGGCTTTTGTTTTTCAAGTGGCCCACGCAAAACAATAAAAAACAGAAGCCGTGAGATGCTCCATATGGCAGCATCTCACGGCCACTACAGTGAAACACTCATTCTCGGTTTCGGCCCTCCTTTGGGCAGCCGTGCCGAGGTTTTAGGACGCGTGGCCGGAACTTTCCTACCGCAAACATCAATGTCTGCTAATATACGTGGCAGGCCACCATTGATTAGGTCACATCAAATGTCTGTGGGACAGGAACATGGACACACTCATCGTAAATGCTGTCGAGCTATCATTCATCAGGATGTCCGTAGATAAATAACCCTCCTCAACTCCCGGATTTACGAAAGTACCCCGTCGTGCAAAACCGTCAATTTGCTGGGTCCCACGTGGAAGTATCCAATCGTTCCCATTTTCAGGTTTGCCTTCTTACACCTCGTCTAAATCTGCGATTTGAATGAGTTGGGACCCACTGTTTTCTTCATCGCCTATATCATTTCGGGGAAATTGATTTTTAGTGCAACTTTTTCAACATAATTCATATTCAGTCGGTCATTCTTAAAAATTAGAAATTAATGATATTTTTTAAAAATAATTAAGAATCAATATCATTTTACTGTTCATACAAACTTTCTTCCAACCATGCCCTTAATAGATTTTGAAAACCTTTTTACTCATTTAGGTAAGAGTGAGGTTTGCAAGTCTTTTGAGGGTATTTTTTGAAGAAATTCTTCATTAATAGTAAAATACACTGATATCTAATTATGTTAAAAAATATCATTAATTCTCAATTTTTAAGAATTGATCAACTGAATCTGAATTCTTTGAAAAAGTATAACTAAAAACCAATTTTCCCTCAGATTTTTATCAAAGGAGTTGTGAGTGGCTCCTTAATTGCTGTGTTGCAAAGATGTACCATTCGCTGTCTAATTTTTTAGTGGCTATAGAAAAGCCATTTTTTGTCTTTTTTTGGTAAATGAAGCCATTTTTTGTCGCAAAAGAGCTTTCAAGTTGAAATTTAAGTAGTATTTGATTTATAATTAATATAAAAAACTGACATTTACAATTTACCCTCTATGTTTTTGACAATCCCAACTTTCTCCTTAGGTTTTTGCAAATACAAGTTTTTTATTTTTTGGTAGGATTGCAAATACCAGTTTATTGGTAGGATATCGTCTGCCATCATTTATTTATTTATTTATTTATTTATTTTAAGATAAATATGGGGGGTATATCGTCTGCCATCCTTTATTACTATCCATGCAGTGTAAGTGAGATGTTGTTATGTGAATAATCTCACAATTAGGTTTTTTTTTAACAGAAATACTTTTTTTTTACATTTAAAAAAAAAAAACTTTGCTACTGTTGGATGCTTTATGTGTCAACATATGAATCAAATCGCACTAACAATTGCAGTTAAGGATAAACGATTTGGAAACCTAGAATACCACTTAGAAATTTGACAATTAAAATTTGTTGGAAACACCAAAGGGTTAAATTATAAACATCCCTAAAAAAGTGAAGTTCTTCAAGACTTCAAACCATTTTGGAGGCTATAGTGTATATATTATATGAGATGGTGCTTTTAAGTATTTATGGCAAATTATGGGGGGTCTCTATGTTATATAAAATCAGAATATCATAAGCAAATAAGTAATTATCTTCCCTTATTTGTTGGCTTTATTTTTTTTACTTTTAAAATTTTAAAGTATTTGAAGTTGGATGAAGTGAGGGAGAGAAAGGGATATAAGAGCATGGGAAGAGATGGGTGGAAATGCTTTTAATATGCGCGTTGGCCTTCTTTTGCTGGACACTTGTCAATCTCTACTTTTTTTTAGCAATTTTTCTCTTCTTCTCCAGACTTTTTTCACAGTCTCCTCCTCATCCTCAGCTTCCATGTCCAAAAAGAAAAGATTCAAGAAAAGGGGTCTTCGTGATCTTATTTGCACTTCTTTCAAATGGTAAGTACCCCTCAAAGTCTTTTGTTTTGCATTTGATTGTTTGTGAATTAAGGGAGAGAGAGAGGGGAAGTGAACAGTAGAGGAGTCTTCTTTTTCCACTTCTTTTCTCTTGGGTATTGACTTCTTGGTGATTAACTGGAAGGGGGAGTGATTTATTCTTTTTCAATTTATTTTTTTTTCGAAACAGAAAGGAGAGCGACTCAAATTCAAATGGTTGAGATTGGTTGCCTCAGATCCAGGGAACCCAAGTTTTATGTGACAAAGAGTTCCATCTTTTTAGGGTTTCCCTGTGATTCTTGGGAGTTTGCCTTTCTCCTATGTTCTTTCCCATGAACCTTTTTGGTTCTTTATTGCGCTTGGAGATAAGGCTTGAATTTTGTCGTATTTCCCTTTTTTCTATTACTCTTTCTCATCTTCTTTTCTTGATTTAGTAGTTGGTGTGAGGGATTTTGGTTTTCTCTGGTTGTTTCGTGCTCATTGTTGTTGATGGGGTTAGATAGAGAAGTTTCAAGAGGAAAAGACGTTGGTGAGGTCTAGAGAGTTCTTGCCAAGTTGAAACTTTGCCGTATCCAGCTATCCTTACCAGATCTGACCTCATAATATAAATAATTAGGTTTGTTTCGATTCCTCTTCTGCTGGCATTATATGTGTTTTTCTATCCCTGTTTTGATCGAAGATTAATGGGTCATTGAGTTTCTTGGCAATGGAAAACTGCCCATCGAAACTAGCAAGTCTCTTACTCCAGATGGCAGAAGAAGGAGATGTAATAATTGAAAAATGATAGGTTGCCTGATTTTAGAGGGGTTGGAAAATAACTGTTGTTACTACGCAGATAGGGAAATTGATGGAGGAAATGTCTCCCGCGGTTGCAGTGCCTTTTAGATTAGGTAATTCAATTTGTGATAACTCGGCGATAGCAGCTCACATGGAAATCACACGACTCAAACTGGTTGCAGAGACAGCAAGCTTGTTGTCTGATCCTACAAAACACTCCGTTGAATCCATGGATAAGTCCATTCCCGGGGTCAGTAACGATTGCAGTAGCAGTAATCAACAGAATGAAGTTAGTATAATAACTGTGACTTTGCCTGAAGAAGCTAATAGAGGAGTTGATTTAGTGGAGACGGTGCCTGAAAATGAAAGCATTTTGGTTGCTGAAGATTCTATAATTCAGGAAATAGAGGAAGATGATTCCTTGTCAGTGGGGGCAGATCCAATGCTTGAGGATGGTTCTTGTTCTTTTTCTATGACTAGCGAGACCAGTAGCATTTGCGGTGAGGAATTTATTGCTTTGGGGTCTGCTTGTGAGACTGGAACACCAAGTCCTGTGGACATTCAGAAGAGCATCAACAATGCCCAAATTATTTCCAGGGCTGCAGATTTGATTGAGCCGAATATTGAGCAAGAACCCCTGGGTGATCTCCTTGCTGCAGGAATGAGCTATGATAGGGAGCGTGGTGATTCTGCTGTGCTTTTTCGGGACAAGAGGTTCAGTGGAACAGGTAGCCGTAGTGTATTTGAATTGGAATGTATACCCCTTTGGGGATTCATGTCGATCTGTGGCAGGAGACCAGAGATGGAAGATGCTGTTGCAGCAGTGCCTCGGTTTTTGGAAATTCCTATTCAGATGTTGATAGGTGACTACATGGTAAATGGCATGAGCCAAAGTTTAAGGAACCTAACAGCTCACTTTTTTGGAGTATATGATGGCCATGGTGGTTCTCAGGTGCCTGTTTTGTTTGTTTTGTCTATTTGTTTTGTTATTATCATATATATACAAGCAGATTCATTTCTATGGCTGGTTCTGTTTTGACTTTTTCAGGTTGCTGATTACTGCCGTGATCGCGTCCATTCGGCTTTGGTTGAGGAAATTGAAATCATAAAAGAGAGCTTGGGTGATGAAAGCATGAAGGATAATTTGCAGAAGCCATGGGAAAAGGCATTTTCTAGTTGTTTTCTGAAGGTCGATGCTGAGGTTGGTGGAAAACTCAGTAGAGGCAGAGTTGATGGTGACATTGACAGCTCTGAGACTAGCCTTGAACCTGTTGCCCCTGAAACTGTTGGGTCTACTGCTGTGGTGGCTGTTCTTTGCTCATCCCATATTGTAGTAGCAAACTGTGGTGATTCAAGAGCAGTCCTGTGTCGTGGGAAAGAACCCATGCCATTATCAGTGGATCATAAAGTAAGGCATGTTTTTGTAGTCTTGCATCTTTATATACATTCTAAATGAATTTTTGCACCACAGATATGTGATATTTATTTGTTATTTTTTTCCAGCCTAGTAGAGAAGATGAATACGCAAGGATTGAAGCGGCTGGGGGTAAGGTCATCCAGTGGAATGGATACCGTGTGTTTGGTGTTCTTGCAATGTCAAGGTCCATAGGTATGTCTTCAGCATGATCATATTACCATATGTTTCATATGATGGATTTTGGATGTTGGCCAGTTCCTTTTTTGTTAACATCTTGCCCTCGTTTTTTCTTAATAAAAATATGGTGACGTAATTGCACACACAAATTCAAATGCAACTTGAAATTGAGGAACTTCTGCGTTTCTGCCTGTTAATGGCTTGCTACCATTGTAATTAATGTTCTTGAATGTAATCATGATCCATAAACGTGCATAATAATTGTGAAGCCTGCTTCTTGGGCATGTAAATTCATGCTACTCAAAATTTTGGCTTCTGTCAATGCCTGCTCCTATTTGGTTGTTAATATAGTCAAATTGTAATTTATTTCAGTAATATGTTGAAGTGCATAAATCTTTGTAGTACATGGGCACTAAAACTTATATTCTCTCAATGAAACTGTTTGGAAAATTTCTTGCTCTCTCTAGCTTTGCAGTATGAGATGGGATTAGGGATAAAGGAGGTATAAGAGGTGAATAATTCATCTAAATTGGCAATCTTGTGTTTTCTTACTTGTTAAAATTTGCTTGACAGACTTCTCCTGTCCAGAGATAAGACCACCTTAGTGCCCAACTTTCTTGTTCCAATAACTGCTGTTTGCTTTTAAAATTTTTTTTCCTGTATTTTTGAAAATTTGCATAAGGCATTTATGTTGTCAGGTAGGTGTCTTGTATTCTTTCTACAGCATCTAAGTGCCTTCTCTGGCCCATCACTAGGAAGTTAATTGTGGGGTCACAATTGGCCCATGTGGGATCTCGCGGGCAACACCCTGACATGAATTTTTTGGGGGGTATTTATATGGCTTTCTCTGTTTTGTGTATTGGTGTGGGTGAGAGACAGAGTTTCCTATCAATTTGGGGGTTATCTGGTTTGCCTTGAAACTTTGGGTTCTGTTGCTTGTCAGAGAATACTTGGTAGTTCCTTCATTGATGGTATAGGCTTATCTTCTTCTCTGCCTTTTGATGTAGGCTTTCAAGGTATGTTACACAGACACTTTATATGAGCCCAAAGTACCCGTGTTGACATGACAGGAAATAGGTATGGGTACAGGATATGTGTCGGATCCTTCACATGTTCTTTTGAACATAAAAATCCAAGGTCAAATAAAAATATGAAAAGAAATAGCAAATAATCAGCTTGCAAGTGATGAATCAAAAAAGATAATAGATTTTATGAAGAGAGATTTTATTTTCACAGACAGAAAAATTTTTTGATGAATAATACTAATAGATTCATATGTAACTTAAATAAAAGGAAATACCGATGAGAAATGGGTATAGAGGCAAAAGTATCAATCCTAGACACAGGACTGTTTGCCAATACAGTAGCAAAAAGCCAAAAACGAGAAAAAACCAAAACCAATCCGCTGAACTCCAACCCCTTTAAATTCCTTCCCTAGATATCGTAGTCCACTCACTAATTATCTCACCAGTAGATACTCCCTGAAAAAGTCAGTCCGTTTCGCTTGGTACGCCGCCCGTTTCGCTCGAAATTTCGGTCCGTTTCGCCAACGATGCAAATTGACGATTTCCCCCAGCGAAACACATCGCTGGGGGCATAAAAACCGAAATTTCGGCGGCACACCGCGGTGTGCCGCCAAAACTGTAAACCTTGCCCAAGACATTTGTATTAACTCTAAGAAGTGATTCCAAATTTTTGAAGCAAATCTGCAGTGGATAAAGAGATGATCAACACTTTCTTCGTCTTGAAAACACAATACACATACCGATGGAGACCTACACATGTTCTTCCATCTACGCTGTAGCATATCTGAAGTGTTGATTTTGTACAACATTGCTGTCCAAACGAATCTTCTTATTTTTAATTGGGCAGGAGCTTTCCATATGAACTTGTGAGGGAAAGTAGGGGAAGGAGATTGATTCCCAAGAAGCAAGTGTTCAAATAAAGACTTGGAAGAAAACCTACCTGATTTATCAGCCATCCACAGACTCAAAAATTGCAAGCAACAAATAAAAAAAAGGAAAAAAACAAAAACAAAAACATACAAAGAGAGAGCTCGGCTTATAACCCGCCTTATTGATATTTATTTAGAGACTTTTCAACTGAATCATGGTATTCATATCCAAATTTTGTGCTGAATCCTAGTATTCTTATCCTAATCTTGGACATTTCTCAACCATGTCTCTGTTTTCTATGTTGTAGGGTTCAAGTGGATCCGATTCATAGACCTAGACTCGCACCTAACACTTGTACCCAAGTGCATGTAACATAGGTTTCAAGCTGACCCACTTAAAATTCCGTTGCTATCTTGTTTGCTATTTCTCAATTCACGTTGTGGCCCCCAATTACTTTCAACAAGGCATTTTGTTGTTTTTTTTTGCTTTAATAAATATTTGTGGAATATAAAACGGAAATGATTGCAGCATGCTATGTGCCCAGCTGAAGAAATGCTAGCTGCCTAGATGAAGATAAATTTCACATCTAGACACTAGATTGTTTCCATTGTTCGCATGTTGAAAGTTTAGGTTCTGAGTTATTTAACCACAGTATGCTGTTGTTTAAATATATTACTTTATCACATGAGAACATATCCAGTTGTATAAATACTGTACTGGGTATTATATAGCTTGTTGTTTTAGTATAATTTTTAATATTTTTTTAAATAATATGTTTTCGCACCTAGAGAGGTGGACCCTTTTTTAACTGAGTGCTGAATCCGAAGACAAGATTTTCAACAGATCTAACCATGGAATTGTACTTCTCAATTTTTGATACCCAGATTTAAGTTTAAGAACTTTTTAGCTTAATTGTTCGAGTATGACATGACACGATCATGAGCATCATGTCTCCGGCACTCCTCAGAACCTTTTTTATTCCTTTTAGATGAAATTTTTGCTAGGTTGATTACTGGGTCTCCGCACATAAATTTGAGTTCATCTAAAATTAGTCTACTATTTGCAAGGAGTGTTGGGCATCAAATTTACTTTTTTTTTTTGAATGCCTGGTTGTTGATTCCTTTATCTTGAATGAATTATCCATAAATGATTAAATATTAATGAGGATTTTGCACATAGAATTAAATTTAGTGGCTCAAGTGGAGAGGTGCTTCTGAATTTTTTTTTTCTCACTGACACTAGAAGGAGAGTTTTAGAGGACAGCCATTAGACTTGCTATGATTCATGAATTAGAATGTGAGCTACAGAGAAGCAACATATGGATACGATGAGCTTTGCTGAAATGAAGATATTGAGATTGATGTGCAAGAAGACTAGAAAAAATAAGGTAAGAAGTGAACACAGTAAGATTGTTTAGATGCTGCCTAAAATGGAAGTTAGATAAAGGAAAGTGAGTTGAAATATTAGGCATCTCAAGTGAAAACCTGAGGAGGTAGCTATGGAAGGTTGTGAGGGGTACTCCTTGAAGGATCAAAGAGGACAAGAGGAGAACCAAAAAGAACCTAGTTGGAGTTGTTTGGAAAGGATCTGAATACTTATGATTTGATTTAAGGTGCGGTGAAAAAGTTTTGTGTTATTGACTCAAACGAGTTGGGATGAAACGTTTTGTTATTGTTATTATATTGTTATATTCTCAGCTGGAATACCTGTTAGGACTTAGGAGAGTTTCCTTGGTGCTAATCTGTTTGCCCAGTCATTGACTGATATTTGCTACATGGGAGAATGAGGAGACAGTCAGAGAATCATCTTCTGAGGGCAGTCAGGGGGGTTGTTCATCCACGATAGCAATGAGAATGAATTTCATGCACCCTCCAAAAACTGAGAAGAAGGATTATTTATAATTGTGCCTTTGTAGGGTCACCTTCCTCGGTGAAAATTGAGAAGAAATGTACATTCCACCAACGCAAGAGGCAACTTCCAGCATAATATTGAATCTCTTTTTCCACATATGAGCATGGGAGATAAATATGCTTGTTTTATTCTTTTAGGAAATACCATTTATCATCTGTTGTGTAGATTTCTTCAATGATAATTGCTTACTCAAATGTTCCCATGCACCCTTTGTGTTGATGAACTTATACATAATAACTTTTTTGCATACTGTGTTTAGCATTGTGAAGACCACTTCACAACCCTCCCATCTATCGACAACCATAATCAGAAACAAAATGCACCCATTCTTTCTTTATTCTATTATGAATTTTACTTGTATCAAGTTATACATGTTTTTGCATGCGTTTCTGTTTGAAATGGGCTTACAAATAGGGTGATCTGAAAGCTGATATATTCTACACATGAATACGATGCACAAAAACGGGCACTTTGATGTATATTATGGTTCTAGAGTTCCTATCTAATGATATCAGAAAAAATTCATATGAGTGGAAGTATCATTTGTTAATCTAGGCTTTTTTATATTTTTCATATGGGGTCTAGGTGACAGATATTTGAAACCATGGATCATTCCGGAGCCAGAAGTGACGATTATACCTCGAGCAAAGGATGATGAATGCCTGATTCTAGCAAGTGATGGTTTGTGGGATGTGATGACAAATGAGGAGGCTTGTGATGTTGCTCGAAGACGAATTCTTCTATGGCATAAAAAGAATGGTGGTGTACTTCCTCCAGAAAGGGGTGAGGGCATTGATCCCGCTGCTCAAGCTGCAGCAGAGTCTCTCTCAAGGCTTGCTCTCCAAAAGGGAAGCAAGGACAACATCACTGTTATTGTGGTGGACTTGAAACCTCAAAGGAAGTTCAAGAGCAAAAGTTAATAGTGATTTCACCCCATTTGGTTTTTCTATCTATATAGCTGTACGATATAAAACTCAACCCAATTCAACTGGTTACTGATATAAAAACTTTACCCAGTTCATATGATTACCACCATTAATATGTAGTTGCGCCCATCTGTTTTTCACATGGGTTTAGAAAGTTATATGTACCATAGAATCTGCGCCATTACTGGAATTCCTTGTTTTTAATATCTCTGTCATACTCCATGCCAAGTTATGGCTCTGTAAATTTGAGCTGTTGTAGGGATATGAAGTGGGGAAACAGTTTGGTGCTTACCCGTCAATTAAAGTGCTAGTGATTGTATTGTTTCTGCCTCCGAGTTTAGGCTCTGTGAGGCCCTTAAGATTTTATTTCGTTTCCACTGCATGGTTCCTTTAAAAGATTTAGCAATATTTGAAAATTGAGCTTTTTACTCCTCGTATAGCCCCTCAAATGGTTCCTTTCTGATCTTATCCATTATCCTGCTCTATCAGTGACAAGTAAACATCATTGTTAGATTTGTCAGTCTTATTGATGACTAGTTAACACTTTTCATTTGTAAACTCCCCTGTTAATCACTCAACAGTTGAGTTTGTTATAGATCGATTTTCTGAATACAATTTGTGCCTATTATCTGCTGCATAATATAAACCACTTAAGCAGGTTTCTCTGCCTTCCCAGTGCACAAGTAGCTTCCCACAAGCCTCCATCCAATCTACTTCTGCATAAAGTTGCCTTAGAGGCAATGGACTTGATCTTCGTATTTGCAATGAAATAGTTGTTTTGATGCTTGGTATCCATGAAAACAAAGTTCAACATAATTTACTCTGAGAAACAAACCAACCTGTCCTACAAATCCAGGGGTACTGTATGGTTAAGGGCCACCCAATTGGTCTCCAAAAATTATCATATGCTCATGCAAGAGGTGATCTCTTAATAGGGTTAATGGAAATGCATACACGTTTAACATTATCATGATGGTCTGTACGGTGATACCAGATCAAAGATTGATAAGGTGGAGATTGTCATATGCTTTTACAAGAAAGTGATTGAATATATGCACAGAGCAATGGCGTACCAATATGTCACTAAATGGTGGCAAGTGGAGACCCTGCGTTGGTGAAATATGTTGCAAGATCAACATCCAAGTCTTCATACAAGCTGATGAAAGGAAGGCTCTGGTTTTGACATAACCAAGAAGAAGATCAGCGGAGGTTCACGGAATAGAAAATAACATACATACTGTTCATACCATAAGTTCACGTGCTGATGGTCGATCCTTTGGGTCCTTTTGTACACTGAAATAGGAAAGAGAATTCAGGGGATTAATCCAGAAAAGATAGCAAGGTGAAAACACTAAGGAAAAGATATCTATATATAATTATAAAACGCATGGTATTACAGATTCTATCGAACAAGGATGTGAACTGAACTGTCAAATATGGGATAAATAGAAAATGAAAGAACTGAACTGCAATCTACATTCCAAATAAAATGAAGTTGAATCCCAAGTAAACAATGCTAACAATTCCTAGTTCCAGCCAAGGAAAAAAGGATCAATTTTTAAGATTCCAATCATTTAAGGCTTATAAAAAATGGGTTTCCAACACAAAGATCAAGTAGCATAAAGAATTGCTGCCCACTAAAAGTTCTTGAAGCAATTTGAACAGCTTTCAGATTTACCATGCAGAAATAAACGAGCAGAATTCTGGGGAGAATTGGTCCTGAGATGCACAAGGTGGTGGTTGATCAACAATTGCTGCCATAAGCTCATAAATGCTGGTCCATTGTTCCCTTTTTTCAGGTGGGGAATATGGAAAAGAACCTGTCGCACACTCCAGTAAAACCAATCCCAAGCTCCAAATATCACTTTTATTGCTATATTTGTCTCCACTGATCCGCTCTGGCTGTGGAAAATAATTTCATGTTAGCAACTTCAATTCTTCAAAGACTAACAAGGGTATGAATTTAATTTGTATTTATCCAAAGGTGGGCAAGATTATGGATGAGGTCCTTAACCAAAACAACACAGAAAAATGTGTAATAAAATGACAAAAATAATTTTCCACAAAAATGAGTGAATTTACTTACAGACATGTAGCTGCGCGTGCCAATAAAAGTATTTGCCTGACCAGAGGTAGTTGACAGTATAGCACTCACACCAAAGTCAGTGATCTTGACTTCTCCTAGGTGATTTATCAGCAAATTAGATGGTTTTAAATCCCTGTGGAGAATGTGCCTTTCACCATGAAGATAAAACAAACCCTTGAGCACCTGACATGTAAAGAATCAAAATCCATTGGATTTTCTTTCCCCTTAGAGATCATACATATTTCTACAACTTGCTCACCAAAATAAAGAAAAAAGAAAATTCTGAAGTCAAGAATGTCAAAAATTCCCACCTGCTTGCAGATGGCAGCAAGATATGGCTCAGGAATTGTTTTGACTTTTTTCAGAAAATCTGCAAGAGATCCTCCATCCATATACTCCAAAACTATTGATATGACTCCCTTATCGTAGAAACATTGGTAACATACAACAACATAAGGACATTGTGTTGACTGATTGATCTTCAGTTCTTGTGCAATCTGTTTGCGATAAGATTCCTCAATATTCAATTGGATAACCTGATTATGTTGGAGTGTATCAGACCTTTTTTCTCCAAGTGACTAGTAACATAACGACATAAAGTGATACTGTTCAACGAGTATTGGACAGTACAAAAATTATAAATCATGGATATACTAATAGGCTACAAAAATGGTATAAGCAGTCTATTCACCATGCATAATTATTTAGTTGAAAGCATTGATATGTAAATAAAAATAAGAGGACATAGAGAAAAAACAAAACAAAATTCACAGGTAGCAACTAAAACACACACAAAACAAGGGAAAAACCCAGCAAAGCTAGACCTCCCTAGACAGAGATAGACAACCACAAAAGGGATCCCAATATAACAAGAAAAAAAATCATAACCAGATGGGGTGCCAATTACTAAACCAACTCCTCTATCATTTCTAGAGTAAGGATACCACTAACATAAGACTCCTCTACTCTGTTTTTTCTTAGACCACCAAATACAGGGAAAAGGGAAACAAATACACGGGTAGCAACTAAAACTCAAAATAAAACAAGAGAAAAAGCCAGCAAACCTATCCCTCCCCGATATAGACCAAGACAAACACTAATCCCAATATAACAAGGGGAAAAAAAAAAGACTAGCCCAACTCCTAGATCATCTCTGTGGTATATCCACTTCCTAGATGATTTTTGGAGTATGGATACCTTTAACATAAGAATCTCTCCCTTCTTTGGTTTGGCTTAGACCAGTGAACTGTCATAAGCTGTTATGGGCACCTTGGAGAACGATATGTTTATCAGGGAATCCAGTCAGTGTGCTACCTAACCAAATGAATGGAATACCAATGTAAAGAAATCCTTACCAATTATCAGTCTATAAATGCTCAAGGGTTTTGCCTTGCTAAGCATGTGACAATAGTTAGCAACTCCACTCTAACCACATATCCTTCCCCAAAATGCCCGGGGAAAGTATGAATTACAAACCTTCAACGAACACTGAGAACTCCACAAATGTCCAATGGGTTATGCTTACTTAAGAAGTAGCTATAAAACTTCAACCTACTTGGAAGCACACCAACCTAAAGGATCCTTGAACGAACACTGAGAACTCCACAAATGTCCCATGGGTTAAGCTTACTTAAGAAGTACCTATAAAACTTCAACCTACTTGGAAGCACACCAACCTAAAGGAGCTATCAAGGGACTCAAGGTTGGAAAAGTCAGGAAAATCATTCTCTCACAAGCTCGAAACAGCATCCTCCTGAAGATATTATGTGCAGTCCCACGAACAAACATGACCATCACTATCAATAATATCCAATCTACGTATCTAATCAAATATCCTCTTGTTCCCCTCACCCATATAGCTGACTTGATAGTAAAAAACTCTTGGCCATGAATTTGCCTCTGATTCCCAAATATGTAGTCTCCACTAAGTCACCATTTTACTAATGGAAGCTGGCATAAACCAATAGATCTGAAATGATAAAGCAATGGCTCTATATCTCATGAGCTAATTGTAGTGAAGGAGTGGGTGGTCATATGACTCTCACTGTCCCAGGTGCATGATGCATTGGAGAAATAAGACAAGTCACTTTCTTATACTTTGGAGGGCATTGTTAGAGTTAATCCTCTTAAGCTCTGCTATTCAAACAAAGACTTTTATTCTTGAGGGAACCACAATTATCCAGATTTTACTCTCAGGGAATGGACGTAAAAAGTGGGGAGCATCTTGCAAATTTCATGGAAAAATCACTCAATCAAGCATTTCCATTTATGATCAATAGTCAAAATTTTTTGTTTAGGCTTCCTCAGGTCAATTAAAACATCTTTGAGAAAAGAAAAGAGAGGGGTTGCTAACTCGTTGACATTTGTTGATCTAATGCCCTTATAAAAGCACAAATTGCGAACTAAACATCTGAAGGGGGGGGGGGGGGGGGGGGGGGGGGGGGGGGGGGGGGGGGAAGGAAATCAAGTAGATTAAGGAGAGTTCACCCAACCATAGGTCCTTCCAAAATTAGATGCCAGTGCCATTCATTAGGGTCAGGTGAGAGAAGAGCTCATATAAAGGCTATGTTACATGGACTCGGGTACGAGTGTCGGGTGTGGGTATGTGTCTAGGAGTCGGATTCACTTGAGCCTCAAAACTTAGGATACGAGGACTCGGTTGAGAAGTGTCCAAAATTTGGATAAGGATACTGGGATTCGGCTGAAAAGTCTCCAAGTAAATGTCAATAATGCCAATTAGAAGCCTAGCTTTCATATTTCTGTTTTTCCTTTTCTTCCCCCTATAGTTTTCTTTTTAAGTCATTGCTTGCAATTTTTGAATTTGAGAATATATATTCTCTCTTTGCAAAAACTATTATCTTTTTTGATTCATTTCTTGTAAGTTAATTATTTGATAATTATTTTTTGATTGATCTTAGGTTACTATGTCCAAGAGAACATGCGAAGGATCCGACTCATATCCCGTACCCATACCCATGTCGTGTCGTGTCGGACACGGGTATTTTGGGTCATGTGAAGTGTCCATGTAACATAGTATAAAGGTACTGCTAAGATGTTCACAAGTACTTGAACCTACCACTCTAGCCTTATCCCATCTATTTTAATCATTCTTGCATCTAATAAGTACACATGTAGGGTTATCCCGATTGAAAACCCTTACATCCACTTACTATAAGAACGATGTCTTGAGACAAAATGTTTCCTAAGTTGAGATCACACTGTGTCTTACCCCCGCGTACTATTTCCTTATTGAATAGGCAATCTTCCTAATTACCACACCCACAAGAAACCCCTCAGGTTTTTCAAATCCTTCTAGCCATCCTAACCAAAATCTTAAAGCAAGGATTCAAAATACACTCAGAGATTAGTGAAGGCCTTGATTAAAATAACCTGAACCCAAGGACAGGTAGTTTCTCTTCCATCTATCGAAATTTTCCTCAAATCCATCAAAAACAGATCCAAGAAACTATCCCTTTGAAGATCATCTCCGAGGGAGACAAAATTACCTGACAGGCCACTCAACTACTGTACATTCCAACAAGCAAGGATAGGAAAAAGACTGCGTTCAATATGACTTCTAGAAATTTAACCCTTGTTGGGGTTGATCTTAAAATATTATTCTTATTCGGTTCGTCTCAAGACTAGATACTATTATTCTGGCTCATCTGAAGACTAGACACTATATAAAAACATTTCAGAATGCTCTAAACCCCAAGATATTTGAGTCTTAACTGCCTACGGAAATTAGAAATGTATCATCTATAGACTATAGGCACGAACATTGAGCCCTATCCAAAACTACATATTACACAATAATCTCATTCTAAGGAGATGGATGACAAGAAACTCCCATGTCTAGTTCCGTAATAGAGATGGAACTGAGAAATACACATAAACTGAAACTAAAATATACGTGGGTGCATGTGTAAGTGTATATGTCATGAAAAAGACATTACTAATAATTGTTAAAGCAAATTCAACTTGAATATCTACTTTTGGAGTACTTATTTATCGATCATAATCCCTCATAATTTTAAATAATAGTTGAAATTCTCAATGTACAGAACTCCTGAAAAGTTTAATTCTGGAGGAAGGATTATTTTGTAAGGACTAGAACAAGGACAGACAACTCCATTTGATTGAGATGGGAAAAAAACTGCAAAGATAAAAGTTAAAGGAAACAGGCTTAGCATGAAACATGCAGAGAACATTAAGAGCAAAAACTCAAAAATTAGAATCTTTCTGTCCTCATAATTATCAACAATTGCTGAAATTTTCAATGAAGAAACCTCCCAAGAAATAAAATTGCAGGAGGAAGGTCTCATTTTCTAAGGACTAGAGCAAGGACAGACAACTATTTTAGATTGAGAAGGAATGAAAATTGCAAAGATGAGAAGAAACACTAGTAGCTTAATGGGTTTCAGTGCAGAAAGAACTAACGTTGATTTCAGCAGCTGATATTGTACATACTATATATTGTATGTGATTGGCATACAGTTGCTATATACACGGGGCAGTTCAGCTTCTGGAAAGGTGATGGAGGTTGTGGTGTCCTGTTTTTTTTTTTTTCCTCTTTTTTTTTTACTGTTATTCCTATCCATTTCTCATGGGTCTCTGTACTTTATTCTCTCCTAGATATTTAATGAAATACTCAATACCTACTGAAAAAAGGTTAAACAAAATGGGATTAGCATGAAACTTGTATGAGTACCTTAACAGCAAAAAACTGGCCAGTCCATTTATGTTGCACCAACTGGACAACCCCACCACTACCCTTTCCAATTACTTTAATTGCATCTAAGTCAGCAAGGTTCAACTGGTTGTCTGGCGGCTTTACTAGGGGTGGCTGCAGAAAGTAACATGCACAAGAATGAAATAAGATATCTAAACGTAATAAACAATATAGAGCAAAGAATAGATTGTGTCTGAACATGGAATTATAAACATGTCCATAAGAAGAGTAACAACATTAGTAGGAGGCAACCAGAAATTAAAGGATGCCAAATTGGTTAAACTAGTAAAAAGAGATTCTTATAATACTTTGAGATATGCATATTGTTGAGAAGTTATTGATCATTCATATGCTTGTTGAAAGAAAACACACTTTTTCTTTCATTTGCTAAAAAGAAATGATAGCCCAAAAAGGACGTCATAAGATAATGGTTAAGTGAGATTTCATAAAATTTTTCCATTATTTCTACATATGAAGTTTAATCAAACTTCAAGATTCAGAAACAAATTATGGAAACGCAATAAGACCATCTTTGTTTCCAGACAGATCACCAATTAGATAAGAAAATGCAAAAAGGGCACAGAAATTACAGAAAACGCAATCAAACCATCTCTGTTTCCAGATAAATCATCAGTTAAAAAAGAAGAAATGCAATAAAGGCCAAAAGAAGAAAAAAGAAGAAAGGAAAAATAAAAGAATACGTATATGTTGAGCAATTTGATTCCACTGCCAATAAAGAGTTCTCTTCATTACCGTCTCATCTTTGCTTTGGTGAACAATTCGAACTCCGTCCTTGTTGACGAGCAGATCACCTTCCTTAAAAGTACTGCTTTGAGTTCTGGTTTGCATTCTCGCACTAGTATCAGTTTAAACGAAGAAACCAACGCAGACAGTACATTTGAAGACACACGACACGCACAAACATGCAAAGACAGAGAGAGAGAGAGAGAGAGAGAGAGAGATATACAGGAATTCAGAGAAGGTCTTCGGTAAAGAAGGGAGAGAAAGCTTCAGCTTCGGTTGCAGGTTCCTGTTTTTCATGGCTTCTTCTTCCCGCTCTCTGCTTTCGTCGAAGACGCGGAGTCGTCAAAATCATTGCAAAATAAAGTCGGGAGGTCTGACGTCGTGTTCCCTTTCTCTTTCTACTTTGGTGTTGGAAATCAGACTCTCCTTCCATTGGTCTTCTTTCTCGATCCATGATCTAGACGAAGGTCAGTTAAAGATAGAAAAATAGCAATAATTACACTCAAACAGGGTCTTTGTTACCCCAGCAGCCGGAAACGGATCCTCTGTGAAGCGGATCCTCTATGAAGCGCAATCTAACGGACCAAATTAATTTGGTCTGATCCTATGTAAGGAGGTACCTTCGGCTTGTAGGAAGGTACCTTCAGCTTATATTGGGATACATTAGGCTTAGAAAGGGGTACCTTAGACTATTTTTGGTGATTGCATATAACTTACCATGGGAAGTACCTTAGGCTTATATGGGAGTACATTAGACTTACATAAGGGCACCTTGGGCTTACAGTGGGATACTTTAAACTTATTTTGGAAGGTATCAACCACAATTTATGGAGGTAGCTTCAGGTTATAGTGGAGTATTTGAGGTATCCCGTATTTGACAGAGGTACTCCAATGTTAGGCCAAAGGTATCTCCATGAAGATGATCGGGTACCCCCATGTTTGCTTGAGGTATCATGGTATTTGATAGAGGTACCCCATTGTTTGCCTGAGGTACCCCCATATTTGATATCCTTTATTTAACTTGATCCAACGTTTGGACCGTTGGATTGCGCTTCACAGACGATCCTCTGCTTCACAGAGGATCCGCTTCACAGAGGATCCTAAGCCCCAGCGACTGCAAATCATCTGTAGCGAAGATTCCTGAAAAGCATTTTACACCCAATGTGGGATCCATAAAATAGATATTTCGTGAGCTCTACATCACTGTCTCTGGATGTAATATATTGTATAGAGATCTTTCCTGCAGATGATTTGAATTGTATGTATATCCGTCAAAATATTTTAGTCTAGAAAGAGAAAGATTCCCTATTCACTTCATATCATGAAATGGTGTTCCTTATCTTTTTCTATCCATGCATGCTAACTTTTTCCAGGTAGTCAATAGCACATGGATATACTCTACTTTCAGGGAAAAAGTTGAAGCAATAAAGAGATGAGAAACAAGGGTCCACGCTTCTTCTTTTCTTAGCTTTCTATTCTTTGTATTTGGGTTTCTGTCTTCTCTGCTCGATAAGAGAAACATTTTTTATAGATAATACAAGAACACTTTACAAAGCTGTCCTCAACATTGCAGATTCTATGTAAGTAATGTAACAGCAATTACATCTCCAAGAATACCATTTACATGAACATGAATTATGCTTTTCTGGCATTATGAACATCTAACTATTCTTCAATGTGATCCCTCCAAATATATTTCTATCCTCTTCAACTGATTCCTGTAAACACAACACAGAACCCTGGTAGAGGGTTCTGATTCAAGGTTCAGTGATGTTGAAGGAAAATCTGGATAGCAGCTGTGGGACTCCAGAAATTATTGGACCGTACGTCTACAGAAAGGAAAAAAAAATTTCACAGCATCAGATCCCAAATCTCACAGGTAAAACTGTTTAATACTTGAATAACATAACTTTTAACGATGCCTTGAACCTTATGACTTTCATGAATCTGACAAAGTGGAACGGCAAGCAGTTTCATGTTTCCTGGTACAATGAATTTCTGACTCGCTTGCAATTTTACAAGAAAAAGCTTTGTGCATTCCTATAAAATGAAGTTTACACCAATTAGAGTTCAAACACCATCAAAACATGGATGCCAAAACTTGTGAGGATCAACAACCTTAGGCCTTTTTATGTTGGGTGGCAAATATGGAAACTGTAATGTCTCAAAATCAGGCCTCCACCACATTCCAAGGCATTCTCCTACCTGAAGAACAAAAAGTAAGGCACATGGGTTTATCGTACTGGGTTAGTAAGTTACAACACTTACAAAGGGCATATAATGATATTACCGTCCAATCATCACTGCTACCATCAATGGCGAGCTTGCTTGACAGCTTGCGCTTCAGTCCATCAGTATCTAGGGTGAAAAAATCACAATAAACATAACCGGTTTTGTCCAGTTCAAAAAAATACCAAGTTCTCTGTACTAGGCTTCATTCAAAAAAAGGGTTAGAAGAATCAACTTCAGGTGTTTCTTTAACATAGAACTCATTTTTTAAAGTAAAACAATTTTCTAAAAAATTTCAGTCATTTTCAAAAATCAAGATTAAGTCAACACTGTTTAGGCTTTTTCTTCTATTTTGTTATACCAAAGTCATCATCACCATGTGTCAACATCACCAGTCCTCCACCACTATCACATCTAGAACCACCACCAGCACCTCTAGCGGTGGCATCACGACCACCTCCATCAACAACACCATCTTCTATGAAATGATCATCATCTGAGATAATTGTAACACAAATATATTGTAGCCACCACCATTAGCACTACTATAACTCCAATGATAGTGCTACACTCACCACCACCGCCACAATTGATAGACCACGGCCATCACCTTCAACAATGACTCCACCACTAACATCATGTACAACATTAATCTAATAATGGTACCACTGCCACCATCACCATCACCATTGCCCTTGCTATTGCCACTACTGTCATAAAGACCACTACCTCCAAAGGCTGCTACCTTTAAATATCACCAGCTTAAACTACCAACATGATCAGCTCCTCTCACAAATGTACCACCACTACAATTTTTTTGAGGTTTCTCGATTGTTTTCCCAGCTTCTTCAATCCAAAGTCATATTCTAGCTAAAATCCTTTATCCCAAGAAATCTTAAAACAAATATAGGCATAGTTTAGGATGGTTTCATACCTGATTCACCTGGCCTCAGACGGCCACCAGGAAGCTTAAAGAAGGAGTTCCTTACTTGCAACAGTAATAAATGTGGATGTTTAAACAATTCGACCTGTTCAACAATATAACTAAGCTCCTTTTGAAGTGATAAATATACATTGAAACTCTAGAAGAAAAGAAATCACTATAACTACTCTCTTGAGTTCTGCAGTATGACAACCATAGAAGGTATAATTGTAAAAACAACTAACAGACGAGGTAGAATTGCAGAAACAACTAAAAGACAAGAATACTTATCTCAAATACAACTTAGAGAAACATCCTTTCATGATATAGATTTGATTCAATGATGGTACCATGTTTTCAAGAAATTTATATCCCATAGGAAGGTAACCATTCAGTCTCATTTGCTTACAACTTCCAGATGAATCACCAAGCAGCTACAGACAGGTTAAAAAAGCCTTCAGTGGGAGGTACATCAACATCAAAATGCAAGTGAGATTTGGACCGCCAGTCTCAATTAGATGGTTTCCTCCAAAGATCAACCCTAGAAGATTTTGGAGTCCAATGGCATTGGCCTCTCTCTCACAACTAGATGTTTGTTATGAAATCCTCCACAATGACCCGCAAAAATGGTCTATTTACATGCTTCCTTGTTTCCAGATTCCAACTTATTCATTGTTTTTGTACAGTCTTCCATGGACTAAACGTATCTAGTTTTCAGTTCCTACACTTGCTGTCAGTAACATAGATTCAGTTCTTTCAATTTACTATTCAAAACCTGCAGGCTCGCTGACAGATAATTTACTGTATCTTAAAATATTAGTCTTCCACAATGACGTAAACAACCCTCCACAATTTCTCTCTGTGATCAAGGATACTGAAGATCCAATTCCTAAACATCAATTATCTGTTCATAAATGCAACTGAAACCAAAATCGATGCTTGATATTCACCATGCCACAAACAGAACTGCCTCCAAATTGGCACCCTCCAGTAGGCTCCTTAGAGAGGATTACTTAGTATAATTTCAAAAATCATCTTGACAAAAAAAAAGGCTCTTGCCAAATTACCCAACGATCAAGATACATAAAAAAAAAATTTACCTGACAATCAATAAACATAAACATCAAAAGAGAAAAAAAAACAAAGGCCTTATCCTAACCAATCTTTCTGGCAACACAAGTCCCATTTTGCCATTCAATATACTAAAACCATATTTTCAATCATATTATATGCCTTGACATGCTCATCACTGTTGTAAATTGGTTACAAATATATTCCCATGAAAGAAGGAAAACAGAAGTTGATAAAACAAAAACCAAAAAGGGCATTACAGAAGTGCCTGGAATTGGATCATAGATATGGTATTGTCTAGGATTTAGGGCTGAAGAACTTCTACAATGGTTATTACGCAACTGCCAACCATTTGATCACAGTCCGGTGCATCTGATTGTCCAACGCATTTGTTGTCCTAGGTTCATCCCGTACCATAGATTTAGCCTATAAATATTAGATATAGCAGCTCGCCACATTTCTTGCCCTAGGTTTATTCCATAAAGAAATAAGATTTTAAATTAAACTCTTTCATATCACCAGAACCCATAATTCAATCAAGCATAAAGACCATTTATACACCAAACATAAAATCTCTATGGCTAACCAAGTAAAGTAAACCATATTTTTCGGAGAAAAGCACAGCTGACCAGTATGACTGCTTCCACACAAGTTCGCAACCCGTTATTGGTGTAGCTGAATCAGAAACAGATAGATTCAGAACAAAGAAAATAAAACTATCAGAAAATGAAATTGTCTTTCTACATGACTATGTAAAGATGGATGCACGGGTATTTCGATAGATAGAGAGACTGGAAAGTAGAGAAGAAAGAGTTTTACTTGATTCTCATCCTCTGAATCCGTTCATCCAACGTTTCGTCTTTGATGGGGACGGCTTCTTTGGATCCGAAGTAATAACAACTGAGAGGGTAAATGTCGACAACATAACTGTTGTTGGCATTATTGTCGGTCGAAGCTACAGAAGAAACCATTTCGTCTCCCATCTTCAGAGACCCACGAAAAGATTCACAGAGATTGAGAAGAGGTGAAAGTAGAGATGTAAATACCCAGAGAAGATACCAGTAAAGATGTAGATGTAGAGGAGAGAAGAAGCAAACGCGCCTTCTATATACAACTGCGTGAGTCCCCGACGTGGCGTTCAAGAGAAACGCCGACCTGAGAATAGGATTCGATGGTGAGATGGCAAAGGCATTTGCAGACAGAACACACGAAGAAGGGTCCAGCGAGTAGCGACCTTTTGGGTTGGTGATGGAAAGCATTTGCTCTGGAGCCAAAATCCGGTGGTTCTGTGAAACCACCGGCTGGGATGGAGTTTGTAATTTGTACGTGTGGGCAGCTGGGGCTTTCTCCTACGTCCATCCGTTCGTTTCGCGCTGACACCACTGAGTCGCACCAGGTAAAACGCTCTCCATGACTAGGGATAAGGTCCGTCACCGTCTTGGTCGGCGGTCCGTCACCGTTCTCTAGCGTTTACTGTCAAATGGAATTTGGATAGACCCCGGTCTGTGGGCCCCACTTCTCCCCTAACTCCAATCCTATCGCCGCTCGATAGGATTGCGCCAAGTTTACGCAAAAGAAAATTACAGTTAAACAGTTGGGGATGAAATCTTCTCCTGTACACCTGAATGTCGGCCGTGAGATGTAAGCCTTTTTTTTTTTTTTTTTTTTTTCTTTAGAAAATTGGTTTTTAGTGATTTTTTTTTCAAAATAATTCAAATTCAGTGGCTAACTCTTGAAAATTGATAATCAGTTATATGTTTTCAAATAATTGAGATTCAATGTCATTGTAATATTCATAAAGAATTTCTTTAAAAATACCCTCAAAAAGACTTACAAACCTCACTTGTACCTAAACGAGTGAACTTACAAACGTCCCTAAATGAGTGAAAAGGACTATGAACACTAAATCTCAATTATTTTAAAAAAATATCACTAATTTTCAAAATTTAAAAATTAACTGATTGAATCTGAATTATTAAAAAAAAAAGTATTTTCCCTTCCTTATATGGGTCGAAACATTTACGAAAGGTTAAATTGGTTTTATTGCAACTTTTTCAACATAATTAATATTCAGTCCACCAATTCTTGAAAATTGAAAATTAATGATACTTTTGTAAAATAATTAGAAATCAGTGTCATTTTACTATAGCTAAACTTTGAAAACCTTTTCACTCATTTAAGTACAAGTGAGATTTGTAAGTTTTTTTAGGGTATTTTTTGAAAAAAATTCTTTATTAATGGCAAAATAACATTGATTTCCAATTATTTTAAAAAAGTATCACTCATTCTTAATTTTCAAAAATTAGCTGACTGAATCTGAATTATTTTGAAAAAGTATTATAGATTTCCCCTTAACAAAATAACATTGATGAAATGCTTTACATGGCAACATCTAACATCCAAATGAGACAACAATTCAGATAAGCATAGCGAAAGATTTTATTCCAAAGAGTTCACATATTGGTCTTTTTAATACACATGTCATTATCACGCGGATGCTTCAAATAAAAGTACAAATAAGAGCTCTATAAGGGGATGTGCCATAGGGATTTTACGGTAGACCCTGCCACGTGTAGCATCCCACGGCTACTGTGTTTGTTCTAAATGATACTAAAAGGCAGCTTGTGTGTGCACAGGCATTCAGCGAAAGGCAAAAACAAAAAACAAAAAGCCTACATCATCCCAAACCAAGTTCAAATTGTTTTAAAAGGATAAAATCCTGAAATTTTTTATTTTTAAAAGGATAAAATCCTTAAAACATTTGATTTAAAAACTTAAAATATGGAGCAATAGGGAACGTCATCTTAATATTTAAAAGTTTAGAACACTAAAATTTAAAAAAGGGTTAAAATCTGTAAAAATTTTGATTTAAAAACTTAAATTATGGAGCAAAATATGAAACTTTATCTTCATATTTAAAAGCGTAAAAACCCTACGATTTTAAAAGGATAAAATCCTTAAAAGTTTTGATTTTAAAACTTAAAATATGAAACGTCATCTTTATATTTAAAAGGATAAAAACCCTAAAATTTGTAAAAGGATAAGATTCCTAAAACTTTTGATTTAAAAACTTAAAATATGGAACATCATCTTCATATTTAAAAGGATAAAAACCATAAAATTTTTAAAAGGATAAAATCTCTAAAACTTTTGATTTAAAAACTTAAAATATGGAGCAAAATATGTAACGTGATCTTCATATTTAAAAGGATAAAAACCCTAAATTTTTTATTAAAAAATTTAAAATTTTCTCTACATACCACATACCCCACCAAAAGGATAAATGCCCAAAAAGAGAGGTAGAGGAAGGATTAGAAGTTCGGATACCTGAGACTGCCACGTTAGCTTGACCTTATTTACTTTAATATATAGTAATAGATTTAGTGTTTAGCAATTTGGGCTTAAACCTTGAGCCCATTTGTGCTAAGTTGACATCTTGTGCACCTTTCTTCTGCGCTCATCTATCCACTTTGAGAGAGATTGTAACGAGGGATGATTAGGAGTTTTTTCTTTTTTAAAACGCAAAGAACTTTTATTGTTTAAATTTTTTTTCCATAAGATATTTCACATGGCACCGTCTCTCCTAAAGTACAAGGGTAGCAAGAAAAAAGTACATAAGAATGTGTTTTTTTTATTTTTATTTTTTGAGAATGTGTTGCTGGCAAATCCATGATTCTGTTGGTCCAATCCAAGTTAGGAGGCTATATCATTCGCAATTTAAGATCTTGCAATTTTGGCCATTGAAAATTAAAAAATTTAAATTTATTGGAATCCAGATGCCTTGCATTATTATTATTTTTGTGAACCAATTGTTGCAAGATGTAACTATCATATTCTTATCGATTCCAATAGTAATAATAAAATATTTTAGCTTTTAAATAAATTTAATCTCAAGGGTAATCTAAGCCATTTCAACATTCTTAAACTAACAAAAGGGGTTTTATGGCAATCTTATCGGTGGGCTCGTTTCCAATATGAGGAGAACGACGTTGTAATGGCTCCCATCTAGTCTCCATGGAAGCTCAGTTGTCCAGTCCTCAATTTTGACGAGGAAGCTTGTTTCGTGAAGAGGCAAGTCTCCTAATTTTCAGTCAATTTGTCCTTATCTCGTTAATTTTGATCTTTTATGCCGTAGAAGTGGCGAATCTGGGTTTTCTGTGGTTGATCTTTGTCATTTTATCTTCCCGGCTGTAGTTCAATTGTCATCTTCCCCCTCTCCCGCACTCCCATGTAGAATAGGGTTTGAGATTTCAATATGATTTTTTATTTTCTTTCAGCTTTATTTGTTCAAAAGAGTTGATATTGTTATTATTGATAATAGGTTCTTTGGATTTTACTTGAATTTTCCATCTGATGGATTGTCGAGATAACTAGTCGACTTCGACCTAAATTGTTTGCTAATAAAGAATTATTTTGGAAGAACTTGTGATTGATGAGTCTCGTTGCTGGAATTTTTTTAAGCGCATATCTATCTGAAATGTACTAATTGTATCTCTCACATATGAGGCTTTATACGGTTTGAGACGTGTTCCCGTTTGTAAAATTTTTTTAATACAAGCATTTTCTGCGTCATTGGTTATTTTCTTAGTAGATAAAATCCGAATTTGCAAATTACCCAAATTAAGTCGACCAAGATTAAATATTACACTCAAGCGAAGCAATTGTTAATGATGCTGGAAAAGAGGTCCGACTACTCAAATCATAAAAGTATCACACCAGCCAACTTTTGTTTGCCCCGAATAATGGATTGAGAAGATGTTAAATGCATTAGAAAGCTCTTCTTTCCAAGATCTAGTTCACAGCTTTTGTCAAGATTCCTGCAAGTAGGACTTCAAAATAGGATTTGACGACTGGTTAACTTGATAATGATAGGAAGTATTATGGCCATTTGTAAGTTGTACTTGAGATGGTGGCTTAGATTTGTTAGTGTATATAACCAAAAACATTAGTTTGGCTTGTTTGATATTTAGTGAACGAAATAGTTTATTGGAAGGTCTTTGGAGAGTCCAGCCAGGGAGTTAAAATGGTCGTCAATTATTGACCTGTCTAGTTCTGAACTTTTTTTTTGTAGGACTTTATAAGTAGGTTGTATTCTACTTAGGCTCTAAGTATTAATCCCTTGATAAAGATGAGACATAAGAACCAATTAAGAAAGCCTTTTAAAAAATAAATTGGATGAAAATAGCCTTTAAAAAATCAAATGAATGAAAAAGTAAATTAGGTTAAGATGGCTTTGAAATGTAAAGCAAAGATCTATAAAATCAGCTATGAGAAGGTTTGAGAAAGTACTTAACGATGGATCCAGCATCCAAGAGGGAGAGAGGAGAAAAAAGAGAACCTGGATAGAGTCAGTCTAAAAACATTTGAATACTCATAATCAAATTGAAAAAATAGTTATTGATAGATTTTAATGGAGCAATAGTATTTGTGTTGTTCTATACTTATAGTTAAAGGAAGGAGGCACAATTAACTATTATTATTTTATACTAGGATTGACTCTGCATGTATAGTATTGATTTTATACTTTTTTACTTTTAGCTGGAAACTTCTTTACAGTAATAAATGAAGAAAACATTATTTATTATTATAATTTTTTTACATTAGGATTGGCTCTGTATTTTATTGATGATTTAAATTCAGATTGTTGCTTAAATTTAAGCTTATGGTGATTGGTGACTTCCTTTTTCCTTTAGCTAGAAACTTCTTTTACATGCCAAGATGACTATTCACTTTAATAATACAGGCTTCTTAAGTGCATGTCATGAGATGGCACTGGGTGTAAATTTCTGAGGCTCTTTTTATTATATTTTGTGTAAATGTTGTAATATGCTGATATCCTATGAAGCAGGTAGATTGACGGCAACAGGAAGAATGATAATGAGAATGAAAACTTAATGCATTCAAATCTTGCACACATGGGTGAGAGTACTCTGCTTTTCTGAATTTGTTTTTGTATTTAGCTTTGGATAATATTTTAATATCATTGTTACGAGGAAACATTGAACCATAGTCTGAGAATTTTTTTTCTTAAATCCAGTTTTTAGCTAAAATATCTAATGCCTTTTTAGTTGATGGTCTTGGTGATGTTTTGAGTAATATTTAATTGCTGGTTTTTTAATGCACTTTTGGAGGATTTTATCAGCTATGCAATCTTCACATTTTTTTTTTCAGTAGCTATGCTTTCATTTCTTCATCTAAAAGTTGTGCAACCTTAATATCATTGATAAAATGATCCTCAATATTTGCATGCTCAGCATGAATCATTACTAAGTACAGTATATTAATCTGGGTGAAATTAGTATGAAACAATTGTACTTCTATGTTATAAACTTGTTTGTTCAATTGGAAAATGCATTAATCCACTCAACTTCTCATCTTTTTGATCAGTGGCCCCCTAATAACTTTAAATTTGAGGTGGACTCTAGCTAATAAGATTTTGAATAGAGAATTGATGCCTTATGAAGATGTGTGCTTTTGGAGGGTTCAAATGTCACGCCATTGAATTTGTTGATTTATTTGAAAGCAATATACGATCATGCCCTTTGAATCACTGTGGTTGCTTCTTGACAAATCCAGACTCATGATATAGGAAATGTAAACAGTATTTAGATTGAGATTTTGAAATGACAAACATTCCACCATTGAAATCCTTTACTAATTAAGATTTTTGATTGAGAACATTGGGGTGAATGCTTATACTTGCAAGTCATGTGGAAAAAAACCTGCTAGACTAAGATTCCAAGAAATAGTAGAAATAGAAGCCTTACAAGTTTAGGACTAGTAGATCATTAGTTGCTTTCCATTTTTTAAGTAATCAATGAGGGAAGCACACGACTACGATAAAACATGAAACAAAAATGAATTAAAAGTAAAATTATTATAGCAGACCAGATTTTCTGGGTGGGGTTTTTTGCTGCCCAGTGTGGTGGCGGAGATGGGTGGGTGTGTGTGGTGTGTGGAGGGGAGGTGTTGTGTTGCTATCTCTAGTATTAAAGTCATATTCACTTATCCTAGAAATCTTGGTCTTCTTCTTTTTCTCTCTGTTGCAGCTGTGCTTTTCAGCTGTGGAAAAAGTTTCCTCTTTAGTGGAATACTCTGCCTCCAGAGGGTGACAATACGATCCTCTTGTAATGACCTCTATATTGGAATGCCGAGGTTGGATTTTTTAGTGTGCTTTATGTTTTAACCCCTCCTTTGCAATTTTAATTGTCCATCTATGTCCTCTTGAGATGTTTAGAAAGAGGATTTTGGATTGTTTGAGTTGGTTGGCAATGATCTATATACAGATAATCTGATTGAAGACACAGTTTTTGATATGTTCAGATGAACGTAATTACCATTGCTGATGCAATCTAGTCAGGGAAGGCATCTTGTTTATGTTATTGATCATGAAAGGAGCCTTATTGGGTTGACTGATGACATATCTAGGTGGATAATGTGAGAAATGACTTGGGTTGGTGACATCAGTTCCTGAAAAGCACTTAGAAATATTTTGAGGCTGTCCATTTGTATCTTTCAGTGTTTAGAGATAGTGTCTCCTCATGGACTTATAATAAGTGCCTGCTGCAGATAGTAATGCAGTTTACCATGGAAGTGAAACATATTTCTGTCAATCATTGATTGGTTGCTCAACCATTTAGCTGTGTCTTACAATCCATCACTATATGTTGAAGTTTCTTTTAACCATGTGTATCATATGGTCAGATTAATGGTCTTGAACAGTGCTGAAAATCTTGAGTTCTCACTTAATGTTTGGTCTAGTGATAGTTACTGTACTGTTTTTTAATTCCATGCTAGAATGCTGGATATGGCTCTAGGAGGCTTATGGTGGCCATTTTATTTCTGCTGCATCTCTTTCTCTGTGTTTGTTTCCTTGTGTAGAGCTCAAGAATGATGACCTTTCCTAACTCTGGTCTTCAATAAAGCTGGCTACCTGCAGCATTAATACGATACAGACGTGCAGCCTGCAATTTCTCCATTATTTCATCTTATCTTGGTCTAATGATACAGTTTTTTAAATTATTCATTCCAGTTATAGGCATGTGAAATATGAATCAAAAAGATTTTTACAATAATCATTTTAATTTTAAGCGGGCATCTTTCTTGTTTCTTTTTATTATGTACAGCTCAAGTATAATGACCTTTTCCTTGCTTTGGTGGTCAGTAAAGCTGTGAACATTGTATGATAACAATGTAAAAGATGATGCTAGCAGAAAAAATTTCATTTGACCACCATCATATGGCAACTGGAACATTTCTTATCCAGTAGTTTGTGCTTTTTATCCCTAACTTTCTTAGCATTGTCAAATCTTCCTGAGATCATTATGTTTTGTGAATTTTCTATATTGCTAACTGGGATATATCTGCAATGATAAGAAAGTTAGGGATAAAAAGCATTTTAAGTTGGGTACTTTTACATTCTTATTCATGGTGACCATGATCAATTTTAAGTTTCCTTGTTTGTTTAGGCCCATTACAAATCTGTTGTAGAAATGGATCTTTTGTATTTGATTTAAGTGTATAATGTAATGCATTTTTTTATTTTTGATTTTTTTTAACGTTAACGAAAGCATATCTAGGATTGTATTTTCTGTTGTAACCTGAGAATTGTAGTGACATGGGTCCTTTCACGGGCAATGCATACCTAAAAAGGTTGAGAGTTGCTTTTGTGAATGCAGGGCAAGTAAGAGATATTACAGACTCTGAAAAAGGAAAATATACACTTATTGGAGATGCAGAGGGCTGCCATCTGGGGATGTATGACAAACCCCTTCCATGCTTCGGTTGTGGAATAGGGTGGTTTTCGTGAGTAAATCTCTCTAGTTTCCACTAATCTCTCCATATATATCTTTCTCTCCCACTCCCTCACACTTTTATTTCTTCTGGTTGCAGTTTTCTGTTAGGCTTTGGATTCCCATTGATGTGGTATTATGCTACTCTTCTTTACTTTGGGAACTATTATCAAAAGGATCCGAGGGAACGAACAGGACTGGCTGCTTCAGCAATTGCTGTTAAGTGTCATCTCTCTCCGTTTCCCTCAGGCAGGCACACACACACACACATAATACATACGCACATGCACACGTGTACACATGCACACAAACATGCATGTAGGCAGGCATGCGCATACACACACACACATAAAGGTACATAAATGCAGACACAGATGCACGCTCACAAGGGAAATGGTATTTTGAGCCACTATGACTTTCATGGAATTTGAGGCCGTAGAGACTGATGAAGCTTTTTGTTCTTCCGTTTCATTCTGTGATCTACGTGATTAAGAAATAGGAGACATCACCTTGGATTTGTTTTTCGTTGCATGTATGAATGAGTTCTTTTTTCACTTATTTTCTAATTAATTAGTTGGTTCTCTTGAACCAAAGATGGAACGGTAGGGATTTATGTGATGCATCTAAGTAGAAGTCTTCTTTAATCCGATCTGTGCATCTTGTAGGCATTGTTATGCTCGGTTGCAGTGCTAATCATGGCAGCTGTTCTTCTATTTCAATCCATGTGATCTCAGTTCCACCTGCTTTGGTACAATATCAAGAAAATGTCTTTAATCTCAACTCTCTTGGCTTAATCTAAGCTCTGTGGGCAGTGTGAGAGGTCATGGTGTAATCTGGGTGGCCCAAATGAAGAATGGTGACGTCTTAAGGCTCCATTAGGCACTGCTTAACCAAGCGTTTATCTCGTCTATCTGTGTATATGTATATCTAATTCTTATTTTTATTTTTCTTGTATATTTTTGTATATCTAATATTTTTCTTTTTCAGAATACTTTTAGGAATACATAATTGGATATCGATGTGTACATATAGTAATTCTCGAAGTAATTAATTATATATTTTAAAATACACTAATACATTTAGGATGCGTTTGGCAATGTTTTTTTCTTTTGCTTTTTTGCTTATTTAAGCAAAATCATGCTTTTTAAAGCAATAAACATGTTTTGTTAGTATTTTCTTTTGCTTTTCAAGATGAAGCAAAAGTCTTTTGCTTCTCATTTTTTTTCCCTTCTTTTGCTTATTATTACTAATATAATACTAACAACGTACTCACGCCACCATTGCCACTCACTACCATTAACAACCACCACTATAAAACCACCGACCACCACTACTTATGCCCTAACCACCATCACCTCCACCCACCTTCCCACCACTACCATCCATCCTTACTTCCCACCATGGGCACCACTATTAATACCACCGATCGACCCACCATTACATCCCATCCACCATCACTAGTATTACATATCACCCACCAGCACTATCACCACCATCCATCAGTACCCATCACCCCACCACTACAACTACTAACAATATTCCTATCACCATAAACATATACAATCAAAACCTACCACCCCCATAGTTAGAAGTGGCAATTGTGACCCGTGACCCACCAACCCACCCGGTCTTAGGCGAGTTTGGGTTGATTGTTTCAACGCCTAGGTTGAGTTCGGGTCATGAATTCTCAATCCAATTATAAACGGGTTGGATTAGGGTTTGACCCCTCAACCCGAAATGACATGATTACAACTTGATTATTTTTTTGTGTAATAGAAGTTTGGAACATTATATTAACAATAGTTGTGGTTATTTAAACTTTCCTCTTTTAATATAAATAATGACAAAGGATAAAATGAGGAAAGACTTTTTACATATAAATATTTCAAAATTTTAAGCCCCAACTAATATAAATTGAGGCCTTGATGACAAGTAAAGTCTTTTAAGATTTTATTATTATGTTTTAGTTCTTCTCTTCATGTTATTTTAGTTCTATCTTAATGATTGTTGTGTTATTATGCTTGTTAGGTGTGCTTTGATATTAGAATGAATTAAAAAATAGAATTTGCATAGACTTTGATATTAGAATGAATTAAAATTCTTAATTTTTAGTAGTAATTTAAATTATTTAAACGGGTTGGTGGGTTGAAGCGGGTTAGAGTGGATATCCCAAACCGTTTATTAAATGGGCGGGTTTGAGTTGAGCTTTTCCTTGTTAACCCCATACATCAACCCGACCCATTGCCACTTCTACCCACAGTCCCATCATGACTATCACTGCACACCCACCACCCCTACCACCATCATCATTGCCACCCACTAGGATACCTCCACCACCACGACTACCAGCATCACTCACTCAACACAATTACTGCTATCACTACTACTACCCACCATCTACCCTTATTATAATAGTATATTTTGTCATAATATTAGTTAAGAAACAGTTTTTATGTTTTTGATATTACCAAACATGTTTTTTTTAATAAAAGCAAGTGTGAACCAAGCAGTTTTGCTTCGTAAAACGATCTTCATATAAGCAAAAGCAATCTAATTGCTTTTCTTGCATTTTTTTTAAGCAAAAAACAATGCCAAACACAATCGTAATTTAAAAACCAACTTTCTTAATATATAATGAAAAGATTTTATGAGCTGAATATAGATAGCAATCAGAGCATCGATGCAAACAGCACCCATACATGGTTTCCGATGTTGACGATTTACGACCTGTTCGTTTTGTTTTAAGAAAATTGTCAAATGAGACCATCAAAGTCACTACAATGGCGACCGGTACTGTCAGCTTCCACCAATGGATCTTTCAGGGATCTAATAATTGTTTCGTCACCACAAGTACCCAACGTGCAGCTCGTGGGTTTCCTCAGATGACATGCAATTGATTATTGGTCCTCAGGTGACAAGCAATTGATTATTGGACCGGTGTGTTAAAGTTTCTTGTAGAAGGAACTTGGTTGCTCTTACGGAAGTGCCTTTTACTGCAGTCCAGGGTCTTTTTTTTTAACAATTAAAGTCCTTTTCATCTTTATAAACGTAAAATGTTTGTAACCGTTACTTGATTGAGATGCTTTGGCCCAACACCCAATTGCACTATAAATTGAGTAACCCCTCTTTCGTTTTGCAACATGCATCTCCATTAATTACTTATCTCTCTATTTCCCAGTACTGGATAAGTAATGGAGGGCCAGAAAATTAAGAAGAGTGCATTTGCAGTCGAGATGCAAAAGCGCTTGGATCTAGGGCTAGTCACAACGGAGGAGATAAAAAAGCTTGGCAGGGTCGAAACAGAGAGGCGTCTCAAATGGTTTTACAAGCCAACTCACGAAGAACAACTAGCTCGAGAGATCAAATTCGCTAATGGTATATTATTGCTCTTTAAGCTACATGCACCATTTTCTCAGTTTATTTATTTGAAAATAAATCAGTGTTTTTATACGTACTTCTTCTATCCAACTAACTTGATGTTCTCTGCACTTTTTCCTGTACGCGCATTTTTAGCGAGATGTTGTCATGTAAAGCATTTTTATTTAATTTTTTAGTGTTGGGCCAAAACCCGGCATCTTGCTAATAAAGTAAAGAAATAAAGTTGCATTCTTGCCAATAATTTAGGTTAACGGTACAGTCGTCAGCACTTGATACTACAATTTCCGCTCTTGTATTTGTAGCTAGATTTCTTGAATTTTCTAGCAAACCCAGCTTTAATTTTCAATTTCCATTCTTGTCTCTGATGATGCCTCCCATGCTCACTTCCTAGTTTACATTTGTACTGCCTGTGTTTTGTTTAAACCACCCCTTTTAAGATCTTTTTCTCCAGGTCCTACCACGCATTAATTTGTTAGTTTGAAAGATGCTTTGCTAGTATATATAGTGTGCCTGTCTCACAATCTGATATATAAAATTCCTGCCGTTGAAGACTCTGTTCTGTACGTGAAAAAATATACATAATAAAGTTCTTAATTAAAAACTAAACCCACTTTGAGTTCCACATTTCTATCCGTTACCCAAGCCTCTTAGGAATAAAAAGAAAAAAAAATGAAAAAGTACTTCAATTTCATTTGTGGGTAACTGCAAGCAACCTTTACTCTCTGCACTTTCTCTACAGGATCAAGTCTTTTTATCAAATGGTTTTTTGTACAAAATGTTCTCTGCTTGCATTCTATGTAATCATTTCATAAATCTTAAGAACTTAAAAGAGAAAACTAGAAACTTCATCAGAATCAATTGGAATCACAGCCTAAATGTGAAAGATCATAGGTAGACTTAAAACCAGGATCACTATGAAACTTATTGAATGTTCATTCATGTAGATCTTCGAAAAATGGACATTGCGGTGGAAGCAGAACAATTGGAAACACAGATGTACGACGTGCCCATACCCTTCCTACAACTCATGTTTGGAAGCCTCATGATGGAAAGGTGCATTTGCTTATATTCACTATCTATATCCAAGAGGTCTCTAATAGGTCATTTTTGGTACAAAATGTCAGCCAGAAAACCACCCTCTTCGCTTTATAATAGTAATAGACTTGACATTCCATAATCTAGGAATATAAATTTGCATGATCTTGGAGCATTTCATGCATTATCTTATTTAATCTTACTTCTGTTTAAGTAATTCTAACAAAAAAGAAAAAAGTTTAACGGGGTAATGAATAATTTAAAAATTTTGTGTTTGCAAACATTTGCAGTACTTGCTACTTCAAAGATGAGTCAACGACACTAGATGAAGCTGAGATAGCTGTTTTAGAACTCTATTGTGAAAGAGCACAAATAAAAGATGGCCAAAGTGTCATTGACCTTGGCTGTGGACAAGGAGCCTTTATTATATATGTTGCTCAAAACTACAAAAACTGTCATGTTGTTGGACTCACTAATTCTGTTTCCCAAAAAGACTTCATAGAAGCAAAGAGCAAGTAAGTACTGGATATCGTATATTTTAATATTTGTAAAGATACAGAATTCATTTTTACAAGTAATTAGATTTTAACTAATCATCTCAAGTCTTATAGGGAACTGGGTTTGTCAAATCTGAAGGTCATATTAGCAGATGTTGCAACATACGAGACCGACGAGACTTTCGATCGAGTAGTGGTTCTTGCAGTGGTTGAAGTATGTATCTCAAACCTTAATAAATTTAGAGAAATGATTATGGATATGGGAATGGATCAAAAACATCATTAATTCTGCTATATTTTTGCAGCATTTGAAGAACTATGAGCTATTCCTCAGAAAGTTATCGAAATGGCTGACAAAAGATGGGCTTATTTTCCTGGAATTTTCATGTCATAAAACGTTCACTCAGTCGATGGCGGTACAGTTAGAATTTAAAATTATCCAGTAACCCATCAACTCCTTTTCCAATTCATTCATCTTCATGAGAAAATAAGCATTGATTTCCTTTTATAGCGTATTCATGAAGATGAATGGAGCATCGACTATGTCCTCCCAGCTGGGTCTACAGTCTTGCCATCTGCCAACTTGCTTCTATATTTCCAGGTCATCTCTTTAACAAATGTTCATTAGCGCATTAAATCAAACAGGATTCCTGCACTTCTTGACAGATGCTTATTATTTGTTTTATAGGAAGATGTCACTGTTGTAAATCAATGGAGTTTCAGTGGGAAGCATTATTCACGAACCTTGTAAGGACGAACGTATAAAATTAAGTAGATATCTCATCTCAAGTTGTACATTTTTGGTTTGAATATCTAAAGAATTCCATGATCTGTGTAATGAACTGTAGCGAAGAGTGGTCAAAGAGACTGAATGCTAATGAGGAGGAAGCGAAAGCAATACTGGAGAAATTCTTGGGTAATAAGGAAGCTGCCACAAAGATGCTTAGTTATTGGAAACTAGTCACTGCTCATGGATCGCAGTATTTTGAAATCAAAAATGGCGAAGAATTTATGATTTCTCTTTTTCTGTTCAAGAAAAAGAAGTAATGCTGTAGTGCTATGGAGTTGTACTGGGAAGACGATGTACGTAAAATAAAGCATGTGAGATATTGTATTATCCATTGTGCTGAAAATTCCATTTAATAAATTAAGGATATGAGATATTACATTTTAATATATTATCAATATCCATCTAAATTAAGGCCTGTTCAATGATCAGCTAAATCAGATACTTTTCCATAAAATTTCTCTTATTCCAAAACCCTAATTAGATATGTAGAGTAAAGAATTATCTATGACACTACTATGCATTTAGGGATTTTTGCAACAGCACTTATTCGCTATGGATTGAGTTATGTATGACGGGATGAGATCGTCTGCTACTGAGATGCTACAGCGAACCTGTAGCCACCGTGGGATGTCGCAACATGCAACATCTCATAATAGGTGCGCTTTCACATTTTTCAAGGTAAAATATCACTTCACTGATAGTTCACATTAAAAAATGCAGCTTCCGTTGGATGGTGCACATGGTAGCATCTCGCAGATGCTGTAGGGTATTCCACACAGCATCCCGAATATAGACGTTTTCATTCCATGTATGGCTGAGTTCCTATGTATATATGTATACTTATGTATACACACACCAAAATAAATTTATTAACTATTGTGAATACTTTAATATTTAATAATAATAGATTAATTATCAAGTGACAAGTTAAATTATATATATATATATATATGTATGTATGTATACGATTATGTAATTTATTATTACATAGTGTAATAATAGATTATATTAATTAAGTATATATGTGTATATCTTAAAATATACTAAGATTAATTAAGTTTACGCAAACATATATAAGTATATCACTAAAGCATATTAAGCGTAAATTATAGTTAATTGATATATATCAATGGCTGTATCGAAGAGCGATTCAAGTCTAGGCATTGCTCATTAGCCTAGCATGCCATTGTCGAACGGTGTGACATGAAATAGCCCTGAATATATACGGTACGTAAAGTAGCAAAATTTGGTATGCATGATACAAAAATTTATTAAGACATGAATGACATAGGCCGAAACACACGACAGTCATGGCTCTTGTGGGTTGTGGATTGGCAAGGTGTGATTAACACCCCTCTCAACAAGAATACAAGGATTAGTTAGGAATATCCATAAGGTTAGTCCGGGTCTTGTGTTGATTTTGGGGACTCATTTCATTTCAGGTCTTAGAATGAGTTTGACTGGTTAAAGGGATGTTTGGTAATGGGAATAAGTTCTCCTCATACAAAACGAGCTTTGAAAAATTCACTACAATCCATAATCATCCCAACACCTGTTTCGTGATTTTCAAAATGGGTTTTACAAGAGTACAGTGCTATATTTGTAATATCTGTAAATTCTGAATAATACGGTTGGAACTTGTTTTAAAGACTATTTTTTTTTTGATAAGGACAAACTTATCATTTATGATGAACATTTTAAAATAAAAAATAAAACAATCTTCATTCGTCCACTTGGATTGAATTTTCCATTATCTACTCTTTCTTCCAACATAACCTCAATTAAAAACCGTATTAAACAACTGCTTCACCTAAAAGCTTAAGCTAAGAGGTAAAGGCGAAATTATAGATATCAAAGAACCTGAACACAATTAATATCTCAAACAGACCGCAAACAATCCATTGCTAGATTTCCCAACGCCCATCAATGGATATCAAAGAACCTGAACACAATTAATATCTCAAACAGACCGCAAACAATCCATTGCTAGATTTCCCAACGCCCATCAATGGCAGCAAACGGTCCACTGCTGCATGCCGCCTTCTAGAATTCCCAACCCAAAACTGAATACAAACCCAAGACTAGATCCAAGAACTAAAAGAAGATGAGTTGGTCAATTCTTGCACTGCCATGTACCTGCCTTTCTGAATCAAAAACCAACCTCCTCTCTAATGAAAAGATTTATGAAGAGAAGATACCATTCACAAGATGCAAAGCACCCGTACATGAATTGGCATTGACGATTTGGCTCCATTCGTTGGTTTGTACGAAAACTGTCAGTTCAGACTAGCTGTCACAGACACTCCCATGGCGACCCGCAAGCTCAGCTTCCACCAATGGATGATAGCTAGCCAAGATAAAGGGGTTTTCACTTTAAATTATTAATTTTCATGGATTTAATTGTTTCGGCACCACAAGTACCAACGTGAAGCTCGTGGGTTTCCTCAATAACACGGGTACCACCGTGCTATCACCGGCGAGTGTCTCGAGTGGAAATGTGTGTCTCAAATTCGTGTTTTTTAGGAAACCCACGAGCTTCACGCAATTGGGAAGCAAATATGGTATTAAGATAATCAGTTCTCAATTTGAGTTGATTCTTACTACCAAAAAAATTTTTTTTTTACTTGATTCCTAGTGTGGTCTTTGAATTGAGGTCAACTTGAACCAAACCAGGCCCACACTCTAAAACACCATATTTGCTTCCTTTTATGGTGCCACTCCATAGTACCAGAGTGAAGCGGACGGAGTCTATAGGGGGGCCACACCCACGAGCTTTGGCCTGTTATTTTTGGAACCAAAACCAAACCAAAACGTAATAAATCCCAAATCAAATCGACCCAAAGTCGATTTAGGTCTAGCAATTTTTTGTTTCATCCAACCCAAGTTGCAACTACCGTGAAACGCATCTCATGGAATGTACTAGATAGTTGTGTTAAGTTTTTTTTATAAGAACGGAGTTTTCCTCGAGTTGAAATCCTGTGGATTCTTTATCTAGATTCTTTATGTGGATCCTCCATTGTGACATGTGTTCCTTAATGGTGTAAATATCAGACTTTGCTCTTGTAAAAGAAGGAAAAAACGAAAGAGACTCAATTTAGGTATACGTCGTCATCGTTCACTCTGGTCCTTGGAAAAGTCCTACTTGCTGATTTGACTAAGTTTAACTAAAGGTTTTGCAGTGAGACCCTTCCATTTTTTATGTTGATTCCTTTTGGCGGTTGGGGACGGCAAGCTGACCGGCGTCACCTGGCGGGCTGGCGGCTTGACTTTTTTATTTATTATACACGTGTTCCTTTTACGACATTGAATAATTTGAGAAAATCTAATGGTCTTTGGTCGTCGGATAACAGGTGCGCCAATAAATCTGTTTGGTGAATCTTTAAAAAAAATCATTCACCAACTAATTTTGAACGGTGGATCTTAAAAAAAGACCATTTCTCTCCTGAAATGACTTTTTGAAATATGAAAACACCAATCACAATGAGTTGATCAATGGGTGCATGTGCTCGACAAAAGAAAAAAAAAATTTAATTATTGTGTATGTGCTTTATATTAGAAATGTAATGCTTTCATATATTGGTTTCTGCTGTGGCTATGAGAGGATTATCTCAGGATAAATGTTTTTTCATTATTACAGATATTTTACATAGGGCTTGTTAAGGAATATATTAAATACATAAAGTTCACCTTTACTATCAGTTTGAGCTTTTAGTAAGAATGGTGTTCAATTGGGCCCACCACTTAAAAAACACTGAACATGAATTGCTCAAAGATGGCAGCGTTTGCCAGCATCTCACAACCACTATTGTAGAAGATTTCAACCCTTTCTCTTGTGTGAGCCCTATTTTTTCACATATTAGTGAAGGAACTCCCGCAACCATATATTGGATGGATAAAAAACTTCTCATGTTTTGTCTACTTTGTCCTGTTGCTCGTTTGTTTTCGCTCGATAGGAACGTTTTGTGCACGACACTACACTATAAAGCAGGGGCCACTTCTTCCTTCGTTTTGCAACATATCTAACTCTGATTCTCTGTTGGGTGTCTCTCAATTTCCCTGTGAGTTAGAAATGGAGGGCCAGAAAATTAAGAAGAGTGCATTTGCAGTTGAGATGCAAAAGCGATTGGATCTAGGGCTAGTCACAACGGAGGAGATAAAAAGGCTTGGCAGGATCGAAGGAGAAAGGCGTATCAAATCGTTTGCCAAGCCAACCCCTGAAGAACAACTCGCTCAAGAGATGGAACTCGCTAATAGTATTTTATTGCTCTTTAACCTACATGCATTATTTTCAAGTTTATATGTGTTATCTTTACAAAATTTATCTGTTTGATTCTTCCTATAAGTTTTTTTTTTTTTTTTTTTTTGGGTGGAGGATTCTTCATATAAATCTCCATACTTTCTTGTAATGTCGCTTTAAGGCTTTAAGGCAAAAAGTTTTTGCCTTAACTGCCAAAAAGTACCGTTTGACATTATTTGTACTTTTTTCCTACATTAATGTTTGTATAATTTGAAAGAGATGTTATCACGTGGAGCATTTATTACTTTTTTCTTATAATTATGGTTACTTGTTAGGATGGAGTGTAGGAAGCAACTATAGCGTTTGCATATATGCTCCCTCTCTAAATACATGTTGGGAGATTTGAATACCATTCCCTATTTTGCATGTTTTGGATATTACTCGATATGTAGGTTTAAGTTGGGAGTTTTGCTCTTCAATATGAGCTCCATCTACTCCCAATGTTGCTTCTGAATCTACTTCAACTCGCAATCTCTGAATTCCAGCTTCCTAAGCTATTCTAAGGCCCTCTCCTAAAGCCCGGATTTTTTATCTTGCATTTGTAGCTTTCCCAAATTTTCCAACTAACCCAGCTTTCCAATTTCCATTCTATCTTTGAATTCCAATGTCATGGGGAAAAAGCGAGGTAGAATCCTTGATTTTGGCTTTTGGGTTAAGTTGGAGTGTCACAAATCCAATTTCAAGAATGAGGACTCTCAAGCTATGTTTGGGATTGCTTACTTAAGCACTTAATTTTAACTTATGGCTTATTAAAGAATATTTTAATATAAAGGCAGCCTTACAACTCTTGTTGCATTTGTAAGTTAAAAACAATTTTGATGTGGAACATTTGAAGGTTAGGGATTTAAATTTAAGAATGTTTATTTTACTAAAGAGCTGTAATTGTCAAATGCTACGTATGACAACATCTTATTTAAAGTGATTGGTAAGCACAAGAAAAAAGTGTAATGGATCCCAAGAAATGGTTTATTATATCAATTGACGCATGAAAGTCCAAAAATTTCACATCTTTCTTGTTGAAAAATTAACATATAAAATTCTTTCTGTTGGAGACTCTATATTTGAAAAATCAACATACTAAGTTCTTGAAAACTAAATCCACTTTGATTTCCAAACTTTCATTCGTTACCCAAGTCTCTTAGTCTTAAAGGAAAAAAAACAAAGAAGGAGAGAATGATGAAAAAAATATTATCACAATTTCGTTTGTGGGAGGTTTTTTCCTTGTCTCTTATCTTCTCTAAAGAATCATGTCTTTTCATCAAATGGTTTTTCATTCTCAATAATTACTTCGTAAATATTAAGATTAAGAACTTAAAAGAGAAAACTTGAAACTTGATCAGAATCAATTGGGCTCATAGCCTAAAAAACAAGATCTTAGGTAATCAAACTTAAAACCATGATTACTATGACTAATTGAATGTTCCTTCATGTAGATCTTCGAAAAATGAACATCGCAGTGGAAGCAGAAGAGTTGGATTCACAAATGTACGAGGTGCCCATACCCTTCCTACAGCTCATGCTTGGAAGCTTTATGAAGCAAAGGTAAATTTGCTGTTATTCAGAGTTTCTATAAAAGTGGTATCAACTTCCTACAGGGTTGGCCTAGTGGTCAAGGCTTGGGGTATGGGGGTGTGCTCCCTCCAAGGTCTCAGGCATAAGGTCTATGGGCCTTAGACTTAATTGGACCATGTGGGTTGTAGGGTCTTACATGGGCCCTCAAAGATTAGTCGGTTGAGCATAAGCGGGCCCGGATACCCTGAGTTCCAAAAAAAAAAAAAAAAAACTTCCTATAGTTACAAAGGCTTATGAGCTTTAGACTTACCCCAACCATGTGGGTTGTAGGGTCTTGTATAGGCCCTCAAGGATTAGTAGGTTGAGTGTAAGCATTTTGGGACTAGAGGAAATGCATTGCTCATGACGGGCAGGTTACAATACTCCTGGCATATTCTACAGCAAGATTCCCGTATGGTACCCTACAAACAGATTCATGAGTTGCGGCCCCACAAGTGAAAGTAATTTTTCATTTTTGGGACCACGTCTCGCACAGTCGATGTGGCCATAGGGAATCTTGCTGTAGATGAGAGTCATGAGACAGTCCAACCAACATGTTGCTCGGAATAATTCTTTAGATGGGAGTTCTCTATTGGATCATTCTTTTCTCATTCAATCATACTTTTGTTCAAATATCTTTCTAAGCAATTTTAACAAAAAAAAAAAGTTTAATCCCTTAATGGCTAATTTAAAAAGTTTGTGTTAATGCAAATATTTGCAGTTCTTGCTACTTCAAAGATGAGTCAACGACAATAGATGAAGCTGAGCTAGCCATAGAGAAACTCCATTGTGAAAGAGCCCAAATAAAAGATGGCCAACGTGTCATTGATGTTGGCTGTGGACAAGGATCCTTTATTCTATATGTGGCTCAAAATTATAAGAACTGTGATGTTTTTGGACTCACTAATTCTGTTCACCAAAAAGACTTCATAGAAGCAAAGAGCAAGTAAGTGAATATTATTTTAACATGCTTGAATTTGATCTTCATATCCTTGTAAGTTATTAGAGTTTAACTCATCAGAACACTTACAGGGAACTAGGTTTATCAAACGTGAAGGTTATACTAGCAGATGCCGCAACATATGAGACTGAGGAGACTTTTGATCGAATTGTGGTTGTGGGGCTGATGGAGGTATGAAGGATGCGTGTTTAACTTTCTCCAACCTTAATAAATTCAGAAATGACTATGAATATTGGAATGTGTTGGGGATCTTGCTATGATAAGGAAATAAAGTTGCGCTCTAACCAATAACTTAAGTTATTGATCCAGTGATAAGTGCTTGATCCTAACAGAATGGATCAAAAACAATTTTAATCGTGTTACATTTTTGCAGCATTTGAAGAACTATGAACTGTTCCTTAGAAAGTTATCGAAATGGCTGACGAAAGACGGGCTTCTTTTTCTGGATCTCACCTGCCATAAGGCACATTCTGTGTCCCTGGAGGTACAGTTAAATTTTAAATTATCCACCCCATCAACTCTTTTTCCAGTTCTTCATCTGGGATGCAATCATTTGGTGCTTATAGCAAGGATATCTTACAGTGTGTTCATGAAGATGATTGGGCTGTCGACTATGCAATCCCAGCTGGATCAACAATCTTGCCATCTGTCAACTTAATTCTATATTTCCAGGTGATCTCTTTAACAAATGTTCATTGGTGCATTAAATCAAACAGGTTTCCGGCCGGCACTTCTTGACAAATGCTTATTATTTGTTTTATAGGAAGATCTTACTGTTGTGAATCACTGGATTCTCAGTGGGATGCATTATTCACGCACCTTGTAAGCACAAGTCAAGTTTTATTTAATCAGATCTTATGTATTTGGTTTGAGTATCTAAAGAATTCCATGATCTGTGTAATCAACTGCAGCGAAGCGTGGTCAAAGAGACTAAATGCAAAGGCGGAGAAAGCGAAAGCAATACTGGAGAAATTCTTGGGTGATAAGGAAGCTGCCAGAAAGATGTTTAGCTATTGGAAACTAGTCACGGCTTATGGATCTCAGTTTTTTGAGATCAACAATGGTCAAGAACTGTTGATCTGCCATTTTCTCTTCAAAAAGAAGTAATGCCGTGTTAAACATTTTCTTCGGCAACAACTTCGTATAACATATGGAGGGTTGTGCTGCGAAGATAATGTAATAAAGAATATGAGATGTTATGTTATCAAAAACCATGTATTGTTGCTTGTTACCTTGCCAATATGGAATTTTGGTTTCTTAAAATTAATTACATGGTAATGGGCTTTGGTTTCACTATGGATTGATATATTTATAACAGTTTCCATATTCTAAATCATGTCCTTTCTTGCACTTGGTATCACTTTTATCATGGGATAAGTGCTTTATGTTTGATAAAGATTAGGGAATTTTCAAAAAAATTATAAAAAAAGATCACTTTTGGCTGATATAATTAAAATACGGGATAATTTTACAAATAATTAAATTATAGGATCACTTTACTTGGACACATTATATATGTGATAAAGCTTCCTTACGTGGGATACAAGTTCATCCTACTTGGATACAAGAAATTTTTAATTATAGTAAAGTGACACTAATTTATTTATTTTTGTTTGAAAAATGATTGTACATGTCAATTACATTTGAAAAGTGACCCATTTTTGCAACGTGAGCTTTATGATAGACTGTTTTTATAAGTACAGGCCAAAAAGTTTCAATTTTTCATAATTTTCCCTTTTGAAAATCCTGTAAATTGATTTTTTTCCTTTTTTTGGATTTTTGTGTATGTTTCTAATTTGCAATAGTCTTGTGTTGGCTCGAACCTAGCATGAACTTAATGCATAGATTTATCCTTTTAGCCCCTAGTTGGGTTTGGGCTCTAGGAGTTTAGATTAAGGGTTGGCTGATGTGAGTTTGGACCCACTAATTTTCAATTTGACTGGCTTCAACCTATTAAAACTCGACCCAAACCACCCTAAGTTAGAACTCTAATCTTTGTATTGGAAGAGGCCGAAAGGCATAGGCAAGGGCACAAGAGATTTGCTCTCCCGAAGTAGGGTCCTCACGTAAATTAAGCCCAAAGACAGAAAAATTATGAAAAAGGGTAACCTTTTAAAATTATTTATAAAAACATTCCACAAAAATGTTGAATTGCAAAAAAGGATCATTTTTTGTAAATAATTATAAAACAGTCCAACATAATTAAATTACAAGATCACTTTTCAAAAATAATTAAATTTGAAGATCACTTTACTTAAGACAAACGCATTCTATGTGGACACAAGCACATCTAGATACGATGAGATAAGAGCTCATCATACGTGGACACACAAGCGTCTTTTACCTATAATATTAAAATGACACTATTTTTTTATATTTTATTTAAAAAATGATCCTTCAAGTGAATTTTTGTCAAAAAGTGACCTTTTTCTCATAATTTTCCCAAATTATTTTACAAATGCAAAATCATAAACTCTTGAGGTATAAGACTCTAAGAAAGGGTTGAGTGGGTGAAAACGGTAAATACGATGAAAGGAACAACAAGAACACTTACTCAAATGAACCGGAAATCTGTGAAATCACAGTAGATAAGAAAGATGAATGAATGTGTTTTGGTGTTTTGTGCTTGTAATTATTACACTATAAAGCGAGGGTTCCTTCTTCCGTTGTGTTGGAACATCTATCTCAGAGAGCTAGTAATGGAGGGCCAGCAAAAGAAGAGTGAATTTGCAGTTGAGATGCAAAAGTGCTTAGATCTAGGGCTAGTCACAACGGAGGAGATAAAAAGACTTGGCAAGATCGAAACGGAAAGGCGTCTCCAGTGGTTTTACAAGCCAGCTCACGAACAACAACTAGCTCAAGAGATCAAATTTGCTAATGGTATATATTCTCTTTAAGCTACTTACCATCAATTTTCTTTCCTGTTTACTTCTCGTTTTGTACATGATCTGTTTGCTTCTTCATGCAAACTTAGAGATCACTTTAAAGCAATGTTTAAGAGAAGAGTCCGTTGCAAAGAATAAAGTCTCTTTCTCCATGATTTCTTCTTCTTCTTCTTCTTCTCCTCCAAAAGTTTTCTGTGTCTCCCCCAACATCTTTTTGTCCTTGAGTTCTATATTCTATTTAAAATCTACATCCTAAAGTTCTTAAAAACTAAATCAACTTTGATTTCCGAACTTCCATCTGATCTGACTACTCAATGTCTTAGCCAACACAAAGGGACAAAAAAAGGAAAAAAAAAACGAAAGAGGCTTCAATCATTTCATTTGGGCTTTACTCTATTTTATCTAGGATTGAGATCATCTGTTCTGTAAAAGGGTAATTGCAAACAGTTTTACTGTCTCTATTTTATCTAGGATTGAGATCATCTATAGTTGAACCAATAAAAGGGTTCAACTGTATCCAATGGTTGCTTGTCTAAGTGGCAACCAGCCATTGGATACAACTGAACCATTTTCAACTGTAGATGATCTCATTCGTTTTATCTAGGGCCGTACTTGGATGTCGAGAAACTGCAAGAATGTGTAAGATTCCTACTACAAGAGCATTTGGATATTAGAAAGCGAAGAGAAAAAAATGCTGTGGGACCCAACATATGGGAAAATGGGAAATGAAAAATAACCTACTTTTCATCTCGCGAAGGGTATGAAGCTGAATGAAACTGCATCACAAGAACAAAGGATTCCCACAGGCAGTTTCTCAGTATCCAAATGTAGCCTAGAGAATCTCGTTTTATTCATCAAATTGCTTGTTCTTAATTCCCCGTGCATTTCTCGGCTTTCATTCCCTAATAATGATTTCAAAAATCTTAAGAACTTAAAAGAGAAAAACTGAAACTTGATCAAAATTAAGTGGAATCACAGCCTAAAAAAGCAAGGCTTTATTAAATATAAAACTACTATTACCTTCTTTGATTGATTGAATGATATCTCATGTAGATCTTCGAAAAATGAAAATCGCGATGCAAGTGGAACAATTGGACTCACAGATGTACGAGGACCCCGTACCCTTCCTACAACTCGTGTTTGGAAGCCACATGAAACTAAGGTAAGTTTGCCTAAGCCTTACTTCTGCATGGCCCGTGGCCCATGCAAACCAACGTGCCATGCCCCTAATCCTTCTCTTTCAGGTTACTTTAAGCATTTGTTTTCATAATATTAAGGGGCTGCACATGCTACGTGCTTAGAAAACGTGAGTCCATTTAGATAAACATCTCGAGGTAGTTACAACATGTTTAAAATAGTGGGGGATTATTTTGTTCAGGGAAGAGAATGTTTGGGGAAAAAAAAATGGGGGACCAGAATCTGGAGGGAATATTCCTCCATTTTCTCTTTATTAATAGTATAGATGCTTTTCAAAAGGCTCGCAAATGCGAACCAAGTGGGAAAATGGGATTATTGGAAACCTCAAGGGGTAAATTGTAAATATTACCAAAAAAAAAACCCAAAAAAGTTGTGCTGCCACCAAACTGAAAAAAATTTTGAACCTGTGGATTTCGTGCTCTCTCTTATTTAATTACACTTTTGTCCACACTTTTTAAAGTGTAAGTTAAAAAATTGTGTTTGCAAACATTTGCAGTTGTTGCTACTTCAAAGATGAGTCAATGACAGTAGATGAAGCTGAGGTCTCCAGTTTGGAACTCTATTGTGAAAGAGCCCAAATAAAAGATGGCCAAAGTGTCATTGATATTGGCTGTGGATATGGATCCTTTGTCATACATGTTGCTCAAAACTATAAAAACTGTCAAGTTGTTGGACTCACTAATTCTGTTTCCCAAAAGGACTTCATAGAATCAAAGATCAAGTAAGTGAATGTCATTTTATGTAATTGAATTTTACCTAGATGCTTATTTATTTATTTATTTTTTCCTTCATTCGTTTATTATCTTGGAAAAGAAGATTCAATATTTATAAAGATGGAATTCATTTTTATAAGTTATTAGATTTTAACTCATTATAAGACTTACAGGGAACTCGGTTTGTCGAATCTGAAGACTATACTAGGAGATGCTGCAACATATGAGACCGAGGAGACTTTCGATTGAGTAGTGGCTATCGAATTGATTGAGGTAAGCATCTGAGTTTTTTCTCCATTTTTTTTTCGTCATGGGGCTGCAATAGCTGGGTTGACAGGCTCAACATGCAGGTGCTGGGGTTTCAGGTGAATGTTGCGCCATTGAAACAAGTGAGATTCATTAGATGGTTGAAACCACCGGATGGAGCAGTGAAACTCAACACAGATGGGGCTTGTCTGGGGAATCCAGGACCGGCAGCAGGAGGAGGCATCTTGCGCAATGATAGAGGGGAGATGATCCAAGCTTACGCTCACTTTTATGGTGAGAGTGACAGCTTGAAGGCGGAGGCAAGGGCGATGTGGGACGGTATAAGGTTGATTAATCCTTATACCAGCTACCAGATCATTGTTGAAAGTGACTCGGAGGTTCTGATAAATGCAATTCATAGTAGGATTGACTGCCCTTGGAGCATCCACTATTGGGTTTCCCATCTCAAACGGTACATAAACAGGGTGTCCTTTTGTCACACTCTTCGCCAAGGTAATCAGGTTGCAGATGCACTGGCACAGGACGCAATCATTACCAGAGTGGATGCGGTGTACACAGATAGAAGGGACCTGCCACAGAAGGCACGTGGTCGTCTAACACTTGATAGATGTGGGTTGTGTTATGTAAGATAAGATCTCATGTGATGCTTTGTAAGGGGTGTACCCCATGGTTTCTTCAGTTGATTAATACACAGGTCTGGAGGTCACGCCTCAACCTCCCTCTCACTCGTTGAGAGTTCCCTTCCCTGGCCTTGGGGAAGTGGTCTATAAAAAAAAAAAAAAAAAAAAAAAATCTTAAAAAATTTAGAAATGATTATGAATATGGGAATTGATAGAAAAAAAACATTTAATTCTGTTAAATTTTTGCAGCATATGAAGAACTATGAACTATTACTTAGAAAGTTAACGAAATGGCTGACAAAAGACGGGCTACTTTTCGTGGAATATGCATGCCATAAAACGTTTTCTCAATTAATGGAGGTACAATTAAATTATAATTTATTTATCTTCATAAGAAATATTTTTTTTCCTCCATTCATTTGGGATGTAATAATGTGGTGCTTATGGCAAGAATATCTTATAGCGTATTCATGAAGATGAGTGGATTATCGACTACGTAGTCCCACCTGGGACTCTAATCTTGCCATCAGCCAACTTACTTCTACATTTCCAGGTGATCTCTTTAATTTAATATATGTTAAAGTATTGCAACTTCATTCTTTAGCATCTATTGCATTGTTAAATCCTATTGTTGAGAGAGAGAAAAAACAGCAAACCATGCAATAAAATTTAAGGAAGACAAAGACACGCCTTTTAATGGTTCGGTAAAGATGTCTACGTCCACAAATTACAAGAGTTCCTTCACTAGTTCTGTTAAAAGGGGTTTCCAAGTACAAAACCTTCTCTTGGTGGAAAACTGCATTCTCACACAGATTCTTATTATTGAGTGTACAGTAAAACCTATATCAGATTATTGACTGAATACAAGTCACATACACATCACCTATAATACTAATGACCATAGAATTTGCCGAGATTTCTGTTGGAGTTCCCCCTTTTGTGTTACGGTCCTAGATGTTAAGTGCTTAACTATAAAGTTTCTGAAGTTTCATTAGTTAAGTACTTAACATCTAGGACCGTAACAGTCCCGAGGCTTATGGAGACTTCATTAGTTAAGCACAGGTAACATCTAGGATTGTAATATTATGTGTGATTAAATGAAACATGTGATTCCAGGCACTGCTTCTTGACAAATTCGTATTGTTTGTTTTATAGGAAGATGTTTATCTTGTAAATCATTGGGTTCTCAGTGGGAAGCACTATTCACGTACCTTGTAAGGACAAACATATAAAAGTAGATATCTCAAGTTTTTAATTAGATCTTATATATTTGGTTTGACTATATGGAGTCCATTTGTATGATCAACTACAGTGAGGAGTGGTCAAAGAGATTAAATGCGAACATGGAGGTTGCGAAAGCAATATTGGAGAAATTTTTGGGTCGTGAGGAAGATGCCATAAAGATGCTTAGCTTTTGGAAAGTCTTCACTGCTCATGGATCAGTGCAATTTGAATGCAACAATGGTGAAGAATATATGATCGCTCATTTTCTCTTCAAGAAAAAGTAGGGCCGTGTATGGTAAACATTTTCTTCATTAGCAGCTTAGTATTATGGAGTTGTGTTGAAAAGACAATGTAATAAAGTATATATGTGTAACGATCCAATCCAGTGAAGTATTGTCCGTTTTGAGTTTAAGCTCACACAGTTTTGTTCTCAAAAGGTGCCTCGCTAATTAGAGTATTCTCCATAACTCTTATATTTTACCGGACATTTATTCGTTTCCGATGTGGGATGAGTGAGATATCACAATATGTGTATGGCTTGGTTCTGTATTATAAATTGCAAAATCTTGAACTCTTTGAGCTCTGGGGTTTGACTGAGTGGGTAAAAACGGTAAATATGATGTAATGAATATTTCGAATTTCCGAACAAGAACATTACTCTAATGAACAGGAACCAAGAAGACATGTTACGCCTCTGATGAGATCTGAATCCACCCATATTTTTCAACTCTCGCCTTGCCGAGATTTCCTTGAATGGAAATCTGCCTGTGATGAGTCCTTCAAGAGAACTGTCATGTTTCTCAAGAGATTAAATAGGCTGTGGACAGCAAGGAGCCTTTATTATATGTCTGCTCAAAACTACAAAACTGTCATGTTGTTGGACTCACCAATTCTGTTTCTCAAAAAGACTTCATTGAAGCAAAGAGCAAGTAATTACTGCATTTAATTTTAATATTTATAAAGATATAATTCATTTTTACAAGTAACTAGATTTTAACTCAACTATAGGGAACTGGGTTTTTCAAATCTGAGGATCATATTAGCAGATGTTGCAACATACGAGACCGGCGATCGAGTAGTGGTTCTTGCAGTGATCGAGGTATGTATCTCCAACCTTAAGGAATTTAGAAATGATTATGAATATGAGAATGGATTAAAAAATATATATTAATTCTGCTATATTTTTGCAGCATTTGAAGAACTATGAACTACTCCTCAGAAAGTTATTGAAATGGCTGACAAAAGACGGGCTTATTTTCCTGGAATTTTCATGCCATAAAACGTTTTCTCGGTTAATGGAGGTACAGTTAAAGCTTCAACTTATCCAGTAACCCATGAACTCTTTTCCAATTCATTCATCTTCATGAGAAAATAAGCATTGATTTCCTTTATAGCGTATTCATGAAGATGGATAGAGCATCGACTATGTCCTTCCCAGCTGGATCTACAATCTTGCCATATGCAAACTTGCGTCTATATTTCCAGGTCATCTCTTTAACAAATGTTCATTAGCGCATTAAATCAAACATGATTCCTGCACTTCTTGACAAATTCTTATACTTTGTTTTATAGGAAGATGTTACTGTTGTAACTCAGTGGAGTCTCAATGGGAAGCATTATTCACGAACCTTGTAAGGACAAACGTATCTGATGCAATGAAGGTAGAAGGAAGAAATCAGATATCGCTTTGATAGACGAATTGGTCTAGATATCGTTCTAGCAGATGAGAAAATTCAAGAACACAATAATTTCTGAGCCTCAAATAAACTTGTTCATTAAAAAAACAAAGGAACTCCTTAAAAAGCCTTTACACAGGCGTTACAAAAAAACCCTAAAAACAGAAAACCAGAAACTTAATAAAAATAGTAAAAATTAATTTTACTAAAAAATCGTAAAATTCGAGATAGACTCAAATTCCTAAATATAAGTTAAAAATAAGAATTTCTCCAAAAGAATGACTTAAAACGGAATTTCTTTGACTCTAAACGAAAGCAGTCGATTCTTTCCTAAAATAGCAAATTCCCCTATTTCAAGGCCTAAACAACAAAATTTGGCTAAAATCCCGAGACCTTGTACAACGAATCTAACTTTTCGGGCTATGGATTGGCAGGGCATGATTAACATCCACATCAACATGAATACAAGGATTAGTTAGGAATATCCACAGGTTTAGTCGAGACTAAGACATTGTCTCCTGTTTATTTTGGGATTGAGTTTGAGGGGTTAAACAGATGTTCGGTTTTATTTGGGGAATGAATTTTCCCCAGACGAGCTTTGAAAAATACGTTACAATCCATAATCACCCCAATACCCGTTTCTTGATTCTCAAAATGAGTTTTGAAAAAATATAGTGGTATAGTTGTATTATGCATAAATTTTGAGTGATATAGTTGTAAGTTGTTTTTTTTTTTTTGGGGGTAATGGTTGTAAGTTGTTTTAAAGGCAAATTTTATGAACACTTCTTTTAATATAAAAAAGAATGAATATCTTATAATATTTAGGAACCAATCATCCTTCACCTAACATTAAGAGCCTAATTTTTCTTCTGCTAAAATTTCAAAATATAAGGCTGCAAACTGAAAACGTGGCCTAAACTCGTTATCTTAGAACTTCGTCCATTTGGATCGAATTTTCCACTTTCTGCTTCTTCCGAGATAACCCCAGTCAAAGACCGTAAACAATCCATTGCTACATGCCGCCTTACAGATTTTTCCCAACCCCAATCAATCACAATCACAGCATCGATGCAAAGCACCCGTACGTCCATGATTTCTGGTCTGGACGATTTGCCCCCATTCGTTGGTTTTTCACGAAAATTGGCAATTCAGATGATCGCAGTCACTCCAAAGGCGACCCGCAGGCTCAGCTTCCACCAATGGAAGATAGCCAAGACAAAGGGGTTTGCACTTAAAGTTACTACTTTTCAAAATAAGTGGCTCCCTTTCATGGATTTAATTGTTTTCATCACCACAAGTACCAACGTGCAGCACGTTGGCTTAGTTTCCTCAATAATACGCATGCAAGTGGGAAAGACATTTCCTCTCCAGCTACTTGCCGCTGACGGTACCGGTGCTACCGTCAGCTAGAAATATCGTGTGTAGGGAATGCGTTTCCTCTGGGTGGGATGGGGTGAGTGGGTGTAGCCCCCCTATCCGCTTTCACTCTAGTACTATGGAGGGGCACCAAAGAGGCCATATCAGCTGGAGCCTATAATAAAAAAACTACTGGTCCAACGGTAGGCAGGGTGTACACGTCAGCATCATTTACAGACGTGTACACCCTACTCACCGTTGGACAAGCAGATCTTCCAATAAGGGGTTCTAGTTGATTTCAAGTCGGCACGAAAGGGAACAATATGGTGTTTTGGAGTGGGGGCCTCCTATTATCACAGGCACTTGGTCTGGTTTGGTTCAAGTTAACCTCAACTTAAGACCAAACTGAGGTATATGACTGCCGACACAAAATTGAATCAATCCAAATTGAGAACCGATTATCTCAACCCGAACATCAAATAAAAAAAAAATGAAATTGTAAAACCCTAAGCCCAAACCAACCTACCGAAATTGCACATTCGGTTCTGTTTGCTTTGAGTTAGGCCAATTTCACCTATTTTTATAAAACAAATTACAACTACCAATTATTGTCAGTCATTAGTTTAATAATATGTATATGACATATATATATATATATGTAATGTGTGTGTATATGAATATTTATATAAGATAGAATATATTTGGTTTGGTTCTATTTAACCAAGCCTATAATCCAGGAGCCGAACCAAACTCATTTGATTTTGTTATCTCCGAAACCAAAACCAAACCGTATGTAATAGAACCCCAAACCCAAAATCGATTTGGAACCGGTAGTTTTCGGTTTTACCCGACTCTAATTGCACCCCTTGGATGGTACGATGGATCCATGGAGTGTTTAAGTTTCTTCTGGATGAAAAGGGTCCTTTCCTCGTATTCCAAAGGAAAGGAAAAAAGACTCTCCCATCAGTTGGGTACATTCGTCGTCGTCGTCGTCATATCGTCCGCAGTGGTCCGGGGTGGTCATTGGAAAATTTACTTGCTGGTTTGACACTTGCTGATTTGACAAGTTTAAGTAAAGGTTTTTCACTGAGACTCTTGTGTGAAATGGACGGAAAAATCTCACGCAACTGCACTATAAAGCGCGGGCCACTTCTTCCTATGTTTTGCAACATCCAACTCTGGTTCTCTGTTGGGTATCTCTCTATTTCGCTGTGAGTTAGTAATGGAGGGCCAGCAAATTAATAAGAAGAGTGCATTTGCAATTGAGGTGCAAAAGCGCTTGGATCTAGGGCTAGTCGCGACGGAAGAGATAAAAAGGCTTGGGAGGATCGACACAGAAAGGCGTATCAAATTGTTTTCCAAGCCGACCCACGAAGAACAACTAGCTCAAGAGATGAAATTCGCTAATGGTATTTCATTGCTCTTTAAGCTACATGCATCATTTTCAAGTTTATTTATTCACTAATAAATCAGCGTTTTGTATGTGTTATCTTTACGAAAATTATCTGTTTGATTCTTCATAAAAATCTCCATACTTTCATGTAACTTCACTTTAAGGGCGATTTTCATCTTCTATAGCGCACGTTGTATGAGAAAAAGAAGAACAAGAACATCCAAAATTTAAATGGTTTGACAATGTGCCTGCGTCAATTTTATTAAATCAAAAACTGCTATTATTGTCTTTGATTGATTGAATGCTCTCACACATAGATCTTCGAAAAATGAATATCGTGATGCAAGAGGAAGAATTGGACTCACAGATATTGTACGAGGAGCCGATACCCTTCCTACAACTCATGTTTGGAAGCCACCTGAAACTAAGGTAAGTTTGCCTAAGCCTTACCTCTGCAGTGCCCCTGGCCAACGCAAAGCAGCATGCCGTACCATTCCGCGCGCCCATGGCCTGTGCAAGGACTCACGTGCAGGGATGGCAATGGGTGTAGGTTGAGGTTGACCCGGTTATATTATAGAATTCATAAGAAGAATATGTTTTTTAAATATGATATACATAAAAAATTTTGTGTTTGCAAACATTTGCAGTTGTTGCTACTTCAAAGATGAGTCAACGACAATAGATGAAGCTGAGGTCTCCAGTTTGGAACTCTATTGTGAAAGAGCCCAAATAAAAGATGGCCAAAGTGTCATCGATATTGGCTGTGGATATGGATCCTTTGTCATACACGTTGCTCAAAACTATAAAAACTGTCATGTTGTTGGACTCACTAATTCTGTTTCCCAAAAGGACTTCATAGAATCAAAGATCAAGTAAGTGAATGTCATTTTAATATGTAATTGAATTTTACCTAATATGTTTATTTATTTCTTTATTTTTCCTTCATTCTTTTATTAACTTGGAAAAGAAGATTTAATATTTATAAAGATGGAATTCATTTTTATAAGTTATTAGATTTTAACTCATCAAAAGACCTACAGGGAACTCGGTTTGTCGAATCTGAAGACTATACTAGCAGATGCTGCAACATATGAGACCGAGGAGACTTTCGATCGAGTAGTGGCTATCGAATTGATTGAGGTAAGCATGTGAGTTTTTTTTTTCTTCCCCTTCAATCTTAATAAATTTAGAAATGATTATGAATATGGGAATGGATTTAAAAAAAAAAAAAAAATTTAGTCCTGTTAAATTTTTGCAGCATATGAGGAACTATGAACTATTATTTAGAAAGTTATCGAAATGGCTGTCAAAAAGCGGGCTTCTTTTCCTGGAACATGCATCCCATAAAACGTTTTCTCAATTAATGGAGGTACAATTAAATTATAATTTATTTATCTTTATAAGAAATAAGTTTTTTTTTTCTCCATTCATTTGGGATGTAATAATGTGATGCTTATGGCAAGGATATCTTATAGCGTATTCATGAAGATGAGTGGAGTATCGACTATGGACTCCCACCTGGGACTCTAATCATGCCATCCACCAACTTACTTCTGTATTTCCAGGTGATCTCTTTAATAAATGTCTAGTTCTGCAACTTCATTCTTTAATTAGCATCTACTGCATTGTTCAATCCTTTTGTTGACACAAAGAGAGCAAACCAAACAATAAATTTAAGAAAGACAGAGACACACGTTTTACATGGTTTGGTAAAGATGCATACGTCCACAGATTACAGGAGTTCCTTCACTAGTTCTGTTAAAATGGGTTTTCAAGTACAAAACCTTCTCCTACAATTTCTTATAATTGAGTGGGAGTAAATTATACTTACCTCCATTTTTGTTTATGACAATTACAGATATCTTCCCTGAGGTTTCTGAAATGACAGTTACCTCCCTTCTATTTTAATTGTCTACTTCATATCCCTCCCTTTTATACAAGTTTTATTAAAATATGAATATATTTTGACAAGTTTATCCTTCTTTAAGTATTAAAAGTATAAGATTTTGAGATTTTGTTAATAAAAATAATTTTTTAAAACCTTAAAAGTCTTAATAATCTATTTAAAAAATCATGGATGCTTTTATTATTTTAAAATTTAAAATTTTCTTATCTTAAATAAATAATTGATAAAGGGTAAAATAGTCAAATTACATTTTATAAGTTTGACATGGGAGGCAAGTGTCATTTCAGAAATTTCAAGGAAGATATTTACAATTGTTAGAAACCATAAGGGAGGTAAGTGTAATGTACTATATTGAGTGGACAGTAAAACCTGTATCAGATTATTGATTGAATACAAGTCACAAACACAACACCTATAATCTATCTATACTATATATAATGAGAATAGTCCCCTTGGGAAGCGTACCAACCATAATGTATTCATTTCTTGAAAAAGCCTTATAAATCATTGTTAAGATTCTTTAATAAAGGGGTGTAATAGTCATAACTGCCTCAATTTTTGTAAAACTTCGGCACTTGTACATAGTTCCCTCCTTTTTCTTTCTACATACGTGCTTTGCACTTGCACTTTGCTAGTACTAATGACCGTAGAATTTGCCGATATTTCTTTTGGAGTCCCCATTTTATGTTTGATTAAATGAAACATGTGATTCCAGAACTTCTTGACAAATTCGTGTTGTTTGTTTTATAGGAAGATTTATCTGTTGTAAATCATTGGGTTCTCAACGGGAAGCATTATTCACGTACCTTGTAAGGACAAAGATGTACAAGTAGATATATCTCAAGTTTTTAATTAAATCTTATGCATTTGGTTTTGACTATATAAAATCGATTTTGTAATCAACCACAGTGAAGAGTGGTCAAAGAGATTAAATGCTAACATGGAGGCTGCGAAGGCAATACTGGAGAAATCCCTGGGTCACGAGGAAGATGCCATAAAGATGCTTAGCTTTTGGAAAAAATGCACTGGTCATGGATCGCTGCAATTTGGATTCAACAATGGCGAAGAATATATGATTACTCATTTTCTCTTCAAGAAAAAGTAGGGCTGTGCTTGGTAAACATTTTCTTCATTAACAACTTAGTATATATTATGGAGTTGTGCTGAAAAGGCAATGTAATAAAGCATGCAATATCATATTATTGTCGTGCTCATCTCGTATTAGGAGTCTTAAGGTGGCATAGTGACAACTTTTCGATACACCCAAGCCTGGTTAAAACTGGGCTGGGAGGGTGTATTATTGCACGTACACTTAGCTAGTGTGATGTAATGAATATTTTGAATTTTTCAACAAGAACATCTATACCATATATAATGCGAGGCGCCCCCTTGGAAATCACACCAATCAAAATGTGTAAATTTCCAAAACAGCTTATACATTATTGTGAAGATTTATTAATAAAAGAACACAATAGTCAAAATTGTCTTAATTTTTTAAAAACTTAATAATCGGTTGCAAAACTGTTCCTTCCTTTCTACCTTTTTCATCGTACCTGTAGTATTGCACGTGCACCCGGCTAGTTAGTATCAAGGTTTATAGCCGGCGTGCAGTCGAAATTTCGTTTTTTTTTATTTTTGCCCCCAACGATGCGTTTCATTGGGGGAAATCGCCAGGGTTGCATCGCTGGTGATTTTTTGGTGAAACGGGACAGCGTGCCGAGCGAAATGGGAAAAAAAATTTATTTTTTATTGGCAAAATGGGGCGGCATGCTGGCGAAACGGAGCGGCGTGTCAGCGAAATTTCCCTAAAATCCAAAAAAACCCAAAATTTGCCCTTTTTTTGCTTTTTTTTTTTTTTTTTTTGCCTTTTTAATTTTTTCCATTGTGCTGCTGAAATTTCGTTTTGGCCAACGGGCGATACGTCCACCGACACCGAAACTGTAAACCTTTGTTAATATAACAAACAAGACCAAGAAAGACATGTTACGTCTGACCAAACCCATATTTTTCAACTCCCACCTGCCGAGCTTTCCTCGAGTGGAAATCGTTGGTTGCAAACAGAACTGTGATCGTCTCTGCAGAAAGACTGATCCTTGATAGCTATCGCTAAAACCATGTAGGGAAGGAAATCTGTGATGAGTCCTTCAAAAGAAATCCTTGTTGATTTTCTATATAGCAAAATCATGTTAATCAAAAACAACTTTTCCCTTTTCCTATGAGAAATGTTGCAGCAAACCGGGGCCAGAAACTTAAACTCGATTTTAAGTAGAGGTTTTGAATAATTTGTGGCGGCATCTTTGATGGAGATTCGGATTCCTCGTCCGACAGCTTGTAGGCGTCACCTGCTTGATTCCTTTTTTTATTGCGCGATCTCTGTCTCTCTGGTCAGGTCATGCCTTGATGTGCTCAAACTGGTATTCCTTCTTCATTAGCACAATAAATTAATAAATAAACAAATGTGTTTTACAATTTTGTGCTTGCAATCACTCTTCAAAGCGAGGGTTCCTTTTTCCTTTGTATTGCAAGATTTATCTGTATTACGTCTCTAAATTTCTCAGTGAGTTAGTAATGGAGGGCCAGCAGAAGAAGAGCGCATTTGCCGTTGAGATGCAAAAGCGCTTAGATCTAGGGCTAGTCACGCAGGAGGAGATAAAAAGGCTTGGCAGGATCGAAACAGAAAGGCGTCTCCAATCGTTTTACAAGCCAACTCACGAGCAACAACTAGCTCAAGAGATCAAATTCGCTGATGGTATATTGCTCTTCAAGCTACATACATCAATTTTCTTTCCTGTTTATTTATTCGCAAATGAATTTCTTCTCATTTTATGGATTATTTGTTTGATTCTTGATGTAAACTTAGAGGTTACCTCAATGCAATGTTTAAAAACTCTGACAAAAGGCTCCTTCTCCATGATTTCTCCGATCCTCCTCCTCTGCAATTTCTTCTTCTCTACGAGATCTACATCTCCATGAGTTACCATTTTTCTCCAAAACTTCTGTGTGTCCCCCTTTCTTTGGTAACACGATTGGGATTTTAATCTAAAAGATATTTTTTATAATGGAGGTTTAAGTTGGGAATTTTATCTAAAGCCGAGTTACTAGCTCGAGTCTCTCATGTTTTTAGGGCACAGTTAAACCAAACTAGCACAAGGACCTGTTTGAGAAATTCGACGAGTTTTTGTAGCTACTCTTGAGATTTAAAATGTTGTTTTAATGCTAAGAAATGACGGTGCGCCCCAAATAATCGACCTGCTGTTGAGATTTAAAATGTTGTTTCACATATTTCTTAATAAAACATATAACATTCCTGTTGTTGAAGATTCTATATATGAAAAATCTACATACTAAATTTATTAAAAACTAAATCAATTATGTTTTCATAATTGACAAGTCTATTCTTGTAATATAAAAAAGTCTTTAAAATAAGTTTAAGTATATTCTCTAAAATTTATAGATATTATAAGTATGCCACTGAACTTTTGTAAAACTCATTTTGAAAAATCCGGAAATGATTATTGGGATGATTCCGGATTTTAGTGTAATTTTTAGAACTCATTTGAGGAAAACTCATTCGCCAAATGGAAGCAAACAACCATGTAACCCTTCAAATTCATTTTAATCCTTTCCAAAAATGAAGGCTGAATGACGCCTTAGCTATGCGAAGACTTAAAGTAAAAAGACTTGCAACAATTCCATTTGTGGGAATTGCAAGCAACTCTATTCACAATTGTGTGTTTGGATGCCGAGAAACTACAAGGCATATAATATTTTGATACCGGGAAAAGGAAAAATAAATGCTGTGATGATAACCCTATTTTTAGATGAATCATAGGCCTGTTTTCAGAAGTTTGAAGCTGAATGAAACAACATCACGAGAATGAAGGGATTCTCACAACACAGTTTTTCAATATCTAAATGCAGCCTAAAGAATCACATTTTTCTTTCATCAAATGGTTTTCTAACCCATATTCTCGGCTTCCATCCCCTGTAATCGTTTCATAAATCCGAAGAACTTCAAAGAGAAAATTTGAGACTTGATCAAAATTAATTGGAAATAAAACCACGATTACCATCTTTGATTAATCGAATCTTCCTTCATGTAGATCTCAGAAAAATGAACATTGCGGTGCAAGCAGAACAATTGGACTCACAGTATGAGGTTCCCATACCCTTCCTACAGCTCATATTTGGAAGCCACTTGAAGCAAAGGTAAATCTGTCAAAGTCTTACCTCTGCATGGCCTGTGGCCTAGGCAAATCTGGTTAAGTTCTGATTTTTTCTTTTCACAAAAATTTTGAATCAGCACATTGCATGCTTTCTTTTATTCAATCATACTTTTGTCAAATACTTTCTTAATTAATTTTAACAATAGATAAGTTTAATTGGATAAGCTAATTTACAAATACAATGTTTGCAAACATCCACAGTTGTTGCTACTTCAAAGACAACTCAATGACAATAGATGAAGCTGAGCTAGCCATTTTGGAGCTCTACTGTGAAAGGGCACAAATAAAAGATGGCCAAAGTGTCATTGATGTTGGCTGTGGACAAGGAGCCTTTATTATATATGTTGCTCAAAACTACCAAAACTGTCATGTTGTTGGACTCACTAATTCTGTTTCCCAAAAAGACTTCATCGAAGCAAAGAGCAAGTAGGTACTGAACATAATTTCAATATTTATAAAGATAGAATTCATTTTTACAAGTAATAAGATTTTAACTCATCTTAAGACTTATAGGGAACTGGGTTTGTCAAATCTGAAGATCATATTAGCAGATGTTACAACATACGAGACCGACGAGACTTTCGATCGAGTAGTGGCTATTGAATTGATTGAGGTATGTAAGTATGCGAACTTTTTCGCTCCAAACTTGATAAATTCAGAAATGATTATGAATATGAGCATGGATAAAAAAACATTTAATCCTGTTATATATTTGTAGCATATGAAGAACTACGAACTATTGCTCAGAAAGTTATCAAAATGGCTGACAAAAGACGGCCTTCTTTTCCTGGAATATGCATGCCATAAAATGTTTTCTCAGTTAATGGAGGTACAATTAAATTTTAATTTAATCATCTTCAGAAAAAAACAAATATTTTTTTTTCCATTTATTTGGGATGTAATGATGTGGTGCTTATGGCAAGGATATCTTCTAGCGGATTCATGAAGATGAATGGATTGTCGACTATGTACTCCCTCCTGGGACTCTAATTTTGCCATCCGCCAACTTACTTCTATACTTCCAGGTGATCTCTTTAATAAATGTTTATTATGCAACGTTTTTTAATATTATTCCTTAGCATCGCCATCTATTGACAATAAGGAAAAAAGGCATTTTTTTCCTTTTTTTTTGTTTTTTGTTTTTATTGCTTCCTGTAAAACACTGTTCCAACTAAAAGCTCAAACTGATAGTAAGTGGTGAACTTTATATATTTAATATATTCCTTAACACTCCCCCTCACGTGTAGGCCAGATTCAAACCTATTTTTAGGGGATCCATTTTAGGGAGGCCCCTACACGTTTTTTCAACAGGTTGAGTGGAGGTTTGAACCCAAGACCTGGTGTTTGCCTAAGGCTCCGATACCATGTAGAACACCTTTCTTACTACAAGCTCAAGCTGATAGTAAGGGGTGAAAAAATGGAGCTCTTTTGGAAGATTACATTCGGCCCTCACTTTCCCATGGACCAAACAAATAAATCTCAAAGAAAAGTTTATTTTCCTTTCCTTTTCTATAGATTCTATCGAAACAAGCATGGCTAAATGAAAATTTGATTCCAGCACTTCTTGACGGCTGCTTATTATTTGTTTTATAGGAAGATGTTTCTGTTGTAAGTCATTGGGTTCTCAGTGGGAAGCACTATTCACGTACCTTGTAAGAACAAACATATAAAACTAGATATCTCAAGTTTTTAATTAATTAGATCTTATATATTTGGTTTGACTATATGGAGTCCATTTGTATAATCAACTACAGTGAAGAGTGGTCAAAGAGATTAAATACGAACACGGAGGTTGCCAAAGCAATATTGGAGAAATTTTCGGGTCGCGAGGAAGATGCCATAAAGATGCTTAGCTTTTGGAAAGTCATGACTGCTCATGGATCGCAGCAATTTGAATGCAACAATGGTGAAGAATTTATGATTGCTCATTTTCTCTTCAAGAAAAAGTAAGGCTGTGCTTGGTAAAAATTTTCTTTATCAACAACTTGGCATTATGAAGCTGTGCTGAAATGACAATGCAATAGCACCTTTCATTACAAATCCAAGTATATGTCCATGGCTTAGTTTTTGTATTATAAATTATGACTTTTCTTGCACTTGCTATCAGGGCGTGACCTCGACTTCTATCATGTGATTAGGGATTTATGTTTGATAATTATCAGGGAAAATTTTTAAATGGAATGAGATACCTTTAAAAACCTACTAGTAGGGTGCACGTGCAGAACTGCACGTAGGGGAGGGAATAATTGCAGGTTTCAATTTAAAAGTAGAAGGTGGTTGTGGTGGTTATATGTTGTGATTGTTTTATTTTGGGAGGGTAATGTTTGGAAGAGAAAAAAAAAAGGGTCATAATCTAGAGGGAATATTCCCTCCTCTTCCCTTTATTAACAATATAAATGACAAATACAAGATTTGGGTTTGGGAGTGATTCAAAATTTAGGTTTGGGATAGTGTTGTGGGGATGTGGGGCTCCTATTGAAACGGAGCATGCGTGTGTCAGTTTCATGGATGGTACAGTGTAACAGACCCGACAAAACCATATCGGTATTATTAGGAAAATAATTGTGAGTCCAAAATCAATGGACAATCATTTGTTGGAGGTGTTGGGGTTAAAGTCTAGTAGTAGGCGCTTGATATTAACACTTAGTATTAGTGTTGAGTTGTGTGGAGACTGATCATACTGGACATACAACCATAGTCGTTGCGCTGCCCCCTACCCGTAAGGTGGGGGTTCGGGGGCTCCATTCCCCGAAGCGAAAATTCTCAAGAGGGTATTTCAGGCATTTTCATTATATTAGGGTTATATTTCTCTTGATGTTGTTTCATCCTTGTAAATTTCTACTATTTAGAAAATATAGCGCAAAACCCATGACATTCTGGGGTGAATCACATAAAATTTCTGTGTCTTCTTCTTGTTTGTTTCTTTCTGTCGTTTTCTTTGCTTCTCACGGTCTCTACGAATCAGGTCAGATTCCTAACAATAAAGCCCAGGACATGCCTATAAGTTATTTGTTTAGTGGAAATCGTCTGTAATTTTTAGCTGAATTGCTGACTGTAGGTTTTTTTGGTAGGAAAACATAATTAATATTACTATTTAACAAATGTGGGTGTACATCTTCCTCTTAATTCTGCTTCCAAACAAGATGAAAGAAAAGAAGGGGGTCGCCTGATCCAAATACAAGACTACTTGTCCAAATTAAGTGAAATTTGCAAGAAGATCAGCTGCTTAATTGGCCTCTCGAATCTCGATAAACACGAGAATTGCTCGCTGCAGGTGATGCAGGATGCTTACACGTCTGTTAATTAAAGCATTTCCTGCAGCAAATCCGTGATAATTTTGCCAATAATAATTATCAAAAAAAAAAAAATTAGCCAATAATAACTTAAAATTAACACGATTTAATGTACGCCTTCACGCGTTTGCTTCATGGGTTTCATTTCCAAAACAGCGGTCTCTCTGTTTTCTGCAGGCTTTTATTTAATCTTGGCTCCGTCACTGCGATTATGGTTTCCCCAAGAACATGCGTCTGACCGGTCCCCGTAAACTCCTTTTTGCTTTGCTTACAATTGCTTTGCTACATCTGCCAGCAAACTGTCTTTATTGCTTATCCTCTCCTTCAATGAAATTTGAAAAAAAAAAATTTTTTTTTCATTTTCTGCAAGCAGCTGTGAGTTACAATCGGGCACATTTACATGCTCGAAAGCAGATCTGAATCTTTCTTTTTATGCACTTTTCTGGAGTTAGAATTATGAATAAATGTGTTTTAACGTTTTATGGAATACGTACGCAACACTATAAAGCGAGGGTTCCTTCCCTGTATTGTAGCGTCTATCACTGTAAGAGTGTAAGTGTCTCAATTTCTCAGCGAGTTAGTAGTAATGGAGGGCCTGCAGCAAAAGAAGAGTGCATTTGTAGTTGAAATATATGCATAAGCGCCTGGATCTCGGGCAAGTCTCTGCGGAGGAGATGAGAAGGCCTGGTAGGATCGAAATAGAGCAGCTTCTGCAATCTTCTTAAGTTCGTCAATGGTGTGTTGCGCTTTAAGCTACACTAATGGGTGCGTATATAGAAATGATTTGAATCATATACGATTGGACCTGTAAAATGAGTGCAACCATAGCAATACCATGCAGTAACGTGGGCAGTAATCCCATATGACTGGCTATGTTGGACACACTTTACAAGTTTTACAAGTCTAACCATAAATGATTCATTTAATTGTGGGACTTCCCATTAAATACTACTAGGCAAGGTAGAAGGCACGTGAATTATTACACGTATACATATGTATATGTAGTTAACGTAGATAATATATATATATATTTTTTGGTAATTAAAAGGGGAGGAGGGGGCAACCAGCGTAGCAACCCTCCCTAGGCGTGACCATAGGAGCACCTCCCCACTGCAAAATATATGTTCAGTTTTGAGCTACAGCTACTGTCCTTAAGGGCTAGCCTGTCACCAAGCCACCAACCAGTACAAGTCACCTCCACTAGGTTCCTTTCACAAGCGATTCCAACGTCTTAATCATATTCCTTAGAGTTCGCTTAATAATAGCATAGATAGGTGGATCCTTTTTCCTTTTTCCTTTTTAGTTGGTTATCAAAAAAAAAATCTTTGTTTTATTTAAGTGCACTTTTACACTTTCTTTTCTTTTTGTTTTTTCCAATTTGCACTTCTGATTCCAAAAGTTATATGTTTGATTAGAAAGTTATGGGTTAAACCTTAAGAACTTAAAACTTGATCAAAATTAATTGGACTCACAGCCTAAAAATGCAAGATTTTAAATAGTAATTAAATTAAAACCACGATTACCATCTTTGATTCATTGAATGTTCCCTCTAAGTAGATCTTCGAAAGATGAACATGGTGGTGTATGTGGCAAATTTGGACTCCAAGTTGTATGAGCCGCCCATACCCTTCCTACAGATCATGTTCGGAAGCCGCATGAAGGAAAGGTAAATTTAATTTGCTGATTTTCTCAGTCTCAATTCTTGGTTGTCAAATGAGCAGCGGTTTAATTCTTTGGACACATTAATTTGCAGTTGTTGCTGCTTCAAAGATGACTCAATGACATTAGACGAAGCTGAGCTCGCAATTTTGGAACTCTATTGTGAAAGAGAACAAATAAAAGATGGCCAAAGTATCCTTGATATTGGGTGCGGACTGGGAACCTTCACTATATATGCTGCTCAAAAATACAAAAACTGCCATGTTGTAGGGCTCACCAATTCGGTTTCCCAGAAAGAGTTCATAGAACAAAAGACCAAGTAAGTGAATTATTTTAATACATTTGATTGACTTCATTTCTTTATAGAATTCGTTCTTTCAAGTTAGTAGATTTTAACTCATAAAACTTCTAGGGAACTGGGTTTGTCAAATGTGAAGATTATATTGCAAGTTATTGCAACTTATGAGACAGAAGACACTTACGATCGAATCTTGGCTATTGAATTGATTGAGGTTCGTTATAAGAGAGTTCTTTCAGCAAATACTTAACAAATTTGGTTACGCTAATAAATATACACGCATACCAAACCACATGAGGCCCACTCAGAAACAACTTCTAAATGGTTATGTTGACATGACATGACAAATGGTTACAACGGGAATTTTTTTGTTTGTTTGTGGAGGGTATTGTTTGGAAAAAAAAATGGGTCAGAATCTAAGAATATTCCCCCCTTCTTCTTTTTATTAGTAATATAGATATATGAGTATGGATCAATAAATGTTTAAACCTTTTATATTTTCTGTAGCATATGAAGAACTATGCATTTTTTCTTAGAAAGTTATTGAAATGGTCGACAAAAGATGGACTTCTTTTCGTGGAGCATGCAAGCCATGAAATCTTTTCTCACTTGTGCGAGGTAAAGTTAAATTTTAAATTAGCTAAGCTACCCCATCAACTCCCTTTCCAGTTCATGCATGCATCTTAAACAAGCTGTTCTGTTTATAGCCTGTTCATGAGGATGATTGGAGCATGGAATACATATTCCCACATGGAACTACAATGATGCCATCCTCCAACTTCTCTATTTTCAGGTCAACTCTCACAATAAATTTCATTAGTGAAACTTTTGGAAAATTATTCTTCAAATATATGTTGAGTATTGTTCAGAGTTTTCTTTTTGAGTGGTTTCCCTTGCATTTTATTAAATGAAATTATTATAAATATCATCTTTGGGTCCTTTGATATGCATAATTGCACTGTCACCTATCAACTTAAGCTTTTAAGGCAATTGTTTAACATGATAGCAAGGGTGAGTTTGCCTTGGCATTTATTCGTATCCACGATGCACGTGAATACTCCATTTATACATATTCTTGTGCAAAGTTGCACATACGAGTAAGTATTGATATATTTTATTAGGCCCTTTGATATATGCAGTTGTATCGTCACCTATCAGCTTAAGCTTTTAGGTGCATCGATTGTTTAGAATTGACAAATTCTTATTACATATTTTGTAGGAAGATGTTTCTGTTGTAGGCCATTGGACTCTCAGTGGGAAGCATTTTGCACGCACCTTGTAAGTGCAAACATTAAGAGGTTGTTTGTTATAACTTTTCTACTTTGTATTTACTTTGAAAAGTTATACCAAACAGCCTCTAAGATAAGATATATATCTCAAGTTTCTAATCCAGTCTTATACATCCATTCAATTTAATCTTCTGTAGGGAAGAGTGGTCAAAGAGATTACGTGCTAAAGAGGTGGTTGCAAACGCAATATTAGACAAATTCTTCGCTGGTAAGGAAGCTGCCACGAAGTCGCGCTAGCTATTGGAAAGTCTTGACAATAATTGGACTAGAACAATTTGGATACAACAATGGTGAAGAAAGGATGATTTTTCTTTCTTTCTTTTTTTGTGAAGAAAGGATGATTTTTTATTTTTTTTTGGTAATAGTGAAGAAGAAGAAAGGATGATTGCTCATTTTCTCTTGAAGAAGAAGTAATTAATGCAGAGTTAAATATCTTCTTCCCCAATAACTTGTGTTTAGATTTACATTTTGGTTTTATTTTATGCTTTCATTGTTATCCTGATTTAAGCACTGCCTTTGCCAAAGCCATTTTTAGTAAAAGGGCTATATATTATTAGCATCTTGCACTTATTGATTGAGACAAGTGTAATTAATCATCGCTTCTCGAGCATAAAACCGTAAGTGAATTCCGTTAGCAATCTTATAAAAAATATAACTAAAAGTTGAGGCAGTTTTGACTGTTCTACCCTTAATTAATAAATCTTTTCAATAATATGTAAGGGCTATTTTGGAAAGCTATGTATTTTATTTGGCACGATCTCCAAGGGTACTCTTCTCATTATATATGGTATAGATATAGATAAATTAACTGAAAATATGATATTTTGATAGAATAGAATGAAGTGACAAGATTCGTGTCGCTGACCCACATTAATGAGAACTAGCTTATGATGATGATGATGATGGATTGTCTTTTTTTTTTGGGAAGGTGACTTGTCTTTGTTATAACAATTGTTGACACCTTAGCCACTGTTAGCGAGTAATGGTGGCAACATGCCGGGCCTGCACAATAATGCAAGACGTCTAACAACACATGTGCAAGCCCAGCTCGGTTTTACATTCAGGCCCAAAAGTGGAGGTCTAGTCCAACCCGATCCGTCTAAAAAGCTAGATACGCTTTGTTCCACATTTAACGCTAGGCCCATTGCTCTACTTTCAACTAACTGTAAAATCAGGCTAGAAGTATTCTAACCTGGCGACGCAGGTTAGAATACTTCTACCCTCTCAACTATTTTCGGTCTTTGCAGTTTTTACAATTTTTCAAAAATATTTTTTATTTACTTGATCGCTCACGGGGCCTGGACCGGACGAACGTTACAATTTTTCGAAGTTCGAGGGTGATTTGGTCATTTGGGAAAATGTTTATGTCCGGTTTCGATAATCGTAGCGGTTTACAAGTTCCGACAGCTGGCTTACCCGCATGTGCGGAGCCACTCAGAATCTCTGCCGATTAAAATATCCGCAGCTATTTCGCTATAAAATTTACGCGCCAGCAAAGGTGGGGGCGGATATCTCGTTTGTCTTGTCGTAAAAAACTTGCTAACGTTCAATTACAAAAATAGCTTCACCTTTGCCCCATAATTAAAAAAATAGGCTCTCCTCACCCTAATATTTAACAAATTAAAAACCTAGTATTCCAATAATCCAATCGAAAAATCATTTCTTTTTTTTTTTCCACTTAATATCATAAACTTATAATCATAAAAGAACCAACCTCTTTAATTAGATGTTAAGAAACAGGCAGAAGCATATTAGTGGGAGCATTCCATTTTTCATCTGTTGTTTTATCAGTGAAGTATTTGTACATATACGTATACACATATTTCATCACGAGGAAGAAGAGATTAAACGGCTAATGCTCTAGCTGGTCTCTAGTTAAAATAGGCTAGAAACAACTTCAATCTAATCATTCCTTGCAAAAAATTCAAACCAATTAAAACAGCGCTGCTTATCATATAGGTTTATGTTTTAGTCTGCAATTCCAAATTTAAAATTGTTGGCAAGGTAGCTGGTAGGTTAGCACACAAGACCCAAAAAAGAAAAAAAGAAAAAGGAAAATTATATACTGAGCATAGTGGCATTGTGGTAATTCTTGATAAAGAGATGGATATTTTGGTCAACCAAGGGCAAGAATGTGAAGACGTTTCTTTTTGTTTGATTTGAAAATTTTCGAAAGTGAGAACGGAACAGTAGTAAAAACGCTAGAGCACAAATAAATGCTTAATTAGTCAATAATTATGATCTCGTACCGTCTTTGGGAGTTTAATTTGGAAGAGGAGCTAATAAGGAGCTGTTTGTGGAGACCACGAAATGTACTAATGTCCCACCAGCCCTTCAGGCTGACCGGAGAAGTTTAGAGAGAGAAAGAGAGAGAAGGAGAGACAAAGGCACAGAAGTTAAGAGAGAGAAAGAGGAGGTTGGATGCTTTCGTGTATAAACTCTGAGACTCATTTGAAGGAAATAAAAAGAAACAGAACTTCGAAAAGGGGGAAAAACCTTGAAATCGTCTTCTTCTCCGTGTTGTCGGTCTATCCTTTTTCAGAGATTCCTCGACGGTATTTCATAATCGTTTCAGAGAAATCAAGATTCTTGTTCGTTGTGTCCGATCCGTTGTGCTGGATTTCAGTTCTCCTTCTCCGCCCGTCAGTTCTTGTTCTAGATGAGGTAGAGGAGGAGATCCGTCTTTGACATCATCAATGGTAATCAAACTGAGACGTGATTCATTTGTTCAGCTTTTTAAGTTTCGGTTTTTCTCTGATTATGATGTTGTGATTCAAACTGATTTGATTGCGGATATTAGTTGCATAGCTATGAACTCATGAGTAAAACAGGTTGAACAAGGACTGTTTGTTTGAGTTCTTTTTAGTCATTTGGATTCTCCCGTTGAACTGGAAGTCCTGATATGAGAAAATAATGACTGTTTATTGTGGGAGGAGAAATATGTATGGATTGGGAGGAGAAACATGTGAAAACATAATTTGAACTGTTTGTTTGTGTGGATTGGTTTTTGCAAGACAAATTTATTACCAGAAATTTGTAAAAAAAAAAATTCATATCCGTTTCATTTCTCTCATAGTTGATCTATTGTTCGGACTAGGAAAAATTTTAGCATTATATTTTTGCAGGAAGAAAACGGAGAAGATAGATAAATATATATGTGGTAAATAAATTGCTTCAAGCCTAGAAGTGACACATGCATAGCACATGTTTCTAAGATGTCGAGTATGTTCATAGTTAATACCTGAATGCAGCTGTAGGCCTTTATGATAATCAACTTTTAAAAGGTGTTGCTGGGTGTATTCACAAATGTCTAAAAGTTTGCTATGACTGTGAGAATGTTGGTGGTACTTTTTGATTATTTGCATGTTAGATTCTGTGTTTCGGGATGGGAAAAGAGGAGGCTGAAGTTGCAGCGAAATCCCAAAATTGTAGCATAATATATTTTTTAGAAGCCTATAAGATAAAAGTAAGCAATAGATGAACACAAAGTAATTTGATGACGAAGGGAAAACTCAAAGAGATCTCTTAATAAGAAAAAACCCTCTAAACTATCAGGTGCCACCTCAAAGATATCACTAGGAGAAGAAAATTTATAGATTGTAGTTCAGATGACTCAACATTCTTATGCTAGACTATGGCAACTCACAAACTGAAAGTATCTAAAGAACTCTTCATATTTGCTTCACGGCAACACTCCGTAACTTGGAAGATCTTCTCAGCGATCACCCAAACAAACTCATTTGGTATCTATATGAACTCCTATGTACAACCTTCCCAACCTAGAACTCAAAGATAAAATAAGAAGGAAGAAATAAAGGTTTGATGACTCAAAGGAAGAACAACATGAAGTTGATTTTTCTTCAAAAGAAAAAGAGATTTAAGGCTTCAAAAATATTATCAATAATCGTTTAGAACGAACTCTAATCCTATTTATAGTTACCCAAGAGATTTTGTATGAAAGGAAACAAAAATAAAATTTTTAAAGTATTTTGGAGGTTACCGCTCTCACATGGGACAAGTGACAAGAACAAACCTATGAAGAAATCTCATGCGTGATTTCTGCTTGAGCCTGATGTCGCACGCCACACTTTGATGAAGATTAGTGCCCTAGTCTTGGAAGCATGCGGCAAGGGCACGTGCTCTTAGGATGCAGGTGCTGAAATTAATTTCTTGAAACAGCGCATGTCCCATGCTTGAGCCTGGGACACACGTTAACTTCATACACAAGCACTACCTTCATGCTCGAGCCTGTGTCAAGCAGTAGACAAGCGCCAACCCAATTTTAGCTTATTTCAACTCCCATCTTTGATCCAATTTGGCACACGAATTTTTTGACTCATCCTAAACAATCAAAACATATTTTTGGCATGGAATTAAGCCAACACAACATGCTAAAACCTAACATATTGCAAGTTCTGTTTTGCTTTATTTATGAAAGACTATTTTGAAACCCATTTAGAGTTTGATCTAAAGAAGTTTCTTTTCATAATTAGCTTAGGAGCTGGCTTGTGACTACATTCAAGGCAATCATTAGAAAGGTCCTATGTGACTATGTCTAGGAACAGTTTTTATTGTTTGTGCATGCATGATTATTTTGATATAAATGTGTATTGGCTGCTACCAATACCAGATGCTAGTGTGATTTGGGAATCACAGAGTTTTAGAAGAGATGTGATTTTTGATAGTATCAGGATTTGCTTAGGAGCTGGTATGCAAAAGATTTTGGGGTAAGATATTTTGGAAGTTTTCCATGTTTACAATTTGCAACACATGCAGTTTTGAGGGAAGGAAGATTTCGTCTTAATTATTGGTATAATTAAAGTTGGCTCTTGCCAACAAACATTTCAATGGGATATCCAATATTTTAAGAAATTGGAGAAAGTTGACTTTCTTGTTCCGCAATTGAACCATATATGAAAGGTAAACTGTCTCTCTCTCACTCCGTGGTGTGCGTGTTCACTAATGAAGATTTATACAGGATCATAAAAAGTTACAGGTATTCCACAAATACAAAGCACTGGAATACAAAATAATTCAAAGATATGGGGATTTTATCTAGCTTAGTTATTTTAGGTGCTCTTTTTGTGGTCTAGAGTTTTTTTGTAGTAGTTGCATATTGTGTACCTTAACTTAAATAATGCTTGATTGAGAACCCCAACTGTTTGGGAGAGTAAGTGTACGTGGTGACCTAGTCAGAAATCCTTTCCTAGAAGTAAGAACTATCCTGAAATTGTTCTTGAATATCAATATCGCTTTTTTTGGTGAAGCAAGGGATGTTTTCCCTTGAAGATAAGCACAATTCTGAACTAAATAGAGCAATATGTCAACTAAAGAGTGCAAAACAATTTAGGGATTTTTTTAATGGCAATAAGGCGATATAAACAACAGATAGTGAGGAGTGCACTTGGTTTGCACATATATATCACCATGTCTGTGCAACAAACTTTCTTACCTCTTTCAGCGAGGATACTAAGTATTTGGTATCTTGTTAGGAAGAGATGCCACTAGGACATGATCAAACTGGCATTACAGATTGATTTTTTTGTATCTTTATTTGCGTTCTTATGAATTCCAGATAACTATAACTACAAAATGGAATGGCCATGAAGCTTTACATGTTTTATGCTCATAATGATACTTGATTAACAATTTTTACAGCATAATACAGATGATAAGTCACTAGTTTGAGGAAAATGCACAAATATATTCTCAACAAAAGGAATGTTAAGTTAAAGCATTGACACCCTCTTGCAGCGGAAGATAATAAATTCTTGAACCTTCCAAAGTTGTTGGGTGAAAGTGCCATGTATCTCTTTTTTGGAACCAAGAAGGATTGTGGAATTTGTTTTTAGATAGTGAATGAAACTCCATCTTTGACCCTTTTTTTATACGAAAATCTTGTTATAAAATAATTCGCATCATCATGGGTTACTTAGTATGGGAAATAAAAATAAAATAAAAAAGGCAATAGTCAAAACATAATTTTAAGATTATAGGTACACAATTGCTCCCAAACATCAGCCCTAAAAATCATAGCAAATGGGATTGTACTCTAGACCACAATGGAATACCCTCAAATAGAGCAACATGACACATCCCCAAAAAACCTCTTAACCATAGAAAATCATAACTTCCACTAAGGGTCTCCTCGAAAATCACAAGTTTAGGTACCTTTTTATAAAATCCCCATAATTATATTCCTGTGATGAAGCCCAAAAGAACTACCAATCCAATTAAGATTTATAATAAGAAGTACAAGTTAGAGACACCAAATAATTCTAGAAAAAATTTCAATGCAACTTGTCATCTTTGTCAAGGTTGAAAATACACAACAATACTTAACAAAAGCTGGATTCATTGGGATTTTATGATGTGATGGGATAGCTGTCATTTTGGACCTGTGTTCATCTTCTTAGATTTTACCCCTCAGAATTCTTCTTTTTTATTGCCTTTTTCTTCCTCTTTTTTTTTCATAACATATGTTTTGATTAACTGCGCCTTTTTACCTAATAATTGTGATGCATACTTGTATTTTCAGGCGGCACCAGTTAATATTGTTGTCGGTTCTCATGTATGGGTTGAAGATCCTGTTTTGGCATGGATTGATGGGGAAGTTTTTCGTATTAATGGTCAGGAGGTTCATGTCAATCTTACAAATGGAAAAACGGTAAGTGCTTCCATTTTATGTTGCAGCACATTTGAATGGACATTTTATGTGAATGCAAAAACAAATAATGCAACTAGCTAGAATGGGCAGAACAATTCCTTCAGATAATGTGCAGTTAGTGTTCAGCTCCATCTTCCTGTCATCCTTGCTAAAGAAGAACCTAGATATTTCTGCGCACACAAAATTAATGCATACATATATGTTATAAAACCATTATCTTGACACGGTTTGGTATTAGTATTCTGATTGGTTGGCTGGATAAATGCAGGTTACCACAGATATATCAAAAGTGTTCCCCAAGGATACTGAAGCCTCTCCTGGAGGTGTAGATGACATGACTAAACTTTCGTATTTGCATGAACCTGGAGTTCTGCAGAATTTGGCGACTAGATATGAGCTTAATGAAATCTATGTGAGAAATTTGCCTTATTTAATTTTCTTTTCCATTCTTATTTAGGATGATTATTTTCTTATAATGCTAAGACTTCATTCTTACTTTCACAGACATACACTGGCAATATTCTTATTGCAATAAACCCATTTCAAAGATTACCCCATCTGTATGATATCCACATGATGGACCAATACAAAGGAGCAGCATTTGGGGAACTCAGCCCCCATGTTTTTGCAGTTGCAGATGTTGCATATAGGTGATTACAGTTTCTTTATCTCAGAGACACTGTGGTGTATTTGGCTTTAACACCTAAACCTGATTGTTTGTATTTTGCAAGTTAAAAATTATTTTGACCGAAACATGGTGTTTGGTTTTGTGGCCTGTTACAATTTTAAGAGAAATGGGAACAGAAGATCCACCAATTTTTCATGAAATTTTCTCAATCTATGGCAAAAAAATTGAGAATATCACAAAATAAGCCGCAGTATACTTGTAATAGAAGATAAATGTATTTATTTGTTAAAGAGCAGATTTATTATTTTGTTTTTAGCATACATGTAATTTCTGCCAACCTCTTTTTAAGACTTGAATGGTTCAAAATGAAATCCAAGTGCAGATTCAACAATCGCAATTTTCATAATGATTGGCAAAATGGATTTTGAGAGTCCAAATTACAAGTCAATATTTTTGGTGGTCCTTTCTATTGATATGTGATCTTCTTTAAGAAAATAGGGCGATGATAAATGAAGGAAAAAGCAACTCTATTTTGGTCAGTGGAGAAAGTGGTGCTGGTAAAACTGAGACAACAAAGATGCTCATGAGATATCTCGCACACCTGGGTGGCCGATCTGGAGTAGAAGGACGGACTGTAGAACAACAAGTTCTTGAAGTAAGATGACATTTTCTTTAGTAACATATGCCTCTAAATCCTTAAAAGATTGTCTATGGCTTTAATGTGTTCATTACATTTCCTTATAATTCTCTCTGATATCCCAATGCTCTCTTTAATGTTGATATTTACAGTCCAATCCAGTCCTTGAAGCATTCGGAAATGCTAAAACTATTAGAAACAACAATTCAAGGTGAGTAGTTTCTTAAGAAGGGGCTTTCCTGGTACTCATGCGAAATTGTTGTTCTCAGCATATTCCTCATCGTCTCTTTCATTTGGGTTGTTATATTTATGAATAACATTGGTAGTTTCTTTTTTCCTTCTTTTTCTTTTTAATATCATTTTCAATCATTTTTAAGGTTCTTATTATAGCATATTTTTGTGTTCAATCATGGCAATGAAGCCGTTTTGGAAAATTTGTTGAGATCCAATTTGACAAGAATGGGAGGATATCTGGGGCTGCTATTAGGACTTACCTTCTTGAAAGGTCTCGTGTTTGCCAAATATCAGATCCTGAGAGAAACTACCATTGCTTTTACCTTCTTTGCGCAGCACCACATGAGGTATTTGTACAATATATGCTTTTTAGATATTCTGTTTCTCTTTCCTTCAAGCATTATCATTTGATTTTTATTAAAGCATACTTTTCTACAGTTATTGGTAGTTGTTAAATAACCACCGGTAATTTTTAAGTCTTCATGTAAAATTTGCAGGATATTGAGAAATATAAGTTGAGAAACCCGAAAACATTTCATTATCTAAACCAATCCAGTTGCTATGAGCTAGATGGAGTAAATGATTCTCATGAATATCTTGCAACCAGAAGGGCTATGGATGTAGTCGGGATCAGTGATCAAGAACAGGTTAGCTTCTCAATGGTTTCGAAAGATACTTTCCAGTTCTTTTTGCTGGCATATTTTCTCTAATCATATGGAATCATGTTCAGGATGCAATTTTCAGGGTTGTCGCTGCAATACTTCATCTTGGAAATATTAATTTTGCAAAAGGAAAGGAGATAGACTCTTCAGTTCTTAAGGATGAAAATTCTCGTTTTCATCTTAATATGACAGCTGAACTTCTTATGTACGTTGTGTTTAGTTTTTCTTTCTTTGGAATCTCTTCTTGTATGTCCTGTTTAGAATTACAATCTCTATTAATTGAAATCCTTCAATAGGTGTGATGCCCAGAGTTTGGAAGATGCACTAATTAAGCGTGTAATGGTGACACCAGAAGAAGTCATAACAAGGACTCTTGACCCTGTTGGTGCAGTGGGTAGCAGGGATGCTTTAGCTAAAACAATATACTCTCGCTTATTTGATTGGTAAGGATTTTATAAAACTCCATATATCCTTTTATTAGGCGTTCTACCATTTTTGATACTCATTTAAATGTGATGGAAAATTCTTAAATTCTTTTTCATTATGCATGTTTAGTTATAGTGTTTTCTATCATATTTTTGACAGGCTGGTGGAGAAAATCAACATTTCAATAGGGCAAGATCCAAACTCAAAATCATTAATTGGAGTTCTTGATATCTATGGTTTTGAAAGTTTCAAGTGCAATAGGTGAGACGATGACCTAAAAATATGTTATCAGTGCAAGCATTTTAATTTTCTTTATATATTGAAAAATTCATATTTTGATCTATTCAAGTATAGTTATTGGTAATTTATTGGTCTTGTGCTAACATTCATTCATTTAGTACAGTTTTGAGCAGTTCTGTATCAATTTTACGAATGAGAAACTGCAGCAGCATTTCAACCAGGTTACATTACTTCACAGAAGTTTGGTCTTACTGTATTGGTGATTATTTCTTTTAGCCCTTTTCAATTCAATTTATAACAATTGTTTGTTTGCACTTGGCAGCATGTCTTTAAAATGGAACAGGAAGAGTACACAAAAGAGGAAATCAATTGGAGCTACATAGAATTTGTTGATAACCAAGATGTGTTGGATCTGATTGAAAAGGTTTAACTGTGGCCTGAAGCATTGCTGTTAATCATCCTATTTTGTGTTTTTCAGCAGAGATATGTTGTTTTAACAGAATTTCTGTATGAGCCAATGGACTCATTATCCATTTTGTAATTTGAAAGTAGATTTACACATTTCTTCATTATTTTGACATGTCATTTTGGTAATGGCAAATGACTAGCATATTATTTATGCAGAAACCTGGAGGAATTATTTCACTTCTCGATGAAGCTTGGTATGTTGCTGGTCTTCAGCTCTGCTTGTTCTATCCATGACTCTTTTGCTTATGGAATTTTCCAGGACTTGGATTATATAAAGAGTTCTGTTATATATATATATATATATATATATATTTATGTGTGTGTGTGCGCCACATGTATGACACCAATTTACTCTGTTTTAGTTAGAAGTTTATTTTACCGTTCTACTTATGCTTTCCCAATTGCCCTGATTGCTTCATGCAGCATGTTTCCTAAGTCTACACATGAAACATTTGCCCAGAAGTTGTACCAGACTTTTAAAAACAACAAGCGGTTTATTAAACCGAAGCTCTCTCGTACTGATTTTACCATATCTCACTATGCTGGGGAGGTAACCTTTGTTCCGTGTGTTCATATCCAGTTTTTGTGGGCATCTTTATTATGTCTTTCCACTTTTTCTACAGGTTACTTACCAAGCTGATCAATTTCTGGACAAGAACAAAGATTATGTGGTTGCTGAACATCAAGATTTGTTAACTGCCTCCGGATGCCCCTTCGTGGCTGGTCTGTTTCCTCCACTTCCTGAGGAATCATCAAAGTCATCCAAATTTTCATCAATTGGATCACGTTTTAAGGTAATCTGAATCTGTTTTCTTCCTTGCCTTTTCTCTTTAATTAGAATCCAAGATGGTGAACATCCTAGGTGGTGAACTTTGTTTCATATGGGATTTCGACACACTACCCCCTTTTTCATTATTAGATGTAATGCAATGTTTCATATGGGGTTTTCCCTATTTCTGTGTGCTTTTCCATGAATTACTCTCTTGGCCTGTAATGATTCCAAACTGTACAATAGTTACAGCAGCAGCCTTAAGCTCTTCAATTTTATTGTTGATGATATAGTTCTTTTTATTATCTCTCTTATTATATTCCTCCATGATAGAGTTCTTTAGATTATCTGTCGAATATGTCTCCATGTAATGTAACACATTATTTCCTTTCAATGTTCAGAAACTTGTGGCTTAGATTTTACATTTTTTTTTATGTAGAACTCAGTTGTGTATCTCAAGCATCTCCCTTCTTCTCAATAGAAAAGAATCAAAAGATGACGAGAAAGATGTGAAAAATCCAAAATTTGTTGAATTAGCACCAGCATTACTTTGCAAGTTTATGTCAGCTGGTACATCACAGAGTTTGACTAGTTCAATGATGCAATGATTTCTACTTTCTCTGATCAAATTTAATGATCCATTGGTCCATCTTGATGCTGGTCCACTTCATCAAAGTGCATCAAGTTGGCTGTTATTTTAAACCTGGTTTTCTATTCTTGGTTTTTAATTTCACTGAAAATGGCAATAAAAGCCTTTTTTTAATATACTAGTGGAGATGTCAGCACTAAATAAACAATACTTATTCCAATAGATTTTCTGACAAAATAATGTTTAAAAGTGCAGTTACAACTTCAATCTTTGATGGAAACCTTGAGTTCGACTGAACCTCACTACATCAGATGTGTCAAGCCTAACAATCTCCTGAAACCTGCTATTTTTGAGAATTCCAACATCATTCAACAGTTACGATGTGGTGTAAGTTTATTTTGGGAAACTCATTTTGCTATATTTGATTATTGATTTTCAGCTTAGATTCACATGGGGACTTTTCTTATATAAATAATCATGTATTGTTCCTTTGTTCTTTAGGGTGTTCTTGAGGCAATTAGGATCAGTTGTGCTGGATATCCTACTAGACGGACATTTTATGAGTTTCTTCACCGTTTTGGTGTTCTTGCCCCAGAGGTTTTGGATGGGAAGTAAGTCTCTTATTAATCACTATGATTATGTTTTCAAAAATCAAATTGGAAGTTAATTTTGGAAAATATAGATCATTAATGGCAAATGACATTTTATGTGGATTCTTATCTTCATTTACAGTTATGATGACAAGGTTGCATGCCAAATGATTCTTGATAAAAAGGGATTGAAGGGCTATCAGGTTAGACCAACATTTCTTTTTAAGCTTCTCATCCTGTTGGTGCTACAAGAAAAGTTGTTTCAATGAATTTTGAGTTATTGCCAATCACTATTGCTATCAACTTGTCTTCTGCAACAAGTTTTTAGAAATTTATCATACCTTATCGCACATCACCGCTTTTGGCAGATAGGAAAAACAAAGGTCTTCCTGAGAGCAGGTCAGATGGCTGAGTTGGATGCAAGAAGGGCAGAGGTGCTTGGCAATGCTGCTAGGATCATTCAAAGACAAATTCGTACTTATATTGCTCGCAAGGAGTTCATCTCGTTACGCAAAGCTGCTATTCAACTGCAATCTTATTGGAGAGGTCTTCTGTTGATTCTCTTTTGTTCTTATGCTTTTTAATTTAGTTAAATGGTTCATTATTCTTATAAAAAATTGTAATTGTGATATTAAAATAATACATGTTTCATAAGTGCTGGAAAACTGAATCCTGTGTAATTTGGAGGAAAGCATAGGTGTTGATGGCAGTAATTGATATGGATGGACTGAATGATTTGAGAATATTTGTGGGTCATAGACTACCACAGTTAGATGAAAGGAAAAGAAAAAATTGAATACAGACATACATATGTGCATACATTCTTGCTTACCCATGAGCACATTACAATAAGTACATATTGTTATTAATATATAAGATGCATCAAATACACAAATACTATAGACGGGTGAAGTTTCAGATAAGGCAATTCTAAATAAGGCTGCGTCTTCATTGCTTTGCCTGCACCTAACACTGCTGGTAGATTTGAGTACTTCAGTTGGCCTTTTTGGATGCTGATCCAGTATATCCCTCACTGTGTTTAGGTATGATGGCTTGTAAACTTTATGAGCAGCTGAGACAGGAAGCAGCAGCCATGAAGATCCAAAAGAATTTCCGTGGGTATATTGCTAGGAAATGCTACAAGACAATTCGATTATCTGCAATCACTGTGCAGACAGGTCTAAGGGCAATGACTGCACGCAATGAGTTCAGATTCAGAAAGCATACTAAAGCTGCAATAATTATTCAGGTATGATTTCTCTGCTCAAAGAGCTAGTCATATGTATATCCATTGTCTTACAATTCAAGGATTTCTATATCTTACATCTATAAGTTGTACCAATCACTGCTTTGATTTTCTTGAAATGATCATTGAGATTTCTGGGAAGTTAAACTGACTAATTCACCCTTTTCTGCTGTCTTGTAGGCTTGTTGGCGTTGCCAGAGAGCTCATTCCTACTATAAGAGTCTTCAAAAGGCTGCACTTGTTTCCCAGTGTGGTTGGAGACGAAGAGTTGCCAGGAGAGAGCTTAGAAAGCTTAAAATGGTATCATCCCATTTATTTTTATTTTTATTTTGTGCTGCTTGTGCAAATTTTTTAATGTATTATCTGGTTGTGTATGAGAAGTTTGAACAAGTAGTAACTGCTACTTACATTTTATTCAGGCTGCACGAGAAACGGGGGCACTCAAAGAAGCAAAAGACAAACTAGAAAAACGTGTGGAGGAACTTACATGGCGTTTGCAGTTGGAGAAACGCTTAAGGGTAAATACTGCCTTTTGTCTGAAGTGTAAAGATTTTTACCGCTGCATTTTGGATGGTAGATGACTCAAAGTACACTTCATTGGAATCACATAACTTCATTGTCTGTTTTGAACTACAGACTGATTTGGAGGAGGCAAAAGCCCTGGAGGTTGCTAAATTGCAGGAAGCTTTGCATGCAATGCAAATACAATTGGAAGAGGCAAACCTAAAGGTTATCAGGGAACGAGAAGCTGCTAGAAAAGCTATTGAAGAAGCTCCTCCTGTCATTAAGGAGACACCTGTTATAATTCAAGATACAGAGAAGATTGATTCATTAACAGCTGAAGTTGAGAACTTGAAGGTACAGCCAGATCAGAAATTTTTGCTCCTAATGTCTTTTTATCATTTTGATTTCTTCTAGGGCATAAATTAAGTATTTCTCCTTGGTCTCTGTATGATTTACAGAAGTTTTGATATGTTTATTCTTTGAAAAAGATAATGTTTACTTTTCAAGATAATGTTGGATACAGAACATCGATGCCTTTGAGAACTAAAATTTGGTCCTATAAATATGTAAATCGCTGATGCCAGAGCACTATACGGATGTATAAAACATACTTCCATGGGGCTATGTTCGTACTTTATTCAAGAATTTATGAATTTTTTAATGGTGCGAGGTTAAATTCTTTAAGCTTGTGATCTTGTATATTCACAATATGAAATCTTTTGCACATTCCTTAGGCTTTCCTTTTCTGTTTTCTTTATTTCAATTTTTTCAGAAATTTGCATGCAATCTGTCGTGTGGTTTATTGTGGTTAACCTGTGACTCTTTTGGGTTAGACATATATGTTGCATACATCCAATAGCTGTAGAATCCTGTATTTGAAGTAATATGGCTGATGTCAACGTTAGATGCACATGAGTATGCATAGGATGTTGTTGCTGATTAAAACAAGCTGCATTTTGTCAATAATTTTAGGTCCAGCCGTATGGCATGTGTGAGGGAAAGCTTGTACAGTGTCTCTCTGGTGGGCTCTTATGGATTCTTTTGTGCCTTTGGGTTTTTCCATTGTGTTTTTTGAATATTTTAGGATTAAAATGGGTTCTTAGAATTTAGGAGTTTGTCTTGTTGGCGAGCAGACTCTTTGGTTGTCTGATTCGAGCTGCGGGAGCAGAGAACTCCTTTATTCTGTGATTTTATCAGTATAATGGATATTTATTGGATTGTACTTGTTCAGCACTGGAAAGAGTCCTGTTCTGATTGCTATTCACACATGAGGTTCAACTGTTCTTTTATTTGTAACTGACTTGATTAACTCTGCCTGCAACCTATTTGCATGGAAGCCTAGTAATTTGCCAATACTTGCATTATGATTTTGCAGGCCCTATAATTTGATTTATGAGCATGAATGATAATTTATTATCCCCCTCAATCCTCTTCCTTCTCTGGTAAAACCCCAGTCCTTCCACCTATCAAACCATGGAAGTAGTAAAGAAGAAACAAAATAACAAAGAGAGATTTACATGCTTCAACACTATGCCCATGTACATGGAGGGTACAAGAATAAATTGACTATTACAATCACGGTTACAGTACTTTCTCTTCCATTGCATCTCCCTGAGAAAAATGAATAATTGATTTGTGTTTTGTAACTCAAAAAATGCCACTCCAAGAACATGTATAAGCTCAAGACAAATGATATGTGGAAAATTCCTGGGACCTTGGGAATTGGGGTAAACTGAACAGTTCACACACTCAGATATATGTGCATGCACAGAAATACTATGTGAGTCATATATGATGGAATGAAAATTGTATTACTTCCACAGACCTTGCTGCTATCAGAAAGGCAGACTACAGAAGAGGCTAGGCAAGCTTGTTCGGATGCTCAGGCCAAAAATGAAGAGTTGGTTAGAAAGCTTGAAGATGCAGAGAGAAAAGTGGATCAGTTTCAAGATTCCATGCAGAGGTCTGTATATGAGAGATAGATCAGTCGCTAATATTTTATCCTCTTTTTGTGATTTAACGAAATCTCTAATGAACCAAAGACTTAACTTGAGCCCTTTTGTGATGACTGACAAATCTTTTCCAAAAGGCTTTCTACAAGCAAACTTTTGCTGATGTTTTTCTAAACTCCTATTTTCATCAGAAAAAGGTATTTCTTGCCGGAGTTGCCTTGCTAGCATGCCTTAACAACAGACCGGTGCTAGATGATGTTCAAAATCTTGGGATCACATACTTATAATACTTGCTTTCCATGGTTCTTTAGTCTGCCTTTATACTGAGTTTGAAAGCTTCTTCAAAGGAGAATGCCTTCTGTTGAAGAAATGGGGCATTTTCTCATCATTCTGCTTTGATATATTGTTTCCTCTCTATGGCCTGTTATGGACCTTCAAGTAATGTGGAATGCAGTTAGGAAATGAATTTTGTATCAGAGGCACTGTTCTCACAGGTTTATTTTATTTTTCTGTAATTCAGGCTGGAAGAGAAACTTTCCAATATGGAGTCAGAGAATCAGGTACTTCGTCAACAAGCATTGGCAATATCACCAACGGGTAAAGCTTTATCTGGTCGACAAACGACCACAATCATTCAGGTACCTCATTGTGCAGTTCCTTGAACCATTGTGGACATTTTCATGTGGATTCTTGTTTTGCCCTTTTCATTCTTTTCCTTTCTTTCATTTTTTTTTTCCAATTAAGGTTCATATAAATACATGTTAATTGTTTCACTTTGAGTTTCAGAGGACTCCAGTTAATGGAAATATTCTAAATGGAGAAGCAAAAATGACACCAGTAAGGAAAAACTGTTCCTTTAAATCCATAACATGTTAGCACAATTTATTAGACGATTTAAGTGAATAATATGGGATGTATCTTGATATTTGTTAATCATCTCAGGACGTGATTGCTGTATCTAATCCACGGGAACCTGATACTGAGGAAAAGCCTCAAAAATCTCTTAATGAAAAGCAGCAGGTAAGTGGCCATTAAAATACATGAAGAAGAATTGGATTCTTAACAGTGCTTTGTACATATTTGATGCTTCATTAGCGGTTTTGATGCCTAAACTTTTATAGCACATCTCCTAACTGTTAATTTAGTTCTTACTATCTGTTATTGTGGTACAGGAGAACCAGGACTTACTGATAAAATGTATTTCACAAGACCTAGGATTCTCCGGGGGCAAACCTATTGCTGCTTGTGTCATTTACAAATGCCTACTTCACTGGAGGTCATTTGAAGTTGAAAGAACCAGTGTTTTTGACCGTATCATCCAAACAATAGGCACAGCCATAGAGGTATGTCAAATTTTGTGTTTAGTATGTAATACAATATGTAAATTAGAGTTAGCCATCAAACACATGATGCTTGACATTCTAAGAACATAGAATAGACTTGTTAATGTTTACCCAGGTTTCTTTCTACTAAGCTGATGGAAAGAGATGCCGAGAGTACTTCCTGTTTGAACTTTATTTGAATTCTATAATACTAATTCACTAATATTTGCAATTTCCACTGTTCTGCAGGCCCAGGATAATAATGATGTATTGTCCTATTGGCTATCCAATGCATCAACATTATTATTGCTCCTCCAACGCACATTGAAAGCAAGTGGGGCAGCTAGCTTGACTCCACAAAGGCGTAGATCAACATCAGCTTCTCTATTTGGAAGGATGTCTCAAGTAAGAAATCTCTCTCTCTCAATCTATATTGATTGGTTTCTCCAAGCTTTATGGAATCAATTTACATTTTGTTCCTTTGGCTTAAAATTTTGTAGGGCCTTAGAGCATCTCCTCAAAGTGCAGGGATCTCATTTCTTAATGGAAGGATGCTTGGACTAGATGATTTACGACAAGTTGAAGCAAAATATCCAGCTTTACTCTTTAAACAGCAACTGACAGCCTTCCTTGAGAAGATATATGGAATGATAAGAGACAATCTTAAGAAAGAGATATCCCCATTGCTAGGCTTGTGTATTCAGGTAGCCACCTTTTGCATCATGATGTCCCTCTTTTTTTCTCCCCCTGTGATCTTATTCTAACCTTGATGTCCATAAGCTCCAATATTTGACATAATTATGTCATGCATGAAGAAGGATTTGGAACCCGAGTGGGAACTTGAACTGTAATCCCAATTAATTCTGAGACATTAACAAACAAGCTGGCTGACACTTCATATCATGCTTGATATTTCCTGAGATAAATTAACCTTGTTTCAAATAAATGAATTTGTTAAAAAAAAACCAAAATTCTATTAACTCTGTGTATCATACTGTTGTATTGAATTTGTTCAATAGAACTAATCTGAAGGTACATAAGCTATGTAGGGCTCTTGTTTATGATGGGTTGGAATGATATAAAAGACTTACGTTGCCAGCCTCTTCTAGTTAGGATAGGGTATAGTGTTGTGTTGGTGGAAGTAGCTTACTTTTCTAGTATTCTGCCTTGATCCTTTTATTAGTCTCAGGGATTGCTAACGAGCCACCTAAGAATTGATATGTATGACCATCATCTATTTTTCATGTAGATGCATGCTATTATATGTATGATATGAGAACTCCTTTTTTGGAAAAGAAAAAATCGATCAGGATAAAAATGTTTCCATAATTCACATTAAAAATCCATTCTTGCCGTTCTTGTTTTCTCATAATTATAACTTTGCCTTAACTGATGAAAGAGAAAGGGATAACAAGAAAAATGATTAAGATATTCCAATGCATAAGAAGCAAACATACAAAGGACCATATGAATGTTATATACTCAGCCGCCCAAAGGAATGCCTGATTTATCTTCATAAATAATTCTGTTATATGATGCAAGTGGTTCTACACATGCTTCATGACCTGATAACTGAATTGAATATTCAGGTTTCTGTATTATGCAATCTGCTGTTGTATTTGCTCACTGGACTTTAACTTTTATGTGTATGCAGGCACCAAGGACCTCTCGCGCTAGTTTAGTGAAGGGGCGTTCTCAAGCAAATGCTGTTGCTCAACAAGCTTTAATTGCTCACTGGCAAAGCATCGTTAAAAGCCTAAACAGTTATTTGAAAACGATGAGAGCCAACTATGTAAGTTCTAAAGTCCCAAATACAATTGCAACAATTGTGATCCCTTCTTGTTCACAACATTCATGCATGCTTTGATTTTTCAGGTTCCCCCATTTTTGGTTCGCAAGGTTTTCACTCAGATATTCTCATTTATTAATGTTCAGCTGTTCAACAGGTAAATGTTTGATCCATGGGTACATAATGTTTAAACTAGTTAAATTTTTATTATTACTAGTGTTGCTTTTATATGACATGTTCTTTTCATTTTAGCCTTCTTTTGCGGCGGGAGTGCTGCTCATTTAGCAATGGGGAGTATGTAAAAGCTGGGTTGGCTGAGTTAGAACAGTGGTGTGTGGATGCAAATGAGGAGGTGAGGATCATCATTATTTAGCTTTCTTCCCTTGAGTTCTTGGGTTGGTTTTATCTATAATCATGTTACTTTCAGTACGCAGGCTCGGCCTGGGAAGAACTGAAGCATATCAGACAGGCAGTTGGATTCCTTGTATGCTTCACTTAGTTGGTTTTTCACACTCATTATTATTTTTGTCGACATATATAGTGGCTAACCATTTTATGTTCTGTACGCTGATGACTTAGGTCATACACCAAAAGCCTAAAAAGACCTTGAACGAAATAACAAATGATCTTTGCCCAGTGAGTTACTCTTCCCTTTTGAACATTTGAGATCCTACCAAAAATGTTTATTGTGTGATATCCTTCCATGATTGAAAATTCTCATCTTTCTTCTATTCTTGTTTCTTTCAGGTGCTCAGCATACAGCAGTTGTACAGGATCAGTACGATGTACTGGGATGACAAATATGGCACGCATAGTGTATCTTCAGATGTGAGTTCTTCCCTAATTGATTTTAACTTTTATCTATGTGCACCACCTACATGCCATTTTTGGTGTTTGTTACCTCACCCTGTTCCCATGTTACATTTTGCCTAATAATCACCTAAATTGCCTCAATATTGACAGGTTATATCCAATATGAGAGTTCTCATGACAGAGGACTCAAATAATGCTGTCAGCAGTTCTTTCTTATTAGACGATGACTCAAGGTAATGACCAAAGAATTATTTTGACAAAATATTTGCTCACTTGCTCCAGTTATACCAATCCATTCATTTTGCTATGATCTATGCAGTATACCATTTACTGTGGATGACATCTCCAAATCAATGCAACAAATAGACATATCTGATATCGATACTCCACCATTGATTCGTCAAAACTCAGGATTTATGTTCTTAGCCCAAAGATCTGAGTAATGTTCATTATCTGACTATTCCATCAACAATCTTGCCCCTCAGGCTTGATGTGCTGCAGCCTTCAAACATGTGCATATAATCTCATTTCTCTGTCTCTTGTGTATTATATACAATTTTATTTTTTTATTTTTATTTTTTTGCTTGTTTCCGGACATATTTGTTCCCTGTCCGGATCGATTCATTTTGTTTCCTCCATGTTTGGAAATACATGGAGTATTTGTTTAAAGGCCATATAATGTCCTTATTATGATGTATAGAAAGATGCACGAGTGTCCAACATCTGGTCACACGTGCAAGCTCTTCGGGTATGTTGGTTTTTTTTTTTTTCGTCTTTAAAGTTTAACATTACAGTAGTGTTATGGATGTAATATGACAAAAGCCGCATTTTTAAGGCATGATTTGTTATTTTGAAAGTAGGAATGTATAATGCATGATGCAATATTCTCTTATTCGTTGGGAGTAGACTGTGCTTTAAGGACGATGTTTTTGGTATGATTCCACATTTGCTCTGTGCATTTGAAGGATAGGACCGGACGTGTGGATTTATGACATTTTGTCACATCTGTTTGAATAAGCAAAAATGGTGTTTGTGGTTTTGAATGTTCAAAGGATCCTACGATAATCTATGATTTATATAACGCAAGGCATCCCTTTGGGAATAGCAACAAGTAAAATGTGAGACTTTCCGAAACAACCCTTATACATCATTGTGAAGATTTATTAATAAAATGGTATAATAATAGTCAAAACTGTCTTAATTTTTTAAATACTTAATAATCAGTTGCAAAGTTGTTCTCTCATTTACCTCTTTGCACCCGGCTAGTCATGAAGAAAAGAAAAGGACGAAAAGTTTTCCAAAAAGAGCCTCTTGTAGTCATTATTTTAGGAGTCGATCGGATCTAACTAAACGAGTGTCTTTGAACCTTTCCTTTTTTTTTCTTGGTTTGGCTAGTAAGTTAACCTATGAAGTAAGGGCCAATATTTTTCAAGTTTCAAAAATTGAGATAGAGAGAGATTGCGCCAAATTGCATCCCCTAGCTTCCATGGTTGGGACTTGGGAGGCCAGTTGCACTAATAAAATTCCCTTATATTAGAATTATGTCAAGAATAAGTATAATTTTAAAAATTAATAATTATTTTTAATAAATAGATAATCACTTTTTTTGGAAATCTTAATCTTTATATAATAATATTTTTAAAAGAAAACATAATTAATTCTATAATTTTTTAAAATATTAGGATATGAGTTTCATGGGAACTAAATATTGAAAATTTGGGTTACATAAATCCCAGAGAGAGAGAGAGAGAGGGCTTTTGAGCAGAAGTTTTGGAAGGGCAAAGAACTAGGAGGATTTTTTTTTCATGTATTATTTTATGTTTATAGGAACTAGAAAACTTTGATATTTATTGATGTACCAATGGCTTATTATGGCTATATGGTTCTAAGTTTTGAGTGATGGAAGGATGCACATTTTTTAAGAAAATTATTCAAAGAGAACTCGATTCTAGCACTCACGTTCTCAATAGGACATGAATCATGTTATTGGGATTTTATAGATAGTTTTCCTTCAATAACTTCCAACTCTTAGAATCAAAATTTTGCACTCGAATTCAACCCCAGTTTATCAAACAGACCATTAAATGAAGATACAGCATCTCGAAAACAAAATAACAACACTAACTATAATATTGAATAAGAAGAAAAAAAATAATACTCACATTTGTTGCTTCTCAAAGAAGTAAACAAATACTTTCTTGCAATCAGTTGAGAAGCCCCAGTCCTCGGGCTCACTTACCTGCCATTGAAAATCAATTCGACGCTTGTAAAATAAATTAATTATAGTTCTCATTTTTTTTCACCTCTGTTCCTACACCTATTTTTTTTTCATGGGACAGTAGTTTTTCATTATCACTTTGATTTCTTGGATTTTAATCATGGAAGGGCTTAAACTTTTAACCCAAAAAAAAATTCAAAATTAGAATTGAAATTAAAAAAATTCCCTATACAACAGGAAGCTGAGAAATCGATTGCCGAAAACATTAATTCGGAAAAACAATATGCACAAAACATACAAACAAAACCCTAAATTGCGATCGTTTAAGAAAATTTAACCGTGTCAAAATGAAAATCCTAACGAAATCGAACTCTGAGGACTGGGCAACCAATAAAAAGCTTAAAATACTTGTAAATCACGCAACAATTAGAGAAAATTTCATAATTTTTTATAATATTGTTCCCAATTACAATTATCTTCTAACATGTATAACTACAAAGATCAAACCAAGTGAAATCCCCACTGTATTATTACGATGGGCAAAATAGAACTAAAATTGCATCCAATGAGCTGTTCCTCTATTTTGCAATTATTTTGCGAAAGTTGCATGTTTGTCGCAAAAAGACTATTCCTTTCATGTTTTTATAAATAGTGAGGGAAAGGTACCCCTTTCAATAATTTTCTCTTTAATAAAAGCAAATGATAAGGGTATTTTTAGCAAAATCAAACGAAGCGTTAAATTTTACAAACGATACTGATTCGTTATTTCAAAAGAGAGAGTGTTACGCCAAAAACGCCTTCATAAAAAAAAGTTATGCCAGAAACGCCCTCACGGAGGCTCTTGTAACCTGCTGTGCTGTAGATTTTAAAAAATCCTAATAACGGTCACAAGAATCACTTTCTAAAAATTTTCGAGGAAGAAGAGTTTTCAAATGCTCCTCATTAGTTTCTAGGGTTTATGGATTTGCAAAGTACGAACGCGTCTGCTCCAACGCTAATTCTCTTGTTTCTTCGTCATTTTGAATGGGATATGATTCTAGATCGCTTCCCTTCAATCGGGAGCGTTGGGGTTCGCCGGAAAATCCTCATCATCTCCTCTCCAACCGTTCCTAATGTTCATTCGCTCCGCTCGCCGTTGGTAAACCTTCACTGCGTCCTAAGTTTGCTCTCATACGGCGTCTGCAGCAACAATGCCAACTCCCTCAGCGCCGTGACGAAGAGGTTGAAGCCCGGAAACGCAAGCCGAGGAGTGTGATAGCCGTGATGGGATCTATAATCTCAACCACTCCTGCGCCGATATGCCCCGACGAGAGGCCACCGCCTTCAGATCATCCGTCAATATTGAGCCCGATGGACCATGCTTGATCATTATCCCTTCTCCACTTTCTTGAAACATTCTCTCTCTGTTCAAGAACCTGAGGTTCTGCCCGCCTGCGCCTGAAGTGGTCTCGGTTACTATGATCGGTCTTACGATCGCATGAACCCCAAAAAAAAAAGTTTAATAGATTTCGTGATCATAATTTCTGGAATGATTTTAGTTTTGGAGCTCCTCCCACTTGTCTCTTTAGTTTATTTTTGCATTGTTATTTATTGATTTCTTAAGACTCTTAACCAGGAAACTTAAGTCTACATTTTTTGGAGCCTGTTAATTTATTACACAATATTTACTTCCATGCTTTTCCTCATCATTCAAGATTTATCCCATGAATCTTCTCATATGTAATGCAATTTATGTTGATTTCTATGTGTGGCAGTTTCAAAGCATCAAATCCTGAAACTTTTCTTCTATGATTTTCTTCAATTTGGTTAAAATGTATTTTCCACATATTGTATAACCCTGATAATCCTTAACACCAAAATCTAAGAGACTAAGTGAGACTTTTTGTTCAATTTAATGTGAATTACATTTAATTTTCTTTTAGAATCTCATTAAACTTTAATCTTGTATACTTTTATTGGCAGTTCCAGGATGATGAATCATACATTGTACCAGTTCTTCTACGGTTTAATGGTCATCCAGAAGTAGATGAAGAGGTGCGTTCAGCTGCACTTTTAGTTTCACTATTTTGGTTGAAAATACCTATACGGTTTGGTCACTCAAAGTTGATTGTCACCCATGGAGTATTTTCATATATTCTACATGTTTTGTATGCGTTTGAACAGCTCATCTAATATAATAAAATCCAAGAAAATTTTTGGATTGTCACACTTATTTTAACTGGCATAACGGGTGATCATGCAGGGGAATATTATGTATCGATTTCCATCACTGCAGCGAACTGCCTCTTCCTAGAGGAGTGGAAGGAAGGAATATGTTGGGAGAAGATGGGCAGATTGGGTTGGAGGTGTTGAAAGTTTTTCAAGGAGAAGAAATGGCAATTCAGGTTTTCAATCTCTTTGAAATTTCTTTCCTTTTTGCTTTTTCATCGAGATTCTTACCCAAGTGGTATAAAATTTTTTAACTAAAATACTGGTTGTTTCACAGTAAAACAAGCAACTTAGAGAGGGCAATAGTTATTGGTTTGGGTGGGCTAAATCTTTCTGGGGTTATCGTTCTTGGTACAATGTTAAGGTATGCTTTATTTACCTTATTTTCACTTCACAATCCACCTTATCTTTTACCTATCTAATACTCGTGTGCTGATTTTTTGTTGTTCTTTAAAGGAATACCGTAGTTACAACAAGTGGATTTATAACTTTTGTTTCCAACATTTTTCCTCTTCTTCAGGTGTGATCCTATGTTTCACTTCAAAATAACAATAATAAATTGATGTCTTTTAGGATAAATATGCCAATCAAGGTCCGTTATGCTTTGTATTCACTGGTTTCAAGTATTCAACTTCTCTGTTTTCATGGAAAGAACGAAAATCACATTGTTGAGTGCTAGATGTATGCTAACTTGAATATTATTTTTTTCCCACTTTTTTCATTCTTGAAAATTATGATCCAAATGTTCTGTTGGGATCTCAATCTGTTGTATAATGTTGATTTTCCACCTATGCACTTACTATGGCAGGTTGACTATTGAGGTGGATGAGTGTGCACAAGGGCTGAAAGCCTAATTAGCACAAAAATATGTTATTAAAAGAATACAACTCCATCATCAGAAATAAAATCTATTATTTCGCTATTTTGCTTTAATAAAATCTTTTAATGGACTGCTTTGTCTGGGAACTGATTTGCAAATACCCCAAGTTGACTTAAATCTGCGGACAACTAACTAATTCCTATTTTTCCATGCATTGATTTATGCATTATTAAGATGATAAAAATTTCTAATTCTATCTGTTGTAGACCCCAAGTTAACTTTAAATCTGCGGGCAACTAACTAATTCCTATTTTCCCAAGCATTGATTTATGCATTATTAAGATTATTAAAATATCTAAATCTATTAATGGTTCTATCTCTTGTACTGTATTTTCACTTATTCAGTGATAAAATGACTGCAGATTTATTCTGGCTCTTTTTTTGCAATTCCACTGTTTCGGTGGTTCCTCCTTAGCAAGGAAAATGCTGAAATTGCAAAGAGGAACCAAGTAAGAGAACAGCATGCTCATGTACTTGAGTTGCCAACTCCTCATTTGAGATAGAAGGTAATGTTACATAAGTGTAGAAATGATTCTTTCACTCATGGCCATCTTTGAGACTCATACTTTTTGCAATTTTAGATCTCTTTTTCATTTTGCAATTTGATGGCCTAGCAATCCCATAGTTTTTTCTTTCCCTGTGCTCTGTTATCAAGATTTTTCTACTAGAAATGGTTTAAATATCAACCATCTTTCCAAGAATTCTATTTATTAGAAATTTAATGACATCGAAAATTGCATGCTTCTCATGCTTTGTTCTTAAGAACTAGGTGATTTTGTTAACAGATATGTTCTTTCTACAAAAATATTAAGATATATATTTTTTTCCAATGTAGCATTTTTTTTATTTCATCTGATACTTCTGCAGACTGTTCTTCCCGTTTTGACCAAAACATCAACAAAGAAATTACTTGTTCAATCTAGTTTCAATTAGTAACATAGATCCTGTTCCAACATTCCATTATATAAAAAATTAAACCTTTAGTCTGGAAATTATTTCTGATCAAGTGCCATCCATGTCCTTTTCATATATCCTTCAGTAGTCCTAACCTAATCAGAATGGTGTTGTTAATGGCTGATGATAACAATGAAGTACCCAATGTAAAGCTCCAGCCTAGTCCTTGGAAAGTATTCAGAGCACCCTGTTATACCTAGAGCAGTGTACTTAATTCCTCATATTCCTGCTGTTATTGGTAAGTACTATAATGATCACCTATCTTTATTGATCTCTAGCTTTTCGAATATCCGGATGTTTGCTTTAAGCTCTATAAATGATTGATCATGGAAGGATCAAAATAAGCAAACTCCCATCTCCATGATGGTATCTAATAAAACCAGTTTCAGTTTTCTCTAAATAGCATAAAATGTTGAAGACGTGCAATATGGGCTGATCACTTTGCCAATGCAAAACAATTAAGGGATTTTTTTAATGGCAATAAGGCGATATAAACAATAGATAGTGAGGAGTGCACTTGGTTTGCACATATATATCACCATGTCTGTGCAACGAACGTTCTTAACTCTTTCAGCGAGGATACTAAGTATTTGGTATCTTGTTAGGAAGAGATGCCACTAGGACATGATCAAACTGGCATTACAGATTGATTTTTTTGTATCTTTATTTCTGTTCTTATGAATTCCAGATAACTATAACTACAAAATGGAATGGCCATGAAGCTTTACATGTTTTATGCTCATAATGATACTTGATTAACAATTTTTACAGCATAATACAGATGATAAGTCACTAGTTGGAGGAAAATGCACAAATATATTCTCAACAAAAGGAATGTTAAGTTAAAGCATTGACACCCTCTTGCAGCGGAAGATAATAAATTCTTGAACGTTCCAAAGTTGTTGGGTGAAAGTGCCATGTATCTCTTTTTTGGAACCAAGAAGGATTTGTGGAATTTGTTTTTAGATAGTGAATGAAACCCAATCTTTGACCCTTTTTTTTTATATGAAATTCTTGTTATAAAGAAATTCGCATTGTCATGGTTTATTTAGTATGGGAAATAACAATAAAATAAAAAAGGCAATAGTCAAATTAAGATTATAGGTACACAATTGCTCCCAAACATCAGCCCTAAAGATCATAGCAAATGGGATTGTACTCTAGACCCCAATGGAATACCCTCAAATAGAGCAACATGACACATCCCCAAAAACTTCTTAACCATAGAAAATCGTAACTTCCACTAAGGGTCTCCTTGAAAATCACAAGTTTAGGAACCTTTTTATAAAATCTTCATAATTATATTCCTGTGATGAAGCCCAAAAGAACCGTTGATCCAATTAAGATTTACAATAAGAAGTACAAGTTATAGACACCAAATAATTCTAGAAAAAATTCCAATGCAACTTGTTATCATCTTTGTCAAGGTTGAAAGTACACAACAATACTTAACAAAAGCTGGATTCATTGGGATTTTATGATGTGATGGGATAGTTGTCATTTTGGACCTGTGTTCATCTTCTTAGATTTTAGCCCTCAGAATTCTTCTTTTTTATTGCCTTTCTCTTCCTTTTTTTTTTCATAACGTATGTTTTGATTAACTGTGTCTTTTTACCTAATAATTGTGATGCATACCTGTATTTTCAGGCGGCACCAGTTAATATTGTTGTCAGTTCTCATGTATGGGTTGAAGATCCAGTTTTGGCATGGATTGATGGGGAAGTTTTTCGTATTAATTTTCAGGAGGTTCATGTCAATCTTACAAATGGAAAAACGGTAAGTGCTTCCATTTTATGTTGCAGTACATTTGAATGGACATTTTATGCGAATGCAAAAACAAATAATGCAACTAGTTAGAATTTGGCATCACAATCCCTTCAGATAATGTGCAGTTAGTGTTCAGCTCCATCTTCTTGTCATCCTTGCTAAAGAAGAACCTAGATATTTCTGCGCACACAAAATGAATGCATACATATATGTTATAAAACCATTATCTTGACACGGTTTGGTATTAGTATTCTGATTGGTTGGTTGGATAAATGCAGGTTACCACAGATATATCAAAAGTGTTCCCCAAGGATACTGAAGCCTCTCCTGGAGGTGTAGATGACATGACTAAACTTTCATATTTACATGAACCTGGAGTTCTGCAGAATTTGGCGACTAGATATGAGCTTAATGAAATCTATGTGAGAAATTTGCCTTATTTAATTTTCTTTTCCATTCTTATTTAGGATGATTATTTTCTTATGATGCTAAGACTTCATTCTTACTTTCATAGACATACACTGGCAATATTCTTATTGCAATAAACCCATTTCAAAGATTACCCCATCTGTATGATATCCACATGATGGACCAATACAAAGGAGCAGCATTTGGGGAACTCAGCCCCCATGTTTTTGCAGTTGCAGATGTTGCATATAGGTGATTACAGTTTCTTTATCTCAGAGACACTGTGGTGTATTTGGCTTTAACACCTAAACCTGATTGTTTGTATTTTGCAAGTTAAAAATTATTTTGACTAAAACATGGTGTTTGGTTTTGTGGCCTGTTACATTTTTAGGAGAAATGGGAACAGAAGATCCACCAATTTTTCATGAAATTTTCTCAATCTATGGCAAAAAAATTGAGAATATCACAAAATAAGCTGCAGTATACTTGTAATAGAAGATAAATGTCTTTATTTGTTAAAGAGCAGATTTACTATTTTGTTTTTAGCATACATGTAATTTCTGTGAACCTCATTTGAAGACTTGAATGGTTCAAAATGAAAGCCAAGTGCAGATTCAACATTCGCAATTTTCATAATGATTGGCAAAATGGATTTTGAGAGTCCAAATTACAAGTCAATATTTTTGGTGGTCCTTTCTATTGATATGTGATCTTCCTTAAGAAAATAGGGCGATGATAAACGAAGGAAAAAGCAACTCTATTTTGGTCAGCGGAGAAAGTGGTGCTGGTAAAATTGAGACAACAAAGATGTTCATGAGATATCTCGCACACCTGTGTGGCCGATCTGCAGTAGAGGGACGGACTGTAGAACAACAAGTTCTTGAAGTAAGATGACATTTTCTTTAGTTTCATATGCCTCTAAATCCTTAAAAGACTGTCTGTGACTTTAATGTGTTCATTACATTTCCTTATAATTCTCTCTGATATCCCAATGCTCTCTTTAATGTTGATATTTACAGTCCAATCCAGTCCTTGAAGCATTCGGAAATACTAAAACTATTAGAAACAACAAATCAAGGTGAGTAGTTTTCTTAAGAAGGGGCTTTCTTGGTACTCATGCGAAATTGTTGTTCTCAGCATATTCCTCATCGTCTCTTTCATTTGGGTTGTTATATTTATCAGTAACATTGGTAGTTTCTTTCTTCCTTCTTTTTCTTTTTAATATCATTTTCAATCATTTTTAAGGTTCTTATTATAGCATATTTTTGTGTTCAATCATGGCAATGAAGTCGTTTTGGAAAATTTGTTGAGATCCAATTTGACAAGAATGGGAGGATATCTGGGGCTGCTATTAGGACTTACCTTCTTGAAAGGTCTCGTGTTTGCCAAATATCAGATCCTGAGAGAAACTACCATTGCTTTTACCTTCTTTGCGCAGCACCACATGAGGTATTTGTACAATATATGCTTTTTAGATATTCTGTTTCTCTTTCCTTCAAGCATTATCATTTGATTTTTATTAAAGCATACTTTTCTACAGTTATTGGTAGTTGTTAAATAACCACCGGTAATTTATAAGTCTTCATGTAAAATTTGCAGGATATTGAGAAATATAAGTTGAGAAACCCGAAAACATTTCATTATCTAAACCAATCCAGTTGCTATGAGCTGGATGGAGTAAATGATGCTCATGAATATCTTGCAACCAGAAGGGCTATGGATGTAGTCGGGATCAGTGATCAAGAACAGGTTAGCTTCTCCATGGTTCCAAAAGATACTTTCCAGTTCTTTTTGCTGGCATATTTTCTCGGATCATATGGAATCATGTTCAGGAGGCAATTTTCAAGGTTGGAGCTGCAATACTTCATCTTGGAAATATTAATTTTGCGAAAGGAAAGTGGATAGACTCTTCAGTTATTGAGGATGAAAATTCTCGTTTTTATCTTAGTATGACAGCTGAACTTCTTATGTACGTTGTCTTTAGTTTTTCTTTCTTTGGAATCTCTTCTTGTATGTCCTGTTTAGAATTACAATCTCTATTAATTGAAATCCTTCAATAGGTGTGATCCCCAGAGTTTGGAAGATGCACTAATTAAGTGTGTAATGGTGACACCAGAAGAAGTCATAACAAGGACTCTTGACCTTGTTGGTGCTGTGGGTAGCAGGGATGCTTTAGCTAAAACAATATACTTTCGCTTATTTGATTGGTAAGGAGTTTATAAAACTCCATATATCCTTTTCTTATGCGTTCTGCCATTTTGATACTCATTTAAATGTGATGGAAAATTCTTAATTTCTTTTTCATTATGCATGTTTAGTTATAATGTTTTCTATCATATTTTTGACAGGCTTGTGAAGAAAATCAACATTTCAATGGGCAAGATCCAAAGTCAAAATCATTAATTGGAGTTCTTGATATCTATGGTTTTGAAAGTTTTAAGTGCAATAGGTGAGACGATGACCTAAAAATATGTTATCAGTGCAAGCATTTTAATTTTTCTTTATATATTGAAAAATTCATATTTTGATCTATTCATGTATAATTTATCTTTAGTTTGAGCAGTTCTGTATCAATTTTACGAATGAGAAACTGCAAAAGCATTTCAACTAGGTTAGCTTTACCTCACAGGAGTTTTGTCTTACTGTATTGGTGATTATTTCTTTTAGCCCTTTTGAATTCAATTTATAACAATGGTGTGTTTGCACTTGGCAGCATGTTTTTAAAATGGAACAAGAAGAGTACACAAGAGGAAATCAATTGGAGCTACATAGAATTTGTTGATAGCCAAGATGTGTTGGATCTTATTGAAAAGGCTTAACTGTGGCCTGAAGCATTGCAGTTAGTCATCCTATTTTGTGTTTTTCATCAGAGATATGTCGTTTTAACAGAATTTCTATTTGAGCCAATGGACTCATTCTCCATTTTGTAATTTGAAAATAGATTTACACATTTCTTCATTATTTTGACATGTCATTTTGGTAATGGCAAATGACTAGCATATTATTTATGCAGAAACCTGGAGGAATTATTTCACTTCTTGATGAAGCTTGGTATGCTGCTGGTCTTCAGCTCTGCTTGTTCTATCCATGACTCTTTTGCTTATCGAATTTTCCAAGATTTGGATTATATAAAGAGTTTTGTTATATATATATGTGTGTGTGTGTGTGTGTGTGTGTTCCACATGTATGACACTAATTTATTCTATTTTAGTTAGAAGTTTATTTTACCATTCTACTTATGCTTTTTGATTACCCTGATTGCTTCATGCAGCATGTTTCCTAAGTCTACACATGAAACATTTGCCCAGAAGTTGTACCAGACTTTTAAAAACAACAAGCGGTTTATTAAACCAAAGCTCTCTCGTACTGATTTTACCATATCTCACTATGCTGGGGAGGGGTAACCCTTTGTTCCGTGTGTTCATATCTGTTTTTGTGGGCATCTTTATTATGTTGTTCCACTTTTTCTACAGGTGACTTACCAAGCTGATCAATTTCTGGACAAGAAAAAAGATTATGTGGTTGCTGAACATCAAGATTTGTTAATTGCCTCCGGACGCCCCTTCGTGGTTGGTCTGTTTCCTCCACTTCCTGAGGAATCATCATAGTCATCCAAATTTTCATCAATTGGATCACGTTTTAAGGTAATCTGAATCTGTTTTCTTCCTTGCCTTTTCTCCTCAATTAGAATCCAAGATGGTGGACAAGCTAGGTGGTTAACTTTGTTTCACATGGGATTTCGACACACTACCCCCTTTTTCATTATCAAATGTGATGCAATGTTTTATATGGGGTTTTCCCTATTTCTGTGTGCTTTTCCACGAATTACTCTCTTGGCTTGTAATGATTCCAAACTGTACAATAGTTACAGCAGCAGCCTTCCAAGCTCTTCAATTTTCTTGTTGATGATATAGTTGTTTTTATTATCTCCCTTATTATATTCCTCCATGATAGAGTTCTTTAGATTATTTGTCAAATATGTCTCCATGTAATGTAACACATTATTTCCTTTTCGATGTTCAGAAACTTGTGGCCTAGATTTTACATTCTTTTTTTTATTTTTTATGTAGAACTCAGTTGTGTATCTCAGGCATCTCCTTTCTTCTCAATAGAAAAGAATCAAAAGAGGATGAGAAAGATGTGAAAAATCCAAATTTGTTGAATTACACCAGCATTACTTTGCAAGTTTATGTCAGCTGGTACATCACAGGGTTTGACTAGTTCAGTGATGCAATGATTTTTACTTTCTCTGATCAAATTTAATGATCCACTGGTCCATCTTGATGCTGGTACACTTCATTGAAGTGCATCAAGTTGGCTGTTATTTTAAACCTGATTTTCTATTCTTGGTTTTTAATTTCACTGAAAATGACAATAAAATCCTTTTTTTAATATACCAGTGGAGATGTCAGCACTAAATAAACCATAATCATTCCAAGAGATTTTCTGACAAAATAATGTTTAGAAGTGCAGTTACAACTTCAATCTTTGGTGGAAACCTTGAGTTCGACTGAACCTCACTACATCAGATGTGTCAAGCCTAATAATCTCCTGAAACCTGCTATTTTTGAGAATTCCAACATCATTCAACAGTTACGATGTGGTGTAAGTTTATTTTGGGAAGCTCATTTTGCTATAATTGGTTATTGATTTTCAACTTAGTTTCACATGGGGACTTTTCTTATATAAATAATCATGTATTGTTCCTATGTTCTCTAGGGTGTTCTTGAGGCAATTAGGATCAATTGTCTTGGATATCCTACTAGACGGACATTTTATGAGTTTCTTCACCGTTTTGGTGTTCTTGCCCCAGAGGTTTTGGATGGGAAGTAAGTCTCTTATTAACCACTACGATTATGTTTTCGAAAATCAAATTGGAAGTTAATGTCGGATAATATATGGGATACATTACTTGGATCATTAATGGCAAATAACATTTTATGTGGATTTTTATCTTCATTTATGGTTATGATGACAATGTTGCATGCCAAATGATTCTTGATAAAAAGGGATTGAAGGGCTATCAGGTTAGACCAACATTTCTTTTTAAGCTTCTCATCCTGTTGGTGCTACAAGAAAAGTTGTTTCAATGAATTTTGAGTTATTGCCAATCACTATTGCTATCAACTTGTCTTCTGCAACATGTTTTTAGAAATTTATCATACCTTATCGCACATCACCGCTTTTGGCAGATAGGAAAAACAAAGGTCTTCCTGAGAGCAGGTCAGATGGCTGAGTTGGATGCAAGAACGGCAGAGGTGCTTGGCAATGACGCTAGGATCATTCAAAGACAAATTCGTACTTATATTGCTCGCAAGGAGTTCATCTCGTTACGCAAAGCTGCTATTCATCTGCAATCTTATTGGAGAGGTTTTCTGTTGATTCTCTTTTGTTCTTATGCTTTTCAATTTTTTTAAATGGTTCATCATTCTTATAAAAAATTGTAATTGTGATATTAAGATAATACATGATCATAAGTGCTGGAAAAATGAATCCTATGTAGTTTGTAGGAAAGCATAGGTGTTGATGGCAGTAATTGATATGGATGGACTGAATGATCTGAGAATATTTGTGGGTCCCAGACTACAACAGTTAGATGAAAGGAAAATAAAAAATCAAATACAGAAATACATGTGTACATACATTCTTGCTTACCCATGAGCACATTACAATAAGTACATATTGTTATTAATATATAAGATGCATCAAATACTCAAATACTCTAGATGCGTGAAGTTTCAGATAAGGCAATTCTAAATAAGGCGGCGTATTCATTGCTTTGCCTGCACCTAACACTGCTGGCAGATTTGAGTACTTTAGTTGGCCTTTTTGGATGCTAATCTTGTATATCAATCACTGTGTTTAGGTAGGATGGCTTGTAAACTTTATGAACAGCTGAGACAGGAAGCAGCAGCCACAAAGATCCAAAAGAATTTTCATCGGTATATTGCTAGGAAATGCTACAAGACAATTCGATTATCTGCAATCACTCTGCGGACAGGTCTATGGGCAATGACTGCACGCAATGAGTTTAGATTCAGAAAGCATACTAAAGGCGCAATAATTATTCAGGTATGATTACACTGCTAAAAAAGCTAGCCATATGTATATCAATTCTCTTTCAATTCAAGGATTTCTATATATTACATTAATAAGTTGTACAAGTCATTGCTTTGATTTTTTGAAATAATCATTGAGATTTCTGGGAAGTTAAACTGACTAATTCACCCTTTTCTGCCGTTTGTAGGCTTGTTGGAAAGTGGATTTGGTTTTTTTAATTAGTTACCGGGATGTTTGATTTCTTTGAATATTGTTCTTCTTTTGCGATGCCATCTTCCTGATTTTGCTTGGGATTGACTTGGAGTTTTTAGGTTTGCTAAAACGCAGAAGGCTCTTGTTCGGTTTCTTCATTATGCTGGAGGGAGTGAGGTTTGATATTATGATTTGGGGTAATTTTAAAAATTGGTGAGTTTCTCGTGTTGCTATTCTTTAATTTCGTATTAGGAATGGGGGAACTTATTTCTTGAGTATGTGATGGCTAATCTTCCTTTTATCAACACTTTATAAAAAAAAATAAAGATGGGTTGACGGCTGTTGAAATAATTAAAAACTGGCAATACTTTTAAGAAATAATTTTAAATGGATGCGTGGTTCGTGATGCAATTTTTCTGTGGGTTGAATTGCACATTCATCGTAGGGCACACACGGAATCATCGTAGGTCTTGTAGCAAATCGCCACAGGACATGCACTACATCGTCATAGGCCACGCAAGACACAAGTATAGGAGGCACGATACGTTATCATAGGGCACACAGCACATCTTCAAGGGCCCCACATCTATTTAGGGCTAGACTTAATAGGATTGTTTCAGTCCACGTAAGAGTTGTAAGATTGAATCAGCATTTGTTTTCACTATTTCCTAAAAGTATGTCCAAATTTTAATTATTTTTTCAGCCGTCAATAAATCTTAGATGATTCTGCGTTGTATGATTAAAACGTAATTTCTCCACGTTTAAGGCTATTTTTCACTTACTGTTTCCAATTCTCATATTCACTCTTAAGGTACTAATTGATTTGACCTTTAGAATTTCCTTTTTATTTTTATTTCTTCTTGGTTTTTTACTACACTTTTTTCTTCTAAGAGTCTTAATAATCTTGAAATATTTTTTTGATGTTTGTTTTCGTCTATTTTAATATCTTTTCTCATTTCTATCGTCGTTTATAGTGTTTTTTTTTTTTTTTTTGCAGAATTTTAACTAAGAAAGGGTTCGAGGGAAGAGTCTCGTAGGTTTGGAGTTGCATTGTTGCCGCTTTTCTCCTTTTTTCTTTGTACAGTACTGATTCCCCCAAACACATGTGAACTCATTTCCGGTGCTAAATTTTTCTGGCTTGTTCTTTGGTCTTAGCTTTCAGGATACTCCTTGGGTGTCTTTCCTGCTACACGCTGGATTTTGAAAGAGAGGACACTGCCGCCGCGAAAGGTCTATCTCATCTCCTACGTCCTTTTGCCTACGGTTGGTAAGCTTTCGGTAAGGTATTTTAATTTTTACTGATTCTCTTTTTCTCCTTCGACCTAGGTTTGAAGCTCATTACGGAGTCATCGGCAGCGTGACGAATCAGAGTATCTCCTTAGAAAACCAAAAGGTTAGCAATAATTCCGGCGGATATGATATTTCTAACAACATTTCCTAAGATATAATCCTCATTTCGGCTTCGATACTTCTTCCAATCTTTTTGACCGAGATATGTCTTTAGAAAATGGTCGAACGCGAAGCGTGGAGCTGAGGAGTTTCATTTCGAAGAGCTGGTGAGAGGTAAGTCAAAATTTCGTAACTGATTACGTTGAAGTAGGTAGGTGTTTTCTTTTGATTCTTACGCTTTTTTTGCATTTTTGTTGCAGGAAATGCTGCGAGAGCGACGGTTGTGATGCAGGTCAAGAAGTCCTCCCCGGTTGAGGATCGCAACAATTTATTTGCAGATGATCAGTAAGGTATCGAATTTTATTTATTTCAGGTATTGGTCGGATGTTTTTCATGGATTTTAACAACTGGCTCACGATCTATTAATTCGATGTGCTTTTTCTCTAATGCATTTTCTTTATAAACCCCGTAATCGGAATATATTAATGGGCGTTATTTCAGGACGAGGTATGATCAATCAACATAGAATTCATTTTTGGGAATTACGATTCTATGTTGACTTTTAACGTTTATGATGAGCCCCTTACGTGGTTTACGCAGGTACAATTAGCTATTGAGTCAGAGCAATTGAATTTGGTACTATATCGGCACTTACAGGTACATATATGGATACTAGTATATGTGGATGAACCTCCACAAGGATAGTTAGTGTATGTGGACTAACCCCCTTGTGCAATGGTTTCTCAGCGTTACAACCTATATCACGCGAAGAACCCGGTCGCGCCGTCTTGGTATGTGGATTTGGTTTTTTTAATTAGTTACCGGGATGTTTGATTTCTTTGAATATTGTTCTTCTTTTGCGATGCTATCTTCCTGATTTTGCTTGGGATTGACCTGGAGTTTTTAGGTTTGCTAAAACGCAGAAGGGTCTTGTTCGGTTTCTTCATTATGCTGGAGGGAGTGAGGTTTGATATTATGATTTGGGTTAATTTTAAAAATTGGTGAGTTTCTCGTGTTGCTATTCTTTAATTTCGTATTAGGAATGGGGGAACTTATTTCTTGAGTATGTGATGGCTAATCTTCCTTTTATCAACACTTTATAAAAAAAAATAAAGATGGGTTGACGGCTGTTGAAATAATTAAAAACTGGCAATACTTTTAAGAAATAATTTTAAATGGATGCGTGGTTCGTGATGCAATTTTTCTGTGGGTTGAATTGCACATTCATCGTAGGGCACACACGGAATCATCGTAGGTCTTGTAGCAAATCGTCACAGGACATGCACTACATCGTCATAGGCCACGCAAGACACAAGTATAGGAGGCACGATACGTTATCATAGGGCACACAGCACATCTTCAAGGGCCCCGCATATATTTAGGGCTAGACTTAATAGGATTGTTTCAGTCCACGTAAGAGTTGTAAGATTGAATCAGCATTTGTTTTCACTATTTCCTAAAAGTATGTCCAAATTTTAATTATTTTTTCAGCCGTTAATAAATCTTAGATGATTCTGCGTTGTATGATTAAAACGTAATTTCTCCACGTTTAAGGCTATTTTTCACTTACTGTTTCCAATTCTCATATTCACTCTTAAGGTACTAATTGATTTGACCTTTAGAATTTCCTTTTTATTTTTATTTCTTCTTGGTTTTTTACTACACTTTTTTCTTCTAAGAGTCTTAATAATCTTGAAATATTTTTTTGATGTTTGTTTTCGTCTATTTTAATATCTTTTCTCATTTCTATCGTCGTTTATAGTGTTCTTTTTTTTTTTGCAGAATTTTAACTAAGAAAGGGTTCGAGGGAAGAGTCTCGTAGGTTTGGAGTTGCATTGTTGCCGCGTTTCTCCTTTTTTCTTTGTACGGTACTGATTCCCTCAAACACATCTGAACTCATTTCCGGTGCTAAATTTTTCTGGCTTGTTCTTTGGTCTTAGCTTTCAGGATACTCCTTGGGTGTCTTTCCTGCTACACGCTGGATTTTGAAAGAGAGGACACTGCCGCCGCGAAAGGTCTATCTCATCTCCTACGTCCTTTTGCCTACAGTTGGTAAGGTTTCGGTAAGGTATTTTAATTTTTACTGATTCTCTTTTTCTCCTTCGACCTAGGTTTGAAGCTCATTACGGAGTCATCGGCAGCGTGAAGAATCAGAGTATCTCCTTAGAAAACCAAAAGGTTAGCATTAATTCCGGCGGATATGATATTTCTAACAACATTTCCTAAGATATAATCCTCATTTCGGCTTCGATACTTCTTCCAATCTTTTTGACCGAGATATGTCTTTAGAAAATGGTCGAACGCGAAGCGTGGAGCTGAGGAGTTTCATTTCGAAGAGCTGGTGAGAGGTAAGTCAAAATTTCGTAACTGATTACGTTAAAGTAGGTAGGTGTTTTCTTTTGATTCTTACGCTTTTTTTGCATTTTTGTTGCAGGAAATGCTGCGAGAGCGACGGTTGTGATGCAGGTCAAGAAGTCCTCCCCGGTTGAGGATCGCAACAATTTATTTGCAGATGATCAGTAAGGTATCGAATTTTATTTATTTCAGGTATTGGTCGGATGTTTTTCATGGATTTTAACAACTGGCTCACGATCTATTAATTCGATGTGCTTTTTCTCTAATGCATTTTCTTTATAAACCCCGTAATCGGAATATATTAATGGGCGTTATTTCAGGACGAGGTATGATCAATCAACATAGAATTCATTTTTGGGAATTACGATTCTATGTTGACTTTTAACGTTTATGATGAGCCCCTTACGTGGTTTACGCAGGTACAATTAGCTATTGAGTCAGAGCAATTGAATTTGGTACTATATCGGCACTTACAGGTACATATATGGATACTAGTATATGTGGATGAACCTCCACAAGGATAGTTAGTGTATGTGGACTAACCCCCTTGTGCAATGGTTTCTCAGCGTTACAACCTATATCACGCGAAGAACCCGGTCGCGCCGTCTTGGTATGTGGATTTGGTTTTTTTAATTAGCTACCGGGATGTTTGATTTCTTTGAATATTGTTCTTCTTTTGCGATGCTATCTTCCTGATTTTGCTTGGGATTGACCTGGAGTTTTTAGGTTTGCGAAAACGCAGAAGGGTCTTGTTCGGTTTCTTCATTATGCTGGAGGGAGTGAGGTTTGATATTATGATTTGGGGTAATTTTAAAAATTGGTGAGTTTCTCGTGTTGCTATTCTTTAATTTCGTATTAGGAATGGGGGAACTTATTTTGTGAGTATGTGATCGCTAATTTTCCTTTTATCAACACTTTATAAAAAAAAATAAAGATGGGTTGACGGCTGTTGAAATAATTAAAAACTGGCAATACTTTTAAGAAATAATTTTAAATGGATGCGTGGTTCGTGATGCAATTTTTCTGTGGGTTGAATTGCACATTCATCGTAGGGCACACACGGAATCATCGTAGGTCTTGTAGCAAATCGCCACAGGACATGCACTACATCGTCATAGGCCACGCAAGACACAAGTATAGGAGGAACGATACGTTATCATAGGGCACACAGCACATCTTCAAGGGCCCCACATATATTTAGGGCTAGACTTAATAGGATTGTTTCAGTCCACGTAAGAGTTGTAAGATTGAATCAGCATTTGTTTTCACTATTTCCTAAAAGTGTGTCCAAATTTTAATTATTTTTTCAGCCGTCAATAAATCTTAGATGATTCTGCGTTGTATGATTAAAACGTAATTTCTCCACGTTTAAGGCTATTTTTCACTTACTGTTTCCAATTCTCATATTCACTCTTAAGGTACTAATTGATTTGACCCTTAGAATTTCCTTTTTATTTTTATTTCTTTTTGGTTTTTTACTACACTTTTTTCTTCTAAGAGTCTTAATAATCTTGAAATATTTTTTTGATGTTTGTTTTCGTCTATTTTAATATCTTTTCTCATTTCTATCGTCGTTTATAGTGTTTTTTTTTTTTTGTGCAGAATTTTAACTAAGAAAGGGTTCGAGGGAAGAGTCTCGTAGGTTTGGAGTTGCATTCTTGCCGCTTTTCTCCTTTTTTCTTTGTACGGTACTGATTCCCCCAAACACATGTGAACTCATTTCCGGTGCTAAATTTTTCTGGCTTGTTCTTTGGTCTTAGCTTTCAGGATACTCCTTGGGTGTCTTTCCTGCTATACGCTGGATTTTGAAAGAGGGGACACTGCCGCCGCGAAAGGTCTATCTCATCTCCTACGTCCTTTTGCCTACGGTTGGTAAGGTTTCGGTAAGGTATTTTAATTTTTACTGATTCTCTTTTTCTCCTTCGACCTAGGTTTGAAGCTCATTACGGAGTCATCGGCAGCGTGACGAATCAGAGTATCTCCTTAGAAAACCAAAAGGTTAGCAATAATTCCGGCGGATATGATATTTCTAACAACATTTCCTAAGATATAATCCTCATTTCGGCTTCGATACTTCTTCCAATCTTTTTGACCGAGATATGTCTTTAGAAAATGGTCGAACGCGAAGCGTGGAGCTGAGGAGTTTCATTTCGAAGAGCTTGTGAGAGGTAAGTCAAAATTTCGTAACTGATTACGTTGAAGTAGGTAGGTGTTTTCTTTTGATTCTTACGCTTTTTTTGCATTTTTGTTGCAGGAAATGCTGCGAGAGCGACGGTTGTGATGCAGGTCAAGAAGTCCTCCCCGGTTGAGGATCGCAACAATTTATTTGCAGATGATCAGTAAGGTATCGAATTTTATTTATTTCAGGTATTGGTCGGATGTTTTTCATGGATTTTAACAACTGGCTCACGATCTATTAATTCGATGTGCTTTTTCTCTAATGCATTTTCTTTATAAACCCCGTAATCGGAATATATTAATGGGCGTTATTTCAGGACGAGGTATGATCAATCAACATAGAATTCATTTTTGGGAATTACGATTCTATGTTGACTTTTAACGTTTATGATGAGCCCCTTACGTGGTTTACGCAGGTACAATTAGCTATTGAGTCAGAGCAATTGAATTTGGTACTATATCGGCACTTACAGGTACATATATGGATACTAGTATATGTGGATGAACCTCCACAAGGATAGTTAGTGTAGGTGGACTAACCCCCTTGTGCAATGGTTTCTCAGCGTTACAACCTATATCACGCGAAGAACCCGGTCGCGCCGTCTTGGTATGTGGATTTGGTTTTTTTAATTAGTTACCGGGATGTTTGATTTCTTTGAATATTGTTCTTCTTTTGCGATGCTATCTTCCTGATTTTGCTTGGGATTGACCTGGAGTTTTTAGGTTTGCTAAAACGCAGAAGGGTCTTGTTCGGTTTCTTCATTATGCTGGAGGGAGTGAGGTTTGATATTATGATTTGGGGTAATTTTAAAAATTGGTGAGTTTCTCGTGTTGCTATTCTTTAATTTCGTATTAGGAATGGGGGAACTTATTTTGTGAGTATGTGATCGCTAATTTTCCTTTTATCAACACTTTATAAAAAAAAAATAAAGATGGGTTGACGGCTGTTGAAATAATTAAAAACTGGCAATACTTTTAAGAAATAATTTTAAATGGATGCGTGGTTCGTGATGCAATTTTTCTGTGGGTTGAATTGCACATTCATCGTAGGGCACACACGGAATCATCGTAGGTCTTGTAGCAAATCGCCACAGGACATGCACTACATCGTCATAGGCCACGCAAGACACAAGTATAGGAGGCACGATACGTTATCATAGGGCACACAGCACATCTTCAAGGGCCCCACATCTATTTAGGGCTAGACTTAATAGGATTGTTTCAGTCCACGTAAGAGTTGTAAGATTGAATCAGCATTTGTTTTCACTATTTCCTAAAAGTATGTCCAAATTTTAATTATTTTTTCAGCCGTCAATAAATCTTAGATGATTCTGCGTTGTATGATTAAAACGTAATTTCTCCACGTTTAAGGCTATTTTTCACTTACTGTTTCCAATTCTCATATTCACTCTTAAGGTACTAATTGATTTGACCTTTAGAATTTCCTTTTTATTTTTATTTCTTTTTGGTTTTTTACTACACTTTTTTCTTCTAAGAGTCTTAATAATCTTGAAATATTTTTTTGATGTTTGTTTTCGTCTATTTTAATATCTTTTCTCATTTCTATCGTTGTTTATGGTGTTTTTTTTTTTTGTGCAGAATTTTAACTAAGAAAGGGTTCGAGGGAAGAGTCTCGTAGGTTTGGAGTTGCATTGTTGCCGCTTTTCTCCTTTTTTCTTTGTACGGTACTGATTCCCCCAAACACATGTGAACTCATTTCCGGTGCTAAATTTTTCTGGCTTGTTCTTTGGTCTTAGCTTTCTGGATACTCCTTGGGTGTCTTTCCTGCTACACGCTGGATTTTGAAAGAGAGGACACTGCCGCCGCGAAAGGTCTATCTCATCTCCTACGTCCTTTTGCCTACGGTTGGTAAGGTTTCGGTAAGGTATTTTAATTTTTACTGATTCTCTTTTTCTCCTTCGACCTAGGTTTGAAGCTCATTACGGAGTCATCGGCAGCGTGACGAATCAGAGTATCTCCTTAGAAAACCAAAAGGTTAGCAATAATTCCGGCGGATATGATATTTCTAACAACATTTCCTAAGATATAATCCTCATTTCGGCTTCGATACTTCTTCCAATCTTTTTGACCGAGATATGTCTTTAGAAAATGGTCGAACGCGAAGCGTGGAGCTGAGGAGTTTCATTTCGAAGAGCTGGTGAGAGGTAAGTCAAAATTTCGTAACTGATTACGTTGAAGTAGGTAGGTGTTTTCTTTTGATTCTTACGCTTTTTTTGCATTTTTGTTGCAGGAAATGCTGCGAGAGCGACGGTTGTGATGCAGGTCAAGAAGTCCTCCCCGGTTGAGGATCGCAACAATTTATTTGCAGATGATCAGTAAGGTATCGAATTTTATTTATTTCAGGTATTGGTCGGATGTTTTTCATGGATTTTAACAACTGGCTCAGGATCTATTAATTCGATGTGCTTTTTCTCTAATGCATTTTCTTTATAAACCCCGTAATCGGAATATATTAATGGGCGTTATTTCAGGACGAGGTATGATCAATCAACATAGAATTCATTTTTGGGAATTACGATTCTATGTTGACTTTTAACGTTTATGATGAGCCCCTTACGTGGTTTACGCAGGTACAATTAGCTATTGAGTCAGAGCAATTGAATTTGGTACTATATCGGCACTTACAGGTACATATATGGATACTAGTATATGTGGATGAACCTCCACAAGGATAGTTAGTGTATGTGGACTAACCCCCTTGTGCAATGGTTTCTCAGCGTTACAACCTAAATCACGCGAAGAACCCGGTCGCGCCGTCTTGGTATGTGGATTTGGTTTTTTTAATTAGTTACCGGGATGTTTGATTTCTTTGAATATTGTTCTTCTTTTGCGATGCTATCTTCCTGATTTTGCTTGGGATTGACCTGGAGTTTTTAGGTTTGCGAAAACGCAGAAGGGTCTTGTTCGGTTTCTTCATTATGCTGGAGGGAGTGAGGTTTGATATTATGATTTGGGGTAATTTTAAAAATTGGTGAGTTTCTCGTGTTGCTATTCTTTAATTTCGTATTAGGAATGGGGAACTTATTTTGTGAGTATGTGATCGCTAATTTTCCTTTTATCAACACTTTATAAAAAAAAATAAAGATGGGTTGACGGCTGTTGAAATAATTAAAAACTGGCAATACTTTTAAGAAATAATTTTAAATGGATGCGTGGTTCGTGATGCAATTTTTCTGTGGGTTGAATTGCACATTCATCGTAGGGCACACACGGAATCATCGTAGGTCTTGTAGCAAATCGCCACAGGACATGCACTACATCGTCATAGGCCACGCAAGACACAAGTAAAGGAGGCACGATACGTTATCATAGGGCACACAGCACATCTTCAAGGGCCCCACATCTATTTAGGGCTAGACTTAATAGGATTGTTTCAGTCCACGTAAGAGTTGTAAGATTGAATCAGCATTTGTTTTCACTATTTTCTAAAAGTATGTCCAAATTTTAATTATTTTTTCAGCCGTCAATAAATCTTAGATGATTCTGCGTTGTATGATTAAAACGTAATTTCTCCACGTTTAAGGCTATTTTTCACTTACTGTTTCCAATTCTCATATTCACTCTTAAGGTACTAATTGATTTGACCTTTAGAATTTCCTTTTTATTTTTATTTCTTTTTGGTTTTTTACTACACTTTTTTCTTCTAAGAGTCTTAATAATCTTGAAATATTTTTTTGATGTTTGTTTTCGTCTATTTTAATATCTTTTCTCATTTCTATCGTCGTTTATAGTGTTTTTTTTTTTTTTGCAGAATTTTAACTAAGAAAGGGTTCGAGGGAAGAGTCTCGTAGGTTTGGAGTTGCATTGTTGCCGCTTTTCTCCTTTTTTCTTTGTACGGTACTGATTCCCCCAAACACATGTGAACTCATTTCCGGTGCTAAATTTTTCTGGCTTGTTCTTTGGTCTTAGCTTTCTGGATACTCCTTGGGTGTCTTTCCTGCTACACGCTGGATTTTGAAAGAGAGGACACTGCCGCCGCGAAAGGTCTATCTCATCTCCTACGTCCTTTTGCCTACGGTTGGTAAGGTTTCGGTAAGGTATTTTAATTTTTACTGATTCTATTTTTCTCCTTCGACCTAGGTTTGAAGCTCATTACGGAGTCATCGGCAGCGTGACGAATCAGAGTATCTCCTTAGAAAACCAAAAGGTTAGCAATAATTCCGGCGGATATGATATTTCTAACAACATTTCCTAAGATATAATCCTCATTTCGGCTTCGATACTTCTTCCAATCTTTTTGACCGAGATATGTCTTTAGAAAATGGTCGAACGCGAAGCGTGGAGCTGAGGAGTTTCATTTCGAAGAGCTTGTGAGAGGTAAGTCAAAATTTCGTAACTGATTACGTTGAAGTAGGTAGGTGTTTTCTTTTGATTCTTACGCTTTTTTTGCATTTTTGTTGCAGGAAATGCTGCGAGAGCGACGGTTGTGATGCAGGTCAAGAAGTCCTCCCCGGTTGAGGATCGCAACAATTTATTTGCAGATGATCAGTAAGGTATCGAATTTTATTTATTTCAGGTATTGGTCGGATGTTTTTCATGGATTTTAACAACTGGCTCATGATCTATTAATTCGATGTGCTTTTTCTCTAATGCATTTTCTTTATAAACCCCGTAATCGGAATATATTAATGGGCGTTATTTCAGGACGAGGTATGATCAATCAACATAGAATTCATTTTTGGGAATTACGATTCTATGTTGACTTTTAACGTTTATGATGAGCCCCTTACGTGGTTTACGCAGGTACAATTAGCTATTGAGTCAGAGCAATTGAATTTGGTACTATATCGGCACTTACAGGTCCATATATGGATACTAGTATATGTGGATGAACCTCCACAAGGATAGTTAGTGTATGTGGACTAACCCCCTTGTGCAATGGTTTCTCAGCGTTACAACCTATATCACGCGAAGAACCCGGTCGCGCCGTCTTGGTATGTGGATTTGGTTTTTTTAATTAGTTACCGGGATGTTTGATTTCTTTGAATATTGTTCTTCTTTTGCGATGCTATCTTCCTGATTTTGCTTGGGATTGACCTGGAGTTTTTAGGTTTGCTAAAACGCAGAAGGGTCTTGTTCGGTTTCTTCATTATGCTGGAGGGAGTGAGGTTTGATATTATGATTTGGGGTAATTTTAAAAATTGGTGAGTTTCTCGTGTTGCTATTCTTTAATTTCGTATTAGGAATGGGGGAACTTATTTTGTTAGTATGTGATGGTTAATCTTCCTTTTATCAACACTTTATAAAAAAAAATAAAGATGGGTTGACGACTGTTGAAATAATTAAAAACTGGCAATACTTTTAAGAAATAATTTTAAATGGATGCGTGGTTCGTGATGCAATTTTTCTGTGGGTTGAATTGCACATTCATCGTAGGGCATACACGGAATCATCGTAGGTCTTGTAGCAAATCGCCACAGGACATGCACTACATCGTCATAGGACACGCAAGACACAAGTATAGGAGGCACCATACGTTATCATAGGGCACACAGCACATCTTCAAGGGCCCCACATCTATTTAGGGCTAGACTTAATAGGATTGTTTCAGTCCACGTAAGAGTTGTAAGATTGAATCAGCATTTGTTTTCACTATTTCCTAAAAGTATGTCCAAATTTTAATTATTTTTTCAGCCGTCAATAAATCTTAGATGATTCTGCGTTGTATGATTAAAACGTAATTTCTCCACGTTTAAGGCTATTTTTCACTTACTGTTTCCAATTCTCATATTCACTCTTAAGGTACTAATTGATTTGACCTTTAGAATTTCCTTTTTATTTTTATTTCTTTTTGGTTTTTTACTACACTTTTTTCTTCTAAGAGTCTTAATAATCTTGAAATATTTTTTTGATGTTTGTTTTCGTCTATTTTAATATCTTTTCTCATTTCTATCGTTGTTTATGGTGTTTTTTTTTTTGTGCAGAATTTTAACTAAGAAAGGGTTCGAGGGAAGAGTCTCGTAGGTTTGGAGTTGCATTCTTGCCGCTTTTCTCCTTTTTTCTTTGTACGGTACTGATTCCCCCAAACACATGTGAACTCATTTCCGGTGCTAAATTTTTCTGGCTTGTTCTTTGGTCTTAGCTTTCTGGATACTCCTTGGGTGTCTTTCCTGCTACACGCTGGATTTTGAAAGAGAGGACACTGCCGCCGCGAAAGGTCTATCTCATCTCCTACGTCCTTTTGCCTACGGTTGGTAAGGTTTCGATAAGGTATTTTAATTTTTACTGATTCTCTTTTTCTCCTTCGACCTAGGTTTGAAGCTCATTACGGAGTCATCGGCAGCGTGACGAATCAGAGTATCTCCTTAGAAAACCAAAAGGTTAGCAATAATTCCGGCGGATATGATATTTCTAACAACATTTCCTAAGATATAATCCTCATTTCGGCTTCGATACTTCTTCCAATCTTTTTGACCGAGATATGTCTTTAGAAAATGGTCGAACGCGAAGCGTGGAGCTGAGGAGTTTCATTTCGAAGAGCTGGTGAGAGGTAAGTCAAAATTTCGTAACTGATTACGTTGAAGTAGGTAGGTGTTTTCTTTTGATTCTTACGCTTTTTTTGCATTTTTGTTGCAGGAAATGCTGCGAGAGCGACGGTTGTGATGCAGGTCAAGAAGTCCTCCCCGGTTGAGGATCGCAACAATTTATTTGCAGATGATCAGTAAGGTATCGAATTTTATTTATTTCAGGTATTGGTCGGATTTTTTTCATGGATTTTAACAACTGGCTCACGATCTATTAATTCGATGTGCTTTTTCTCTAATGCATTTTCTTTATAAACCCCGTAATCGGAATATATTAATGGGCGTTATTTCAGGACGAGGTATGATCAATCAACATAGAATTCATTTTTGGGAATTACGATTCTATGTTGACTTTTAACGTTTATGATGAGCCCCTTACGTGGTTTACGCAGGTACAATTAGCTATTGAGTCAGAGCAATTGAATTTGGTACTATATCGGCACTTACAGGTACATATATGGATACTAGTATATGTGGATGAACCTCCACCAGGATAGTTAGTGTAGGTGGACTAACCCCCTTGTGCAATGGTTTCTCAGCGTTACAACCTATATCACGCGAAGAACCCGGTCGCGCCGTCTTGGTATGTGGATTTGGTTTTTTTAATTAGTTACCGGGATGTTTGATTTCTTTGAATATTGTTCTTCTTTTGCAATGCTATCTTCCTGATTTTGCTTGGGATTGACCTGGAGTTTTTAGGTTTGCTAAAACGAAGAATGGTCTTGTTCGGTTTCTTCATTATGCTGGAGGGAGTGAGGTTTGATATTATGATTTGGGGTAATTTTAAAAATTGGTGAGTTTCTCGTGTTGCTATTCTTTAATTTCGTATTAGGAATGGGGGAACTTATTTTGTGAGTATGTGATGGCTAATTTTCCTTTTATCAACACTTTATAAAAAAAAATAAAGATGGGTTGACGGCTGTTGAAATAATTAAAAACTGGCAATACTTTTAAGAAATAATTTTAAATGGATGCGTGGTTCGTGATGCAATTTTTCTGTGGGTTGAATTGCACATTCATCGTAGGGCACACACGGAATCATCGTAGGTCTTGTAGTAAATCGCCACAGGACATGCACTACATCGTCATAGGCCACGCAAGACACAAGTATAGGAGGCACCATACGTTATCATAGGGCACACAGCACATCTTCAAGGGCCCCACATCTATTTAGGGCTAGACTTAATAGGATTGTTTCAGTCCACGTAAGAGTTGTAAGATTGAATCAGCATTTGTTTTCACTATTTCCTAAAAGTATGTCCAAATTTTAATTATTTTTTCAGCCGTCAATAAATCTTAGATGATTCTGCGTTGTATGATTAAAACGTAATTTCTCCACGTTTAAGGCTATTTTTCACTTACTGTTTCCAATTCTCATATTCACTCTTAAGGTACTAATTGATTTGACCTTTAGAATTTCCTTTTTATTTTTATTTCTTTTTGGTTTTTTACTACACTTTTTTCTTCTAAGAGTCTTAATAATCTTGAAATATTTTTTTGATGTTTGTTTTCATCTATTTTAATATCTTTTCTCATTTCTATCGTTGTTTATGGTGTTTTTTTTTTTGTGCAGAATTTTAACTAAGAAAGGGTTCGAGGGAAGAGTCTCGTAGGTTTGGAGTTGCATTCTTGCCGCTTTTCTCCTTTTTTCTTTGTACGGTACTGATTCCCCCAAACACATGTGAACTCATTTCCGGTGCTAAATTTTTCTGGCTTGTTCTTTGGTCTTAGCTTTCTGGATACTCCTTGGGTGTCTTTCCTGCTACACGCTGGATTTTGAAAGAGAGGACACTGCCGCCGCGAAAGGTCTATCTCATCTCCTACGTCCTTTTGCCTACGGTTGGTAAGGTTTCGATAAGGTATTTTAATTTTTACTGATTCTCTTTTTCTCCTTCGACCTAGGTTTGGAACTCATTACGGAGTCATCGGCAGCGTGACGAATCAGAGTATCTCCTTAGAAAACCAAAAGGTTAGCAATAATTCCGGCGGATATGATATTTCTAACAACATTTCCTAAGATATAATCCTCATTTCGGCTTCGATACTTCTTCCAATCTTTTTGACCGAGATATGTCTTTAGAAAATGGTCGAACGCGAAGCGTGGAGCTGAGGAGTTTCATTTCGAAGAGCTGGTGAGAGGTAAGTCAAAATTTCGTAACTGATTACGTTGAAGTAGGTAGGTGTTTTCTTTTGATTCTTACGCTTTTTTTGCATTTTTGTTGCAGGAAATGCTGCGAGAGCGACGGTTGTGATGCAGGTCAAGAAGTCCTCCCCGGTTGAGGATCGCAACAATTTATTTGCAGATGATCAGTAAGGTATCGAATTTTATTTATTTCAGGTATTGGTCGGATGTTTTTCATGGATTTTAACAACTGGCTCATGATCTATTAATTCGATGTGCTTTTTCTCTAATGCATTTTCTTTATAAACCCCGTAATCGGAATATATTAATGGGCGTTATTTCAGGACGAGGTATGATCAATCAACATAGAATTCATTTTTGGGAATTACGATTCTATGTTGACTTTTAACGTTTATGATGAGCCCTTACTTGGTTTACGCAGGTACAATTAGCTATTGAGTCAGAGCAATTGAATTTGGTACTATATCGGCACTTACAGGTACATATATGGATACTAGTATATGTGGATGAACCTCCACCAGGATAGTTAGTGTAGGTGGACTAACCCCCTTGTGCAATGGTTTCTCAGCGTTACAACCTATATCACGCGAAGAACCCGGTCGCGCCGTCTTGGTATGTGGATTTGGTTTTTTTAATTAGTTACCGGGATGTTTGATTTCTTTGAATATTGTTCTTCTTTTGCGATGCTATCTTCCTGATTTTGCTTGGGATTGACCTGGAGTTTTTAGGTTTGCTAAAACGCAGAAGGGTCTTGTTCGGTTTCTTCATTATGCTGGAGGGAGTGAGGTTTGATATTATGATTTGGGGTAATTTTAAAAATTGGTGAGTTTCTCGTGTTGCTATTCTTTAATTTCGTATTAGGAATGGGGGAACTAATTTTGTTAGTATGTGATGGTTAATCTTCCTTTTATCAACACTTTATAAAAAAAAATAAAGATGGGTTGACGACTGTTGAAATAATTAAAAACTGGCAATACTTTTAAGAAATAATTTTAAATGGATGCGTGGTTCGTGATGCAATTTTTCTGTGGGTTGAATTGCACATTCATCGTAGGGCATACACGGAATCATCGTAGGTCTTGTAGCAAATCGCCACAGGACATGCACTACATCGTCATAGGACACGCAAGACACAAGTATAGGAGGCACCATACGTTATCATAGGGCACACAGCACATCTTCAAGGGCCCCACATCTATTTAGGGCTAGACTTAATAGGATTGTTTCAGTCCACGTAAGAGTTGTAAGATTGAATCAGCATTTGTTTTCACTATTTCCTAAAAGTATGTCCAAATTTTAATTATTTTTTCAGCCGTCAATAAATCTTAGATGATTCTGCGTTGTATGATTAAAACGTAATTTCTCCACGTTTAAGGCTATTTTTCACTTACTGTTTCCAATTCTCATATTCACTCTTAAGGTACTAATTGATTTGACCTTTAGAATTTCCTTTTTATTTTTATTTCTTTTTGGTTTTTTACTACACTTTTTTCTTCTAAGAGTCTTAATAATCTTGAAATATTTTTTTGATGTTTGTTTTCGTCTATTTTAATATCTTTTCTCATTTCTATCGTTGTTTATGGTGTTTTTTTTTTTTGTGCAGAATTTTAACTAAGAAAGGGTTCGAGGGAAGAGTCTCGTAGGTTTGGAGTTGCATTCTTGCCGCTTTTCTCCTTTTTTCTTTGTACGGTACTGATTCCCCCAAACACATGTGAACTCATTTCCGGTGCTAAATTTTTCTGGCTTGTTCTTTGGTCTTAGCTTTCTGGATACTCCTTGGGTGTCTTTCCTGCTACACGCTGGATTTTGAAAGAGAGGACACTGCCGCCGCGAAAGGTCTATCTCATCTCATACGTCCTTTTGCCTACGGTTGGTAAGGTTTCGATAAGGTATTTTAATTTTTACTGATTCTCTTTTTCTCCTTCGACCTAGGTTTAAAGCTCATTACGGAGTCATCGGCAGCGTGACGAATCAGAGTATCTCCTTAGAAAACCAAAAGGTTAGCAATAATTCCGGCGGATATGATATTTCTAACAACATTTCCTAAGATATAATCCTCATTTCGGCTTCGATACTTCTTCCAATCTTTTTGACCGAGATATGTCTTTAGAAAATGGTCGAACGCGAAGCGTGGAGCTGAGGAGTTTCATTTCGAAGAGCTGGTGAGAGGTAAGTCAAAATTTCGTAACTGATTACGTTGAAGTAGGTAGGTGTTTTCTTTTGATTCTTACGCTTTTTTTGCATTTTTGTTGCAGGAAATGCTGCGAGAGCGACGGTTGTGATGCAGGGCAAGAAGTCCTCCCCGGTTGAGGATCGCAACAATTTATTTGCAGATGATCAGTAAGGTATCGAATTTTATTTATTTCAGGTATTGGTCGGATGTTTTTCATGGATTTTAACAACTGGCTCATGATCTATTAATTCGATGTGCTTTTTCTCTAATGCATTTTCTTTATAAACCCCGTAATCGGAATATATTAATGGGCGTTATTTCAGGACGAGGTATGATCAATCAACATAGAATTCATTTTTGGGAATTACGATTCTATGTTGACTTTTAACGTTTATGATGAGCTCCTTACGTGGTTTACGCAGGTACAATTAGCTATTGAGTCAGAGCAATTGAATTTGGTACTATATCGGCACTTACAGGTACATATATGGATATTAGTATATGTGGATGAACCTCCACAAGGATAGTTAGTGTACGTGGACTAACCCCCTTGTGCAATGGTTTCTCGGCGTTACAACCTATATCACGCGAAGAACCCTGTCGCGCCGTCTTGGTATGTGGATTTGGTTTTTTTAATTAGTTACCGGGATGTTTGATTTCTTTGAATATTGTTCTTCTTTTGCGATGCTATCTTCCTGATTTTGCTTGGGATTGACCTGGAGTTTTTAGGTTTGCTAAAACGCAGAAGGGTCTTGTTCGGTTTCTTCATTATGCTGGAGGGAGTGAGGTTTGATATTATGATTTGGGGTAATTTTAAAAATTGGTGAGTTTCTCGTGTTGCTATTCTTTAATTTCGTATTAGGAATGGGGGAACTAATTTTGTTAGTATGTGATGGTTAATCTTCCTTTTATCAACACTTTATAAAAAAAAATAAAGATGGGTTGACGACTGTTGAAATAATTAAAAACTGGCAATACTTTTAAGAAATAATTTTAAATGGATGCGTGGTTCGTGATGCAATTTTTCTGTGGGTTGAATTGCACATTCATCGTAGGGCATACACGGAATCATCGTAGGTCTTGTAGCAAATCGCCACAGGACATGCACTACATCGTCATAGGACACGCAAGACACAAGTATAGGAGGCACCATACGTTATCATAGGGCACACAGCACATCTTCAAGGGCCCCACATCTATTTAGGGCTAGACTTAATAGGATTGTTTCAGTCCACGTAAGAGTTGTAAGATTGAATCAGCATTTGTTTTCACTATTTCCTAAAAGTATGTCCAAATTTTAATTATTTTTTCAGCCGTCAATAAATCTTAGATGATTCTGCGTTGTATGATTAAAACGTAATTTCTCCACGTTTAAGGCTATTTTTCACTTACTGTTTCCAATTCTCATATTCACTCTTAAGGTACTAATTGATTTGACCTTTAGAATTTCCTTTTTATTTTTATTTCTTTTTGGTTTTTTACTACACTTTTTTCTTCTAAGAGTCTTAATAATCTTGAAATATTTTTTTGATGTTTGTTTTCGTCTATTTTAATATCTTTTCTCATTTCTATCGTTGTTTATGGTGTTTTTTTTTTGTGTGCAGAATTTTAACTAAGAAAGGGTTCGAGGGAAGAGTCTCGTAGGTTTGGAGTTGCATTCTTGCCGCTTTTCTCCTTTTTTCTTTGTACGGTACTGATTCCCCCAAACACATGTGAACTCATTTCCGGTGCTAAATTTTTCTGGCTTGTTCTTTGGTCTTAGCTTTCTGGATACTCCTTGGGTGTCTTTCCTGCTACACGCTGGATTTTGAAAGAGAGGACACTGCCGCCGCGAAAGGTCTATCTCATCTCATACGTCCTTTTGCCTACGGTTGGTAAGGTTTCGATAAGGTATTTTAATTTTTACTGATTCTCTTTTTCTCCTTCGACCTAGGTTTAAAGCTCATTACGGAGTCATCGGCAGCGTGACGAATCAGAGTATCTCCTTAGAAAACCAAAAGGTTAGCAATAATTCCGGCGGATATGATATTTCTAACAACATTTCCTAAGATATAATCCTCATTTCGGCTTCGATACTTCTTCCAATCTTTTTGACCGAGATATGTCTTTAGAAAATGGTCGAACGCGAAGCGTGGAGCTGAGGAGTTTCATTTCGAAGAGCTGGTGAGAGGTAAGTCAAAATTTCGTAACTGATTACGTTGAAGTAGGTAGGTGTTTTCTTTTGATTCTTACGCTTTTTTTGCATTTTTGTTGCAGGAAATGCTGCGAGAGCGACGGTTGTGATGCAGGGCAAGAAGTCCTCCCCGGTTGAGGATCGCAACAATTTATTTGCAGATGATCAGTAAGGTATCGAATTTTATTTATTTCAGGTATTGGTCGGATGTTTTTCATGGATTTTAACAACTGGCTCATGATCTATTAATTCGATGTGCTTTTTCTCTAATGCATTTTCTTTATAAACCCCGTAATCGGAATATATTAATGGGCGTTATTTCAGGACGAGGTATGATCAATCAACATAGAATTCATTTTTGGGAATTACGATTCTATGTTGACTTTTAACGTTTATGATGAGCTCCTTACGTGGTTTACGCAGGTACAATTAGCTATTGAGTCAGAGCAATTGAATTTGGTACTATATCGGCACTTACAGGTACATATATGGATATTAGTATATGTGGATGAACCTCCACAAGGATAGTTAGTGTACGTGGACTAACCCCCTTGTGCAATGGTTTCTCGGCGTTACAACCTATATCACGCGAAGAACCCTGTCGCGCCGTCTTGGTATGTGGATTTGGTTTTTTTAATTAGTTACCGGGATGTTTGATTTCTTTGAATATTGTTCTTCTTTTGCGATGCTATCTTCCTGATTTTGCTTGGGATTGACCTGGAGTTTTTAGGTTTGCTAAAACGCAGAAGGGTCTTGTTCGGTTTCTTCATTATGCTGGAGGGAGTGTGGTTTGATATTGGAAAGCTATAAACTCAGCCGGTGTCTAATTATTTCTTGTATGTCTTCTGTGTAGGCCAAATAAAAACTCAGTTAGATATCAAGAGTAATACATCCCAAGTTAATAGAGAAAGCATTTTTATAAACCAGTAGGAAATTAGAGATATAGATGAATTCTTAATCCAAACATAGAAAGGATATGGAAAAAACAAGGAATATGAAATGATTCAGGTTCATGAGAATTAGATTTAGTTATTTTCATGTTCATGAGAATTAGATTCTAGTTCAATTAAATGAAATGGTTTAGTTAATTAGATTTAGTTATTTTCATGCTCCAATTGAATGAAATGATTCAGATTCATGAGAATTAGATTTAATTATTTTCATGTACCAAAAACAAAGAATATGCAAATAACTTGATTAAAACTCCAAAGTCACATGCATATCAAGAATCATTCCAGTCCTATATTTGTTACATTAGTTTCTTAAAAGAGCTCATAAGAAAAATTGTGGGCTTCCAAAATCATTGCACATTTTACAGTTAGAAATCAAATTCCAGAATTAAATAAATACTTCAGCACAACTGAAAGATAAGGCATTTGGGAAGAAACATGTGAAACATCAAAGTGGAGGACATAAAATATCACATAATGGAAGCAGAAAAATGCAGCTAAAATGTGACCTCAGTGAAGGTCAAATGCCATAATCCAATGTACGCAAATAAAACATAACAAAAAATATGTCTAAGGAAACCAAAAGACATTGACCCCGAACCATTTTCTTGGAAAGGCCGCCCCCCAGTTCTTTTCTGAGTAAGAAGGTGCATTTTCAAATTCAAAGCGTTCTCCATCCCATTCTATCCAATTTAGAATCTAAAGGAAATTAGAAAAAATGTTGTTTAGAATAAATATACTTTCCGATATTTTTTGTTTCAAAATCCAGAATTGGATATTTTGGTGATAGATACATCACTAGAAATTTAGAACTTATCAATATGTAAATTTATGGTTTCACAAAATACGGTACTGAATGTAGAATCTACCAACCAAGATGACAGGGAAAGGTTCATATAGATGTAGGAACTAATTGAAGGCAGAGAAAGAACAACAAATGAAGGTAACTCCATTAAATCGATTGGCTGTAACTCCATTAAATAAGGTAACTCCTCAATCTTAAAAGAATGACCTCTCATCTGGGATCCGTTAGATGGATTGAATTTTGGATGTGGGAACACCAATTTGATGAAAAGCATATAATTTATGAATCTTTTCTCTACGTTTAAAATAATCACTCCTTTTTGTGAAAGCCTTAATTTCTAGTTCTGTGATTGTGATATTTCCTATTTTTCAAGCTTTGAATTATCTTGAGAAGAATCTGCAATATCCCATATAACATTTTGATCGAAGTTGGAATCCGCCGCTTCCAACAGCTCAAATTAACCCAAATACAACTTATACAATCGACCAAATCTAGGAAAAACCATCGGCGGAGAATTTGGGTACGAAAACCAAGGTTAGGGAAAATTCACATCCTTCGTTCCAAAATCCAACATTTTTATCGAAGTTGGAATCCTCCGCTTCCAGCAACTCAAAATAATCCAAATACATCTTACACAATCGACTGAATCCACGAAAAACCATGGGTGGAGAATTTGGGTACGAAAACCAAGTTTATTGACACCCTAAATGTAATTTGAGATTTATGTGCTAATTTTATCCTTTGAATAAACCGGTTCTATTTGTTTGTCTCGTGTTAGTAGTTAGTACACGGTTTGTCCTTATTATGTTATCTGTTTCACATGTGCTTATTCTTTTATTGTTATATTATTTTCTTTCAAATAAAGTTATATTGTTTTTTTTTGTAATGGTTATTACGCATTATATCTTTTTTCTCATTTTTCTCTCCAAATACATGTGCCATATAGCAATTGGCCGGCCGAGCAGAAACTTTCATTGAAACACATACTAGGAAGGATGGCACCCCAGTCAACAATGATGCAGCAAATAAGACTGTATGTTGCAACTAATTTAGAATTAGCTTCTATTTTGAATTTCATAAAATTCATGTAATTCTTATGGTTCTTAAATACTTTTCTTTATTTCAGGAACAGATGCGAAATACTATGGTTGGAGGCACGCCAGATGGTATGGTGCGTGATGATGTCTACACTCAGGTCATGGGACCTGACACCCATGGCCGAGTTAGATGTTGTAGGATGGGGTTGACTCCAAGCAGGACGTGGGGCTCATCCTCCAGCCGAACGGTAGACATGACAGAATTTAATCGAATGAAAGAATGATTGGATGAGGAGATGCACCACCGAGAGCAGCTACAAGAGCAGGTGGTGCAACAGGCCTCCCAGCTTTCACAGCAGGCTACAGAGATGGCGGAGCTTCGACGCTTATTCTTATCATTTACAAGACAGGTATTTTGCATCCAATACTAGAAATAGTAGAACACATTATTGATTATATTTTAAATATGTATATTTAATTAAGCAATCCTCATCATCATGCTTCTAAGGGTGGACAATCATCCGAACCTGGGAGTCCTTCAAATCCCACCTAGATGTCATATTTAAGCTCCACGATGCTTATGTTGATGGAGAAACCTGAATTCTGGTTTACGAATACATGGAAAACAATAGCGTTGCACAAATATTACTGGGTAATCCCATGTTTCTTCTCTGGTTAGCGTTTTGAAAACCATCTCTTGAGTTACTTCTTGATCTTGGACTTGGGATATATTGATAGGTGGAGACTATAAAAGACTGAAGTTCTGTTGGCAATCACGGCATGAGATCTCATTTGGAGTTGCGCGGGGACTTGCTTATCTTCATGAGGAGTTGACACCCCATGTCGTGCATCGAGACATCAAGCCTAGCAATATACTTCTTGACAGAGATTTTTCTCCAAAAGTTTCAGATTTTGGTCTCTCAAAGATATTCAGTGAGAACGTTACCCATGTCAATACTCGTGTTGCCGGGATACTGTAAGTTGAGCTACTTCCCACAGTCTTTCCACAACCTTCATCTATCTCTCTGTTCACTTCAGTATTGTGCATGGAAAAGTTTCCAGTAAATTTTTTTTTTAATTGTATAAGTATAAAAAGATGTTATTAATTGTGTCTTCTTAATTTTTTTTCAAATCCTGTGGAGTAGAGGCTACCTGGCTCCGGAGTACGCATTTAGTGGGCATTTGACAAGGAAATCTGATGTGTACAGTTATAGAGTACTACTTCTTGCAATTCTCACTGGCAGCCTAGTTGTGGAGTTCTCTTTAGAGTGTGGTGAGTATCATCTTGTAGAGAAGGTAAGGATCAGTAATTATTATGATAAAATGCTGTGTGACTTCCTTCGACATGGTGTTCATGTTCTATATATGTCATAGCTTACTGCAGTCAAATTGGGGTTTAGGGAGTACCCAAATATATACATGGGCATGTTCTTGTGTGAATGTATATGCACCTTGTATAGGATGGTTCAATTTTAGGTTGAGGCTTTCAATAGACAAATTGCCTCCTTAGGTATTTCTTTTATGTGCCCAAACTATCTTGACATACTCTCCTTTATTTTATCATTTATTTGGGTGACGCTTGACCAGTTTTGAATATATTTATTTCCTTCTTTGACAAAACCAGAATATGCATGTCAATACCCGATGGCCCCTGGTTGTCAAGTAGGCTCCTATCAAAGTTAAAGCTTAATTAAACCTCTCATAGAAAGCTTCTAGTTAACTTGACAATATTCCTACTTGGTATACAAGATAGCAACCAAACTTCAGTATCTAATCAACTTACACTTGTAAATTTCTGAACTTCAGATAGGAACAGACTGGGCTGCTACTAACATAATGAAATCCATGGTCAACTTTAAAACCTTCTTATCCTGGAATGTCTTCTTGTTCCTCTCTATTCATAATGACCAAGGTCACGGAAAGGCATTGCTCCATATAGCTGCCTTTCTCTTTTCCATAGGTGAGGGAATTTTCATTGAACCAATAAAGATCTCATATCCTATGAAAAAAAGGCTGCCACACCACCTTGGCAAAACTGTAACAAATGAGGAAATGATCTACGTATGACGATCATCTACGGGGATAGGACTGCACAATTTCATCTCCACCAAACCCCATATAGGGTGAGCACACTAGTCCAGGTAGAAGACTTCATCTTAGACGGAATAGAAGTACCCAGATCTGGCAAAAAGAAAATATCAAGAGTTCTATCACTTTGAAGTAGGAGGAAGAAAGACAAAGTCAGACATATTCTATTATAGTCACAACTCCAGATGCAACAGTCAGAAACCAACAAGGGATAAGAATATATCAAAGGACATGTGTAAGAAAATTTGCCCACATCAGCTCAGCAATGAACGTATCTGATGTGGCGATTCTAGACCAGCCCCTGTTGGTGAAAACTTTTTGACATGAATTATCTCTCCAATAAAAAATGCCAGAACCATTCTCCTAAAGGAAAGCATAAGTGGAGTGGTGCGGTTATAAAACATACGACCTATATGTGCTTATTATGAAGGAAACCAAGAATCTTGAAATATCAAACATAAAATACTTGTACAAAAAACAAAAAAAAAAAGAAAAGAATCTTGAAATATCAGCCAGTAATAGTTATTATAGCTTGCATGGAAATCATTATTTTTTTCTGTTCCAATCTTCTTTTATGTAATGTGTATCAATTGAAAATCAAAATATCTAAATTTAAAGATCAAAATTGACCCGTGACGACAGATCATTATTCATGCCCTATATCTACCTCTCCTAACCAGTGGCATCACCTCTGTAAGTCCAAATGTAATATAGCAGTATTTGATGCCTTTTAAATGGGCCTGGCTAAGAATTTATTTGCATGAGAGGGATATGGAAATAGTTTAATTGTATTATATTTTTGTTGTTCTATTCCTCACGTCCCAGTGATTTGTGGTAAGAGTACAATTGATAATTTCTTTGTCTCTTAAGAGGCTTTGCTGTTGGATTATAGCCATCACTTTGGTTAATTCACAGGCAAGTTGGAGGCGATGTTGCTTGAGGCAAAGGGATCATGGGCAGATGCAGAAAAAGCTTATTTGAGTCTTCTGGAGGACAACCCACTTGATCAAGTAAAACCTTTGATTTTCTTGCAGTGATAGTTTTGTGGTTAGAATTTCCGATGATGGTTTTTCTCCAAGAAATATAATCAAGTGTGATCTCTGAATTGTAGGTAATCCAAAAGAGGAGGGTAGCCATGGCAAAGGCACAAGGCAACATATCACAGGCCATTGACTTGCTTAATAAGTATCTTGAAGTGTAAGCCAGATATCAAAGCTTTTTACATTACTTGTTATTTTTGGTACTAACCTGGCTGTTATGGCTTTCTTTCTTTCTTTTTTTCATTTCCAGATTCATGGCAGATCATGATGCATGGAGAGAACTTGCTGAAGTTTATGTTTCCAACCACAGGTAAGATTTTTAGAATGTATTATTGAAATTTAAGTAGTTCCCCATGCAGTTTTTTGTGCGTTTGGCGTGCATTGTTTTGAAGTTTGAACCATGACGAATGATGGTAGAAAACAATGCGTTGCTTATTCCAGTCAACCTGGTGGATCATGCCTACCCTGTTAAATTCCACTGGGTTATTTGACGTGGTAGTTCTAGATGTGTCACAACTCACAAGTTCATGTCTTACCTGTGGTTAACTTTTCATATTTGTCCTGATCAGGTATAAGCAAGCAGCTTTCTGTTATGAAGAGTTGATATTGTGTCAACCAACAGTTCCTCTCTATCACCTAGCTTATGCTGATGTAAGTAACAGTCCTGTTTTTTGTTCCCCATCCTTATCTCATTTATACTTCTGATTGGTTATGTGGGTGGGTACATATGTTTATAACAAATAATGTAAGGGCAAAATATCCTCCAATCTTGTAAAAGAGCCTCCAAATGTGCACACTTTTGGAGATGGAAGAGCAAGAAACAAACAGATGTTATAGTTGAATTTCACTGTCTCCATTCTCTTATCAGATTTTCAAAAATTCTGTTGGCAAGATGATAGCAAATTGACAAAGCTTAAGAGCAGCCTAACCCTTCTCTGTCTCACTATTGGCAAGATGAAGCAAGATAACCAAAGGATTTGTGTTGAAAATAACACTGATTTGATCAGCTGTGTTGTACCCACATGAGTGATCTACCTTCCAAGACTGAACTTTAGACTTGATATGAGTAAGGAGAGGCTCACAAGCAACCTGAAATCTTAGAGAGAATAGAGAGGCCAAGATACCAAACCGGTAGCATACCTTCGAAAAAAACCTGAAATATTTAGAATCTGATTTTTAATTTCTTGATGGGTTGCATGGAAGAACACAGTATTGGCATTGTTCGCTTGTAACATGGTCTGTTCCTTCTGTCTTCTTCTTGATTCTTATGGATAAAAATATTTTTATATGTATAAAAAAAAAAGGGATTGTAAATCTTGAAAAGCACTACTATATGATCTTAGAGGTATGGATCTTTTTTATCATTACATTATGGATTATGAAGTTAATGGTCTCTTCTCTGCCAAGACATGGGCTAGCAGATCTAAGGTGTTTCTAGCAATTCTGATAGAGTATATGATTAGGGGACTCCTTGAATATTGTTCGGTGGAGGTCAACAGATTTTTAGTTCTCGGTATTTTAGGAATTTGGTGGATAAGGTGAGAGATTTGACCCATGAATTGAACACTTCAGTCAGACATTTGTCCCAATCAGCCAATGGTTTTGCAGACTGGTAGCGAAGACAGGGGCTAGCAGATCCTAGATATTTGTAGGCATTCCTACAGAGGATGTGACGAGTATTGGCTAGGAGGCTAGACTTGTGTCCTGTGTTCTTTACTTGGATGGAAACTTTTTGCTGTGTCTTTGTCTTTGCTGTTGTGTTTTTTGATTTGTTTACTACTTCTTTATACCTTGCCTCCCATTACCTGAATAATGTCTCACTACTTATCCAAAAGAAATATATATATATATTTTTGCTGATTCATACTTTCCTGTTTTGTTGACTACTACTTTTTGTGATTATGAAATTGATACTTGCTACTGCATGAGAAAAGGGCTAGTAGAAGTATGCAGTTCTGGCTTCCTGGTAGCTTACATCTTCATCAAAGTGTTTAGGAATTGGTTATTTGTCTGAAATTATTTCAGTTGCTTTGTATGAGTGGAATATGCATAATTCTTGGAATTTCTGAGTTTTATTCTCAGAAATTTCCTTCCTGTGAGTTATTAATGTCTATGCATCTTGTTCCCTTGTATGATTCTTTTTATTGTGAAGCTTTTTTTTCGATAAAATTTTTATTGTGAAGCTTACTTTTTTGCCATGAGGATTGAGAAATTTAAGGCTTTGGGCCTGCATTGAATTGCATGATATTCACGATCAGATCTTGTTGTTATGTTCTTTTTTTTTTGTCTAACATAATCGTGGCCACGCTAATTGGGAGAAGGCGTTGACAGAAATCAGAATCCCATTTCAAATCCTGAAAATACTTTTTGTTTTGATCTAGCATTTAGGCATTTTCATGTTTCAATATATTTTCGATGCTGTGAAGTTGCTAATTTTCTGATTAATGTTGATTTCACTGCAATCTCATACAGTAAAAAAGCAAGTGGAGTTACACAATCTAAAAGATGGTTAAAGCCCCAGCTTATTTTCCAAAATTAATAGAGCTTTTGATGGCCGGAATGTTGATCCAAAATCCAGGATATTAAATTTCACAACCATACTAATCACTGAATCAACAAACTTAGAATATTTTGATTAATATTTTGGAGAACTTTCAAATTATTAGTGGATGATGGAGGAGTATTTTAAGACCCTGGAAAAAATAAATAAATAAAATAGTTAGTTTATTTTAGTTGGGTTGGTTTAGAAGTTTTAATGGTTTAAATGGTTAGGTTTAGATGAGTTGGTTCAAATTTAAGTGAACCGGTTCAATGGTTCATGGTTCATTGGTTTAAAAAAAAAAAAAGCCATTCACGACTTTTCTTTCATTTGTGCATTTGGGGGTTTGGGGTTTTGGTCGTTAGGTTAGAAGAGAAGCAAAGAAAAAAAAAAGGGGGTCGTGTACTTGAGGTGAGGAATTGAGAGGAAGAAGAAGAAAAAAAAACGTAGAAGAAAGAGGGCGATTGGGGTTTGAGGAGAGAGGGAGAAATCGAGTGGAAGAGGAGCCGTGGAGAGGGAAGAGAAGAAGGGAGAAGAAGAGGGAAGGGTGTCCATTCTTGGTCGCTGTTGGGGTCTTGGTCGTTGTTGGGTTGAACAAAAAAAAAAAAAAAAGAGAAAAAAACGAGTGGAGAAGAAGAAAGAAGAAAGAAGAAGAAGGAAAAAAAAAAAGAAACAGAGAAGAAAGGGGTTTGGGCGTGGATCTGCGAAATCTGAGTAAGTAGCATGTTTTCTTCGTTCGATTGGTTTCTGTTTGGTTTTTTTTTTATCAATTCTGTTCGATTGATTGATTTCAATTGGGATTGTTTTGCCGATCCCTGTTGATTACGATGGGGTTCCGTTTATTGTTGGGTTTCTGTTTTTGATTGTTTCTGTTGGGTTTTTGTGGATTCCTGTTTCTATTTTGTTTGAATGATTCTTATTCGGCTACTGTTGTTTTTGTTGCTGTAACTTGCTGTTTGATTAGTATATTGTTTTAAAAAAAAGTTAAATTGCAAAAGAATCTGATGACCAACTTTGTAGAACATTGTTGATAATGAAACATGCTTATTCTGGGCAATCAAGGTCGAATCTGTTAGTGCTCATGTTGGGGTAATCTTATTAAGAATATGCAATGACTGGGTTGGATTGGAGTGTTTTTGATCGTATTGGTATCGTATTGTGCCTTTGAATTAAAATGGAATTGAGTTGATTGACATTGAAGTATACTAGGGATTAGATTGTTATTATTAGATTTATAATTTAGGTTCAGGTTTTTGTATGGTTTCTTAGTTGTGATGAGGGTTGTAATTTAGGTTCAGATCGTAATTTAGGTTTAGATGGTTGTTTGTCAGATTATGGTCTTTATTGCTGGGAAGTATTCAGGTGTTTCAGAAGTAAAGAATAGTCTTATTTTTATTTGAGAATTGGGGTGATTAAAGCAGGGTGAGAGTGGTTAGGGAGTGATTAAAGCATGGTGAGGATGGTTAGGGAGTCTTATCTTAATGTTCATATTCTACTGTCACGAAGTGTCCTGGTGGTTATCTAAATCAGAAGGAAAATTTCAGTTATGAAATTTGGTATTTTACAGCGTTTCTATCTTGATTTGGGGGTTGAAGGTTTGAATGGATGTTAGGAGCAATTCATCGTAACACTTTCGTGAAATTGTTAGCTTGATAAGAGGGTTTACAAAGAGGTTATTGGTGGCAAGAATGGCATGGAATTTCAGGAAAAAGATCAATTGACAATTTGAAGTTTAAAAGTAAACTCATTCTTGTATTTGGTTTAAATCTGTGTAAAGTTTCGGCGGTTTGCGAAGGCTAGGAATATTCGTATAAAAATTCACATTAGCATTCTAAAATTTAGTTTAGGGTAATTGTAGTTGAATGGAATTGGTTTCGGACCAATCGGAACTCGAGGTATTGCAAGAAAAATCCGGAAAAAGGGATGATTTCCGTCCAGTAGGTTTCGCGGCTGTTTTAAACCACTTGTAGAGAAACAACCATAACTTCCTGTAGGAAACTCCGAATTACGAACCGTTTGTTGCGTTGGAAACTAGACTCGTAGAGCTTTCCAACGATATATGGCACGCATACTGATTCCTCATAGATTAATTCAGGTTTAATTTTCAATTACCTAGTTAGAATCAGTTTTGCAGAGAAAACTGCAAAATCAAACAATTTGGTTTATAAATTTATTCTTTACCTTATTCCGTTAATTATTGGTTCGATAAAAAAATTGATTTGAGATTCGTAAGTGGAAATTGATGTTTATGTTTCTTGTTAGTGAGAAAGGCAATGAGCCTATGATATTCCGAAAGGCAAAATGTCCTCTGGTTTTAAGGGTAAGTGAACAGCGAGATTCACTTGGATTGGGTTTTATTTAGGTAGTTTTCTTACAGGTTTGTGTTAGTAAAATATTTGCAAAGTTAATTCTTATATGAGTCTAGGCCGCATAAAGAGTTGTGGATCCACAGTCCGTCTAGATCTTGCGTTAGTGTTGGCTTGTCGAGTTAATATCCCAGGCCACTTGCGTACCACCGTGTGGGATCGGTGAGGCCTTCGTGTGGGATCGATGAGCTGCAGCGTGCCAGCCTATGCATGAGTGCTCCACTCGTACGATGACCGTGTGAGGCTTCGAAGGCGAGTAGTGAGGTAGCAAACCGGCTAAGGGTATTTAACTCGATTTACAGACACGCTAATTCATGAATCTTGCACACAATTTATTTCTGAAATTGTATTGTTATTGGTGAAATGCTTTCTTCGCATGCTTTGATTCGTATGATATGTAACATGTTATTTTATTATGTAAAATTGCATTAACTGTTTATATCTTGCATTATGCTGCTTACTGGGACATTAGTCTCACGTAAGTTTTGTTTTTATCGGATTTGTTTTCAGATCCAGCGGGTGAGAGGCGTAGCGGGACCGAAGTGGAGAATTATCCCGAGTATAGGCCGGAGGACTACTTCTATCCAAGCAAGTGATAGAAAAGGGCACCTTTTTTTTTGATAATTGTATATGTTTTTTTTGAAACTGTACATATTGTAGATGTTGTAAATGGGAAGAGGGAAAGAGGATGTAAACTTAGTGAGATTATTTTTGTCGTATATCTGGATGGGTTAGTTCTTTTGAATGGATATATAAACTGTGTTTATCAGGTGATTGTTTTGTGGTTTGAGGGCTTAGCCCATACTCGTATATACAGATGTTATATAGCTGTTTTTCCAAAAATTTTAGGATTAGATTATAATTGCTTTGGTTAGTTTCTTAAGTTAGTTTTCATCACAATTTGGGCCCTAAAAATAACGCTTGGGAGCCAATATAAACCTGTCACGGGTGGATTTGGTTCCGGGGTGTTACAAGTATGATGTTTTGTTTAGTTGAAATGCATTAAAATTTCATCAACATGACTAAAATATTTACTAAAATAGAAGCTTAAATCTAATATTTGACATCATCCGTCTGAGTACGGATGTCACTATGTGTTTGGATCAAGTTCACCATGTTGGATGAAATGTCATGTTATCCGCCATTTGTAGGCAATTGCATTTACTATTACAAAATACAAGGAGCTAAAAGCATCTAATCTTGAAGAACAAAAGCAGGACATAGAGAGAAGTGGATTAAAAAATGATTACTTTTCTCTGCTTTTGCGGGCATGGAAGCCAATTTCAATGGGATTTGGATACTTTTCTCTACAAGCCATTTTTTATTTGGATAGTTATATGTTTATACGTAATAACAAATTGTGATTTTATATAGTCCCTCGGATAGTCATCTATACAAAACCCTCTTCCAAATTCGAAATAGACATTATATTATGGGGTTAGTATTGTTTATTTATCTAGTTATGTTTAAATTAATGTGTTTAGATACTAATTTTTCTATTTTTTTATGCAAGAATGAACAGGATGGTTCGATGATGTGCACTTGCATGTCAAGTATTGGTCCCTCAATGATGACAACAGTACAATAATGATAACTGGATCCTAAGTAATCTGATGGCACCTTAGGAGCTGAGAGGGGGGTTGAAACAGGCATCAATCAGGCGGTTGCGATCATGTTTTCGTCTTGACGGGCGTTTTCGTCTTGAAGGGTATGTTTAGTTTATGGTAATTCCCTCTTAATTTAATTATGAATTTTGGGGATTATTACTGTTTGCCTGAAGTTGTGAGTTCTTTGTTTTTTATATGTTGATACTGCAATTAAAATTGAACTTGTGTTTGATTTCGGTTATGGAGAGCTTGAATTGTGCTTTGTACTGGTAATCATTAGCTTTTTGCTGTCCAAAATTTCCTATTGTAGAAACAGGAAGAAACCTGACCAATAGAGCTGGTTGGAAACTTCAAAATAAGCACATGTCTAAGACAATTCCTTCTAATAATATTAGGTTTGTTGACTTATTTTACACATTCTACTTTTCTAAGAAGTGTTGTCATAAAGAGATAAGTTTGTGCACAATTCTGCTTATTTTACACATGGAATAAGGATATATTCGTTATTTAACTTCTGCTCAAGGGAAATGGTTCTAGCATTTTCATGCTTGGGTGTCTTATTCTTTATTGTAAATAATTAGGCATACCTGTGCAAACGAGGACGTATCAGACCATTGTTTTTAATTTTCATGATGAAGAGATAGAACAACCTTTTTCTTATCTTAATTACTGGCAACATATCTTAAGGGGCAGTTCAGGCATTTTGATCTATTCATGTTTAGTCTATCTTTAGTTTGAGCAGTTCTGTATCAATTTTACGAATGAGAAACTGCAGAAGCATTTCAACCAGGTTAGATTTACCTCACAGAAGTTTTGTCTTACTGTATTGGTGATTATTTCTTTTAGCCCTTTTGAATTCAATTTATAACAATGGTGTGTTTGCACTTGGCAGCATGTCTTTAAAATGGAACAGGAAGAGTACACAAAAGAGGAAATCAATTGGAGCTACATAGAATTTGTTGATAACCAAGATGTGTTGGATCTTATTGAAAAGGTTTAACTGTGGCCTGAAGCATTGCTGTTAGTCATCCTATTTTGTGTTTTTCATCAAAGATATGTTGTTTTAACAGAATTTCTGTATGAGCCAATGGACTCATTCTCCATTTTGTAATTTGAAAATAGATTTACACATTTCTTCATTATTTTGACATGTCATTTTGGTAATGGCAAATGACTAGCATATTATTTATGCAGAAACCTGGAGGAATTATTTCACTTCTTGATGAAGCTTGGTATGCTGCTGGTCTTCAGCTCTGCTTGTTCTATTCATGACTCTTTTGCTTATCGAATTTTCCAGGATTTGGATTATATAAAGAGTTCTGTTTTATATATATGTGTGTGTGTGTGTGTGTTCCACATGTATGACACTAATTTATTCTATTTTAGTTAGAAGTTTATTTTACCATTCTACTTATGCTTTCCCGATTGCCCTGATTGCTTCATGCAGCATGCTTCCTAAGTCTACACATGAAACATTTGCCCAGAAGTTGTACCAGACTTTTAAAAACAACAAGCGGTTTATTAAACCGAAGCTCTCTCGTACTGATTTTACCATAGCTCACTATGCTGGGGAGGTAACCCTTTGTTCCCCGTGTTCATATCAGTTTTTGTGGGCATCTTTATTATGTTGTTCCACTTTTTCTACAGGTGACTTACCAAGCCGATCAATTTCTGGACAAGAACAAAGATTATGTGGTTGCTGAACCTCAAGATTTGTTAATTGCCTCCGGATGCCCCTTCGTGACTGGTCTGTTTCCTCCACTTCCTGAGGAATCATCAAAGTCATCCAAATTTTCATCAATTGGATCACGTTTTAAGGTAATCTGAATCTGTTTTCTTCCTTGCCTTTTCTCTTCAATTAGAATCCAAGATGGTGGACAAGCTAGGTGGTGAACTTTGTTTCATATGGGATTATGACAAACTACCCCCTTTTTCATTATCAGATGTGATGCAATGTTTCATATGGGGTTTTCCCTATTTCTGTGTGCTTTTCCATGAATTACTCTATTCCAAACTGTACAATAGTTACAACAACAGCCTTCCTAGCTCTTCAATTTTCTTGTTGATAATTTGGTTCTTTTTATTATCTCCCTTATTGTATTCCTCCATGATAGAGTTCTTTAGATTATCTGTCAAATATGTCTCCATGTAATGTAACACATTATTTTCTTTTCAATGTTCAGAAACTTGTGGCCTAGATTTTACATTTTTTTCTATGTAGAACTCAGTTGTGTATCTCAGGCATCTCCCTTCTTCTCAATAGAAAAGAATCGAAAGATGATGAGAAAGATGTGAAAAATCCAAAATTTGTTGAATTACACCAGCATTACTTTGCAAGTTTATGTCAGCTGGTACATCACAGAGTTTGACTAGTTCAGTGATGCAATGATTTCTATTTTCTCTGATCAAATTTAATGATCCACTGGTCCATCTTGATGCTGGTCCACTTCATTGAAGTGCATCAAGTTGGCTGTTATTTTAAACCTGGTTTTCTATTCTTGGTTTTTAATTTCACTGAAAATGACAATAAAATCCTTTTTTTAATATACCAGTGGAGATGTCAGCACTAAATAAACCATACTCATTCCAAGAGATTTTCTGACCAAATAATGTTTAGAAGTGCAGTTACAACTTCAATCTTTGATGGAAACCTTGAGTTCGACTGAACCTCACTACATTAGATGTGTCAAGCCTAACAATCTCCTGAAACCTGCTATTTTTGAGAATTCCAACATCATTCAACAGTTACGGTGTGGTGTAAGTTTATTTTGGGAAACTCATTTTGCTATATTTGGTTATTGATTTTCAGCTTAGTTTCACATGGGGACTTTTCTTATATAAATAATCATGTATTGTTCCTATGTTCTTTAGGGTGTTCTTGAGGCAATTAGGATCAGTTTTGCTGGATATCCTACTAGACGGACATTTTTTGAGTTTCTTCACCGTTTTGGTGTTCTTGCCCCAGAGGTTTTGGATGGGAAGTAAGTCTCTTATTAATCACTATCATTATGTTTTCAAAAATCAAATTGGAAGTTAATTTTGGATAATATATGTGATACATAACATGGATCATTAATGGCAAATGACATTTTATGTGGATTTTTATCTTCATTTACAGTTATGATGACAAGGTTGCATGCCAAATGATTCTTGATAAAAAGGGATTGAAGGGCTATCAGGTTAGACCCACATTTCTTCTAAGCTTCTCATCCTGTTGGTGCTACAAGAAAAGTTGTTGCAATGAATTTTGAGTTATTGCCAATCACTATTGCTATCAACTTGTCTTCTGCAACAAGTTTTTAGAAATTTATCATACCTTATCGCACATCACCGCCTTTTGCAGATAGGAAAAACAAAGATCTTCCTGAGAGCAGGTCAGATGGCTGAGTTGGATGCAAGAAGGGCAGAGGTGCTTGGCAATGCCGCTAGGATCATTCAAAGACAAATTCGTACTTATATTGCTCGCAAGGAGTTCATCTCGTTACGCAAAGCTGCTATTCAACTGCAATCTTATTGGAGAGGTTTTCTGTTGATTCTCTTTTGTTCTTATGCTTTTCAATTTTGTTAAATGGTTCATTATTCTTATAAAAAATTGTAATTGTGATATTAAGATAATACATGTTTCATAAGTGCTGGAAAACTGAATCCTGTGTAGTTTGGAGGAAAGCATAGGTGTTGATGGCAGTAATTGATATGGATGGACTGAATGATCTGAGAATATTTGTGTGTCACAGACTACCACAGTTAGATGAAAGGAAAAGAAAAAATCAAATACAGACATACATGTGTACATACATTCTTGCTTACCCATGAGCACATTACAATGAGTACATATTGTTATTAATATATAAGATGCATCAAATACACAAATACTCTAGATGGGTGAAGTTTCAGATAAGGCAATTCTAAATAAGGCTGCGTCTTCATTGCTTTGCCTGCACCTAACACTGCAGGCAGATTTGAGTACTTCAGTTGGCCTTTTTGGATGCTGATCCAATATATCCCTCAGTGTGTTTAGGTATGATGGCTTGTAAACTTTATGAGCAGCTGAGACAAGAAGCAGCAGCCATGAAGATCAAAAAGAATTTCCGTCGGTATATTGCTAGGAAATGCTACAAGACAATTCGATTATCTGCAATCACTCTGCAGACAGGTCTAAGGGCAATGACTGCATGCAATGAGTTCAGATTCAGAAAGCATACTAAAGGCGCAATAATTATTCAGGTATGATTACTCTGCTCAAAGAGCTAGTCATATGTGTATCCATTGTCTTACAATTCAAGGATTTCTATATCTTACATTTATAAGTTGTACCAGTCACTACTTTGATTTTCTTGAATTGATCATTGAGATTTCTGGGAAGTTAAACTGACTAATTCACCCTTTTCTGCTGTCTTGTAGGCTTGTTGGCATTGCCAGAGAGCTCATTCCTACTATAAGAGTCTTCAAAAGGCTGCACTTGTTTCCCAGTGTGGTTGGAGATGAAGAGTTGCCAGGATAGAGCTTAGAAAGCTTAAAATGGTATCATCCCATTTATTTTTATTTTTATTTTTGCTGCTTGGTGCAACTTTTTTAATGTATTATCTGGTTATGTATGAGAAGTTTGAACAAGTAGTGACTGCTACTTACATTTATTCAGGCTGCACGAGAAACGGGGGCACTCAAAGAAGCAAAAGACAAACTAGAAAAACGTGTGGAGGAACTTACATGGCGTTTGCAGTTGGAGAAACGCTTAAGGGTAAAAATTGCCTTTTGTCTGAAGTGTAAAGAGCTTTACCGCTGCATTTTGGATGGTAGATGACTCAAAGTACACTTCATTGGAATCACATAACTTCATTGTCTGTTTTGAACTACAGACTGATTTGGAGGAGGCGAAAGCCCTGGAGATTGCTAAATTGCAGGAAGCTTTGCATGCAATGCAAATACAATTGGAAGAGGCAAACCTAAAGGTTATCGGGGAGCGAGAAGCTGATAGAAAAGCTATTGAAGAAGCTCCTCCTGTCATTAAGGAGACACCTGTTATAATTCAAGATACAGAGAAGATTGATTCATTAACAGCTGAAGTTGAGAACTTGAAGGTATAGCCAGAACAGAAATTTCTACTCTCAACGTCTTTTTCATCATTTTGATTTCTTCTAGGGCATAAATTAAGTATTTCTCCTTGATCTCTGTATGATTTACAGAAGTTTTGATATGTTTATTCTTTGAAAAAGATAATGTTTACTTTTTAAGATAATGTTGGTTACAGAACAACGATGCCTTTGAGAATTTATGAAGTCAGAGAATCTTTTGCACATTCCTTAGGCTTTCCTAAGGAATGTATAAAACATTCTTCAATGGCGCTGTGTTCTTACATTATTCAAGAATTTATGAATTTTTTAATGGTGCAAGGTTAGATTCTTTAAGCCTGTGATCTTGTATATTCACAATATGAAATCTTTTGCACATTCCTTAGGCTTTCCTTTTCTGTTTTCTTTATTTCCATTTTTCCTTGTCGTGTGGTTTATTCTGGTTAACCTGTGACTCTTTTGGGTTAGACATATAAATTGCATACATCCAATAGCTGTAGAATCCTGTATTTGAAGTAATATGGCTCATTTCAATGCTAGATGCACATGAGTATGCATAGGATATTGTTGCTGATTAAAACAAGCTACATTTTGTCAATAATTTTAGGTCCAGCTGTATGGCATGTGTGAGGGAAAGCTTGTACAGTGTCTCTCTGGTGGGCTTTTATGGATTCTTTTGTGCCTTTGCGTTTTTCCATTGTGTTTTTTTAATATTTTAGGATTAAAATGGGTTCTTAGAATTTAGGAGTTTGTCATGTTGGCGAGCAGACTCTTTGGTTGTCTGATTTGAGCTGCAGGAGCAGAGAACTCCTTTATTGTGTGATTTTATCAATATAATGGGTATTTATTGGATTGTCCTTGTTCAGCACTGGAAAGAGTCTTGTTCTGATTGCTATTTGCACATGAGGTTCAACTGTTCTTTTATTTGTAACTGACTGGATTAACTCTGCCTGCAACCTATTTGCATGGAAGCCTAGTAATTTGCCAATGCTTGCATTATGATTTTGCAGGCCCTGTAATTTGATTTATGAGCATGAATGATAATTTATTATCCCCCTCAATCCTCTTCCTTCTCTGGTAAAACCCCAGTCCTTCCACCTATCAAACCATGGAAGTAGTAAAGAAGAAACAAAATAGCAAAGAGAGATTTACGTGCTTCAACACTATGCCCATGTACATGGAGGGTACAAGAATAAATTGACTATTACAATCACAGTTACAGTACTTTCTCTTCCATTGCATCTCCCTGAGAAAAATGAATAATTCATTTGTGTTTTGTAACTCAAAAATGCCACTCCAAGAACATATATCAGCTCAAGACAAATGATATGTGGAAAATTCCTGGGACCTTGGGAATTGGGGTAAACTGAACAGTTCACACACACACATTTCAGAAATACTATGTGAGTCATATATGACGTAATAAAAATTGTATTACTTCCACAGACCTTGCTGCTATCAGAAAGGCAGACAACAAAAGAGGCCAGGCAAGCTTGTTCGGACGCTCAGGCCAAAAATGAAGAGTTGGTTAGAAAGCTTTAAGATGCAGAGAGAAAAGTGGATCAGTTCCAAGATTCCATGCAGAGGTCTGTATATGAGAGATAGATCAGTCGCTAATATTTTATCCTCTTTTTGTGATTTAACGAAATCTCTAATGAACCAAAGACTTAACTTGAGCCCTTTTGTGATGACTGACAAATCTTTCCCAAAAAGCTTTCTACAAGCAAACTTTTGCTGATGTTTTTCTAAACTCCTATTTTCATCAGAAAAAAGGTATTTCTTGCCGGAGTTGCCTTGCTAGCATGCCTTAACAACAGACTGGTGCTAGATGATGTTCAAAATCTTCGGATCACATACTTATAATACTTGCTTTCCATGGTTCTTTAGTCTGCCTTTATACTGAGTTTGAAAGCTTCTTCAAAGGAGAATGCCTTCTGTTGAAGAAATGGGGCATTTTCTCATCATTCTGCTTTGATATATTGTTTCCTCTCTATGGCCGGTTATGGACCTTCAAGTAATGTGCAATGCAGTTAGGAAATGAATTTTGTATCAGAGGCACTGTTCTCACAGGTTTATTTTATTTTTCTGTAATTCAGGCTGGAAGAGAAACTTTCCAATATGGAGTCAGAGAATCAGGTACTTCGTCAGCAAGCGTTGGCAATATCACCAACAGGTAAAGCTTTATCTGGTCGAAAACGACCACAATCATTCAGGTACCTCATTGTGCAGTTCCTTGAACCATTGTGGACATTTTCATGTGGATTCTTGTTTTGCCCTTTTCATTCTTTTCCGTTCTTTCATTTAATTTTTCCAATTAAGGTTCATATAAATACATTTTAATTGTTTCACTTTGAGTTTCAGAGGACTCCAGTTAATGGAAATATTCTAAATGGAGAAGCAAAAATGACACCAGTAAGGAAAAACTGTTCCTTTAAATCCATAACATGTTAGCACAATTTATTAGACGATTTAAGTGAATAATATGGGATGTATCTTGATATTTGTTAATCATCTCAGGACGTGATTGCTGTATCTAATCCTCGGGAACCTGATACTGAGGAAAAGCCTCAAAAATCTCTTAATGAAAAGCAGCAGGTAAGTGGCCATTAAAATACATGAAGAAGAATTGGATTCTTAACAGTGCTTTGTCCATATTTGATGCTTCATTTGCGGTTTTGATGCCTAAACTTTTATAGCACATCTCCTAACTGTTAATTTAGTTCTTACTATCTGTTATTGTGGTACAGGAGAACCAGGACTTACTGATAAAATGTATTTCACAAGACCTAGGATTCTCCGGGGGCAAACCTATTGCTGCTTGTGTCATTTACAAATGCCTACTTCACTGGAGGTCATTTGAAGTTGAAAGAACCAGTGTTTTTGACCGTATCATCCAAACAATAGGCACAGCCATAGAGGTATGTCAAATTTTGTGTTTATTATGTACAATATGTAAATTAGAGTTAGCCATCAAACACATGATGCTTGACATTCTAAGAATATAGAATAGACTTTTTAATGTTTACCCAGGTTTCTTTCTACTAAGCTGATGGAAAGAGATGCCGAGAGTACTTCCTGTTTGAACTTTATTTGAATTCTATAATACTAATTCACTAATATTTGCAATTTCCACTGTTCTGCAGGCCCAGGATAATAATGATGTATTGTCCTATTGGCTATCCAATGCATCAACATTATTATTGCTCCTCCAACGCACATTGAAAGCAAGTGGGGCAGCTAGCTTGACTCCACAAAGGCGTAGATCAACATCAGCTTCTCTATTTGGAAGGATGTCTCAAGTAAGAAATCTTTCTCTCTCTCTCTCTCTCTCTCTCTCTCTCAATCTATATTGATTGGTTTCTCCAAGCTTTATGGAATCAATTTACATTTTGTTCCTTTGGCTTAAAATTTTGTAGGGCCTTAGAGCATCTCCTCAAAGTGCAGGGATCTCATTTCTTAATGGAAGGATGCTTGGACTAGATGATTTACGGCAAGTTGAAGCAAAATATCCAGCTTTACTCTTTAAACAGCAACTGACAGCCTTCCTTGAGAAGATATATGGAATGATAAGAGACAATCTTAAGAAAGAGATATCCCCATTGCTAGGCTTGTGTATTCAGGTAGCCACCTTTTGCATCATGATGTCCCTCTTTTTTTCTCCCCCTGTGATCTTATTCTAACCTTGATGTCCATAAGCTCCAATATTTGACATAATTATGTCATGCTTGAAGAAGGATATGGAACCCGAGTGGAAACTTGAACTGTAATCCCAATTAATTCTGAGACATTAACAAACAAGCTGGCTGACACTTCATATCATGCTTGATATTTCCTGAGATAAATTAACCTTGTTTCAAATAAATGAATTTGTTAAAAAAAAAACCAAAATTCTATTAACTCTGTGTATCATACTGTTGAATTTAATTATGGCTGGAGTTCAATAGAACTAATCTGAAGGTACATAAGCTATGTAGGGCTCTTGTTTATGATGGGTTGGAATGATATAAAAGACTTACGTTGCCAGCCTCTTCTAGTTAGGATAAGGTAAAGTGTTGTGTTGGTGGAAGTAGCTTACTTTTCTAGTATTCTGCCTTGATCCTTTTATTAGTCTCAGGGATTGCTAACGAGCCACCTAAGAATTGATATGTATGACCATCATCTATATTTCATGTAGATGCATGCTATTATATGTATGATATGAGAACTCCTTTTTTGGAAAAGAAAAAATCGATCAGGATAAAATGTTTCCATAATTCACATTAAAAATCCATTCTTGCCGTTCTTGTTTTCTCATAATTATAACTTTGCCTTAACTGATGAAAGAGAAAGGGATAACAAGAAAAATGATTAAGATATTCCAATGCATAAGAAGCAAACATACGAAGGACCATATGAATGTTATATACTCAGCTGCCCAAAGGAATGCCTGATTTATCTTCATAAATAATTCTGTTATATGATGCAAGTGGTTCGACACATGCTTCATGACCTGATAACTGAATTGAATATTCAGGTTTCTGTATTATGCAATTTGCTGTTGTATTTGCTCACTGGACTTTAACTTTTATGTGTATGCAGGCACCAAGGACCTCTCGCGCTAGTTTAGTGAAGGGGCGTTCTCAAGCAAATGCTGTTGCTCACTGGCAAAGCATCGTTAAAAGCCTAAACAGTTATTTGAAAACGATGAGAGCCAACTATGTAAGTTCTAAAGTCCCAAATACAATTGCAACAATTGTGATCCCTTCTTGTTCACAACATTCATGCATGCTTTGATTTTTCAGGTTCCCCCATTTTTGGTTCGCAAGGTTTTCACTCAGAGATTCTCATTTATTAATGTTCAGCTGTTCAACAGGTAAATGTTTGATCCATGGGTACATAATGTTTAAACTGGCTAAATTTTTATTATTACTAGTGTTGCTTTTATATGACATGTTCTTTTCATTTTAGCCTTCTTTTGCGGCGGGAGTGCTGCTCATTTAGCAATGGGGAGTATGTAAAAGCTGGGTTGGCTGAGTTAGAACAGTGGTGTGTGGATGCAAATGAGGAGGTGAGGATCATCATTATTTAGCTTTCTTCCCTTGAGTTCTTGGGTTGGTTTTATCTATAATCATGTTACTTTCAGTACGCAGGCTCGGCCTGGGAAGAACTGAAGCATATCAGACAGGCAGTTGGATTCCTTGTATGCTTCACTTAGTTGGTTTTTCACACTCATTATTATTTTTGTCGACACTTTCAGGTACATATATGAATATCTCTACTACTTAAAAAGCATGAAGAGGTTTAAGTGTTTGGGCACTTTTACATTCCAAAAGTACCCTCCACTGTTTGCCTATTTCTTCCACCAACTCTTCGTATAAAAACTTCTCCTAAAAGAAAGTTCAGGCCAATTGTGTCTCTGCCCTTTTATCTTTTTTTAATCCGTTACTTCCTCTCCAAGCTTACGCATAACTTCTTCCCCCACACATGCTATTCTGCCTCATTAATAGCTTCGTTCTGTAGACCCTGTTCTCCCATCGTCTCTGGCTGTCTCTTCCGCTGAAGATGCTCTCTGTTTTGGTTCGATGAAAAGGAACAATACATATAATGGTTTATCTCATCTTCCTCCTCCTCCTACCTCTAACTAGTAAGGGTTCTGATAAGGGTTTCTTTGAGCTGTTTTGAAGTTTCCAATTCTCTATTTTGTTCTTCGTTCCGGTTTCTCTTCTGCTGAATCTACTTTCTATTTTGGTTCCAAGGAAGGACTAACTGCAGATGAAGTTTACTTTCAACACCATTGTCACAGCTAACCTGGAAGATTCGAATCTTTGGTAGTGGTGGCTCTTTCTCGTTCATGGCGAATCTGACCGGGAAGAAGAGTGTGCATGTTGTTTAATATAAGGGCTACGGTCCTACGGAGGTCGGGCGACCGGCTTTAAGGTATGTTCACAAATTTTTTATTTATTTATTTTGTGTATCTGTTTTCTCTGGTTAGGAGTGAATTATGGGTGCTAGATTCATTATTGTGTTTTTGTATATTGTATATGGGTTTCTCATTTGTGATTGTATTTCATGCGATGATGTGGGTTTTCTTAATTTTGATTGTTATTTCTTTACGTGTCTCTAATTCTGCACAACCTGAAATCACTGGTATCTCTTACGGGTGGTCTCGAATCATCAGGGAGGTGCATGCAAATCAATTTGAGAAGTTCGAAATTGGACTCTCACCTGCTATTGCTACTTTGTAGGTATGTCTTTCTCGCTTTCACTCTCTCAATCTCTGTTTCTCCCACCTGCTATTGTGCAAAACATGATTGAACTCTCAGTCTCCGATTTAATAATAAATTGGCTTCAGGAATTTTATGTTTATTAAATTTTTTAATATTTATACACCAATTATAAAGGATTCCAAGATTTTTGCTCCAAACAATGCGGGGTTGCCTTGAATATGATCCCGCTTAATCATTTTGAACAAAAATTACCAATGCTCAGGTTATTTTGCTTAAAAACTCATGATTAAACATAAAGCACACAACACGATTCAGACCTAACCTTTACTATACCAACACTATTGTTCTATATATCTCTACTATTAAAAAAGCACGAACGGCATCTAAAAATTGAAGCAAAAGCTCACCTAAATTTTTGTTTTTTTTTTATAATACTGATTGTACGATTTTTCTGTTTGTTGATGAAAATGGATTCCTAAATTTTATCCATGTTCTTCCAAGTCGAAAGAAACCATTTCCAATCCTCAATGATGTCATTGGAACCATCAAGCCTTGCAGGTGAGAAAATGGGCTCAATTTTAAATCAAGATTTGGATTAAATTGGTTTTCCCTCTTACATGTAAACGTGTATTCTCAACACAATCTATTTCTACTGTTTTTGATTTTTTTTTCCTCATACAATGACCCTTTTTCTAGGCCCTCCACGTTCTGGAACGACTACATTACTATTGGCATTGGCTGGAAAGCTCGATTCTGATCTAAAAGTAAGGAAAACTGAGTTTTTTTTGTAAATTTTTAGTGGGGTTGAATTGTTATTCATTATTTTCTACTTTGGTGAGCTATATCATCTTCCAATTGGAAATTGATATGGATGCTTCTGAGACTATAGTTTTTGGGGTGAGTAATTTACAATGGCCATGGAATGGATGAGTTTGTCCCTCAGATGACAGCAACTTCTTATATCAGTCAAAATGATATTCACATAGGAGAAATGACAATCAGAGAAACATTGACGTCCTATTATAGTGCTTCTTCCAATGCTTAGGAGAATTGCAAGGACTAAAGATTTAAAGACTAAATACTGTATTCAAGATCTAAAGATTCAAGCATCTTATCTTTGACACGCTCTACAGCCCAGAAATTTACATCAAATACTGAAGTTTTTTTTAAGATCTTCAACAAGCCTACAAGCCGAAGATTGAGCTGAAGACTTCTTCCAAAATCTAGCATAGATCTACACGTGAAATCCACCAAATCTATCACTTTGTCTGCTTTTCGTGAAGTTTGAAAGGCCGAAGACCGATTTGGGATTAAACTATTTCAGCCCTCAAATTGAAGATTTTTTGAAGAAAAGAATCAAAGGAATCACAGAGGTTCGTACCACATTATTTTTAATAAAAATACAAATTTATTTGTATTGGCACATCTGATCCGTTTGATTTTGAACGCAAAATTTGTGTATACAAGGGCAAAAAACTCGTCTCTAATACTCCATCAGAAGAAAGGAGATTTCAGATGCCATAGGTCCAAGGAATCAGACCAATTTACCATTTTCGAAGCAAAACATCACAAAGAATGAATAATTTAGGATTTGAATTGGCTATTAAAGATGCAGGAGGAGGAAGCATGTAGAAGGGCGACAAGCTCTCCGTCGTCGGAAGATTTAAAATACGAGCTTGAGCAACCCTTTTATTGAGATCCCGATTTGAAAAGACCGCTAACCGGTTGGACCAGTAGTTGATCCTTCCTTTGATCGCAATCCTTTTCTGATGATAGCAAATTAGCAACGGTTCTATTTTTACCCGATTTTGATAAAAACCGAAACCGAACCTAAAAATTTGTAGATTGGAAATAGCATCGGTTCCCTTCTTTAGTATAAAGCCAGAACCGATCAATTGAAACCCAAATAGCAACGGTTCTATTTTTACCCAATTTTGATAAAAACGGAAACCCAACCTAGAACTTTGAAGAACTGAAATATAATCGGTTTTTTTCTGTAATATAAAATAAAGCCAGAAACGATCAATGGAAATCCGAAACCAAACCTAATAGGTAGGTTGGGTTCAATTTATCGGTTTTCACCAATAAACCGAACCATCCCTCATCAGTGGTCTGACTTAAACATGTCTATTCGGTTTGGTTGGTTTGACATAGAAACGCAAAACATAATAGGCTGGTTGGATTCAGTTTATCAGTTTTCACCAATAAACCAAAACATCTCTCATCGGTGCTGAGTTAAGTGTTTCTAATTGATCCGGTTCGGTTGGTTTGACTTTAAAACCAAAACCCAAAACCACATTGGTTTTATAGTATAGATAAAACCAAAACTGAAATTTTATAAGAACCATTGCAAGGAAAAGAAAATGTTATGCTATAATTTTATTTTTGCTTTTTATTATAACTAGCAATGGTTTACGTGTGTTGTACATTAATATAGAAATAAGATTTATTTCATTTTCTTTTAGCAACCTATATGTAATTGTTAAATTGAAAAACAAAGTTATTCTTTAATTTATTTTGAATCATTTTTTAAATTTTATAAGAATTTATATTATCAAAAAATCTTAAAATATAATAATTTTATATGAAGTCTTATTGAGTTTATATTTCTTGTTTTAGAATTAGAATTTTTTGGTTCTTACTTTTTTGATCAATAATTTAAATTCTTCCTCTATTATTTGATATTTTTCATTATTAATAATCAATAATTCGAATAATGTCTTAAAAATTCGATAAGGCAATATAAATTCTTCTCTCTATTTATTTATTTATTTTTTGATTTAAATGGTACATGGCAAAAACAAATTCTTTTCATTTGTTTTTTATTTAATTCAAGTTTGCTAGATAAGTATTTGAAAATAAGTCAATAAGCCCATGTGAATTTCCAACTATTAAAAACTAATTTTTTGTGAACTTCCAATTATTTAAAACTCTATTGGCATGGGCATATGGTTGTTATGAATTTCATATATGTTTTTAAGATACTACACAACCAATGGATGGAGATGGATGAGGAGCTTGGGCGGTTGGTCCTCTTGGGTAATATTAAAACTATGCAATGTGAAGGAAAAAGAGTGGCACCAATAATATTTAATCAACTATTTTATATATTACATAATTGTGAATTTAAATATCTAAGTTTAATAATTAACTATTATTTAATAATTAAATAATTATTATTTATGTAGAGGATTAGTATTAAAGAAACGTTGGGATAACGCATTTAAATTATTTAAACAAATAATGATTATTTAATTTATTAAAATATAATTATATTATATTAATAAAATTAATATAATTTGGTAAAAAATAGTTAAATAAATATTTAAAGTGGCACCCAAAAGGGTCACTTTATTTAAACAATATATCTATGGTTACTATTGTTAAATAATAGTAAAATAAATATTTAAATTAAGATATAGCTAAATATTGACTATTCTTTTTGGTTTCATTTTTAATAACTATTATATTATTATAATTTAGGATATGTTATCCACTATGTTGATAACATCAATATTTAAAATTCTTATTAATTTTTTTGGTAAATTAATTTATGTAAATTAAAGAAAGCAAAAATAAAGCAGAATGGAAGATATTTGTCAAATCAAATTATCAAATGAGAAATTAAATTATGAGCATGAGTTTAACCTAATAGAAACTTTACCATTAAAAAAGTATCAGACAAAAACACAATTCAAAAATGTAACCGTAACAGTAAAATTAAATTCATTTAAGCCCAAATTGAAATAAGTATGACCAAAATACCATGGTTCTATTTCTAGTTTTTTCTTCAAATCTCTATGGAGAAGAGAGGATGCCTACCGAGACACAATACAGCCAACCATCAGATGCTAGGAAGACCTACGAACACCAAAAAAAAATGAATGAATGATTCAGAACCCGATAAACATAGCAGATTTATGATCTAGACAGAAATCTTAGACAGGGCAAAGCTTACCAAGAAGGTTTGATAATGGGTGGTAACATCGCTGGATCTGTCATGGTAGTGGTGTGTCACGACCTGCCAAGTTAAGGCCTACTGAGCATCACAAAGACTCACATTTGATGCTGAGATGGAAGAAGTGCCTAGACATTCTAGAGAATTCTAGTGAGTTCCACTTAATTGTAAAAACAAGAGGTATGTGGAAGTTTCTGAAACATAAGGGATACAAGAAGCATATGAAAGTCTCTAGAACAAAGAAGGAAGCTTCTCTAAGAAGCCATGTATAGATGTAAACCTAACCCCCACCATTGGATTAAAACCATTTCCACCGTCCATTGAAGAGGTGGAAAACCTATATAAGGGGATGGAGCCCTCATTTGTAGTCATTTGGACACCTTGAATGAACACAAGTTCTACAACTGTGTTCTTTTCTCCCTCCCTTGAGTATTCTCTTTAGTTGGTTTTAGGCTTACTTAGCATGTTAAAAGGGTCGAGTGCCTAAGTGCCGCACAGATTGAGAGTGTAGAAATACTAAGCCAGTGACAGGCCGTGGCCAAAAACCAAATTTCTCGTCGGAACCATTGGATCAGACCATCAATCGTCGATTCAAGGATGGAGACACTTGTGCTCTATTTCTTTTTGGAAGCGGAAAATTGTTGTGACTTCGGATTTTGGTGGAGAGAAAGAAGGGGAAGGTGAGTTCTAAGAAAAACTAATAAGAATGAAATCCTTAATTCGTGAGTGTTGTTTAAGAGAAGGGCTTGGGAACCGGCTAGAGTCAAAGAGAGATGGAGAATAAGAGGAATTCGGGAGGATAAAGAAGGGAATGGGCTTTTCTTCATTGACAACCGACAGAGGTATTTAAAAACCGGAGAATGAGAGATATTGAGGAGAAAGAGAGGCTTAGGCTTTTCTTCGACAACTGTGAAAGAATGAATAAAGTTTTGGTTTTCAATGACCAAAATGTTGTCATTGGTTCTATTTATAAAATACTTTACAGTACATTACAAAACTTTACAACAGAGACTTTACAACGGAGAACGTTACAATAGAATTGATAAATGTACGTTACAAAATTGATAACTATACGTTACAATAGGTTTTAAGGTTGATGGAAGTCTTACATTACAATAGGTTTTAAGGTTGATGGAAGTCTACTGATTCTTTTGGTTGGTTAACATCCCCCCGCAAGCTAATGGGAGGAACAACAGACAGCTTGTACTGAAGATGACAAAAACGAACATAAATGAGACTTTTCGTAAATATATCTGCTGGCTGATCATGTATGCTTATGTATTTGATAACAATATCTCCATTTTGCACCTTTTCACGAATGAAATGAAAATCCACTTCTATGTGCTTTGTTCTTGCATGGAAGACGGGATTGGAAGCTAATGAGATTGCACTGACATTGTCACACCATAGGACAGGAGGTGAAGATAAACTGATTTGAAGTTCACGAAATAGCATACGTAACCAATAAAGTTCAGCAGTAGTGATGGACAATGCTCTGTACTCAGCTTCTGAACTTGAACGAGATACTACGGTTTGCTTTTTAGCAGACCAGGAAATTAAGCTAGAACCCAAGAAAATTCTATACCCAGATGTTGATCTTCTGTCATCTGGGTTACCAGCCCAATCAGAATCACAATACGCTTGAAGATAGAGATCAGATTTTATGTACCACAACCCATAATCAATAGTGCCCTTTAAGTATCTAAGAACTCTTTTTGCAGCTGATCAGTGATCAGTTGAGGGGTTGTGCATATGTTGATTTACTGCATATGATATATCTGGGCGAGTCATCGTGCAATATTGCAAAGCACCCACGATACTTCGGTATTCAGTTACTTCTTTATCTGGAAGTAAATCACCATCTCTAGATGAAAGCTTAGTGCCAAGGCAACAAGGAGAGGCAATAGGCTGAGCACCTACCATACGTGCTCTTTCTAGAATGTCACTAATATACTTTGACTGTCTCAAGTGAAGTCCAGAAGAATCACGAGTGGTCTGAATACCCAGGAAAAAATTGAGTGGGCCGAGATCTTTCAAAAGAAACTCTTGTTTGAGCTTTTCAATGACAGAAGTTATTTCTTTTGAATGGGAACCTGTGATGAGGATGTCATCAACATAAACAAGTATAAAAATGTGAGTATCACCATTGTGCATAATAAATAGAGAGGTATCAACATCAGAAGATTGAAATCCAATCTCAAGTAGTGAGTCTCGGAGTCTGGTGTACCAAGCACGTGGTGCTTGTTTTAGCCCATATAAAGCTTTGTGAAACTTGCAGACATGATCAGGATATTGTGGATCAATAAAACCCTTTGGCTGCTCCATGTATACCTCCTCAGATAAAAAACCATTAAGAAAGGCATTAGATATATCAAGCTGTTGAATTTGCCAATCAAAGTTTACTGCCAACTGTAATAAGACACGCACAGTAGCTGGTTTGATTACTGGACTGAAAGTCTCTGTAAAATCAATACCACTATGTTGATCGAAGCCCTTGACAACTAAGCATGCTTTGTACCGATCAATGCATCCATCAGATTTTTATTTGATGAGATATACCCACTTGTTTCAAACAATATTCTGATGCAGTGGTTTAGGACATAATGACCAGGTACCATTAGCAATTAAGGCATCAAATCCCTCTCCCATGGCTGCCCGCCACTCGGGTGATAATACAGCTGTGGAATAGTAGGTAGGTTCGGGTGGTAAGGTTATAGAATATAAGGCTTGTAGAGGATATCTAGTGGAGTATATACATGGTAATCTGGGAAGGCTTTAGGCTTTGAGTTACCAGTTTGAGAGCGGGTAAGAACACGTGATTGAGTTGGTTCAAGGTTAGGAAAAGGAATAGTAGTTTGGTGGGTGGGTACTTGGGTATGGCTTGGTTCCATTGGAGATTGTGGTTGGGAATTGCCAGAATTAGGCGTGATGGAAGTGTGAGAATTTTGTTCAGGTTGTATTGGTAAGGAAGAAGTGATATGAGCAGGTGACTCCATTAAATCAAAAGTATTTAGATTTATTGGAGACGTAGGGGCTGTTGGTAACATGGGTATTTCAACATGATTAAGAGACTTTGCAGAGTTAGAGTCTGAATGTGACAAGGAGATCAGAGAAGCAATCTCGTGTCTATTGTTGAGCAATATCAAATTAAGACACAGCTTAAAAAATTAAATTCAAAGTGAGAGTAACCCAAAGAGAATAAACTGAAAATTGCTTCTCGCACACAAAAAGTGGTGCAGAAGATGATGAGAGTCAATTTGAGAAATCATTTAAATTCAAACATATGTTTGGATGATTCATCATACTAATAGAAGGTATTCCACCAAACCAAACACATTGAACTTTCTTCCAAAAAAAATTTTGGATAGTCAACAATGCTGAATAATAGTCAGTCACGCTCACTTATGGCCGTCAAGTGCTCATCAATCTCCTCTGTAGATAATGCTCTGAAGACTGGATTTTCTTTTCTCACAATGCCAGCCTACATGTATCATCAAGTTTCAAGTTATTGATCATCGAACAAAAAATTCCCAAATAAACACAAATTTTAAACTTGAACAAACTTTTGAAATCTAAACATTGGCTTGTAAGTTGACCTACGAGTGACTAATATGTGGAAGTGGGAATGAATTGGGTCATGCTGGATTCACTCTCAGAGGATCTCAGACTCACCCCAACATGAACTCATCCTCAGGTTTGAAAATCTCATCCAAATATGCCTGATGGTTGAAAAGATGAACCTGAACCAGTGCAATTGCTACGTGGATTGGTGGGCTGAGTTAGATTATGTCATCCCTATTAATAAGCAGGGAAACACAGATGCGTACATTTGTCCCCGAGTATGTACATTTAAAATCCTTTTACAACAATGCAAGATAAAATTTAATCCTATAGGCTACATAAAATTATAGCCCAAATTATAATATCTATTGAGAAATATCTATCTAGTAAGTCATAAAAAAAAACTAGAAAATCAAAGCAAATCCTTTAACTAGAAAAAAACCAGATGTTCTTAGTCACAAATATATATATATATATATATATATATATATATACATCATTCCTTAAACCCTTAGTATTTGATGGGAGGTCAACCACATAAAGAAGGATTCAAAGTCACCATGTACAACTCCCTTGCACATATAGCCCATGTAGAAAGGAATCAGAAAAATGAAGACTGCTTGATATGAGAACATGGGAAGAACTAGCTACTCTTGATTCAGTTGTACAAAATTTCAGTCGGGGAGGATAAAGTAGGATCCATTGTGGGCCCAAAGTTACTTCTAGACTTACATGCCATGGTTTCCATAACCAACATAACAACTCAACAGAATGTAGAATGTATAGTCAGGACAACATTGATACGAATGGATTTGGGTAGAGATGAAGAAGGAGAACAGAATAGTGAGAGGAAGAACAAGGATTCTGGAAATTTACTACCCCCTTTACTCAATACTTTTCACTACTTAAATAGCCTTATCTCCTAAACAAACTACAACTACTGGAAAAGAGGATAACCATCACTCAGGTTGAAGATCAGCACAACCTGAGCTTAACAAACTTGAACAAATCCTAACGACTTAACACTTGTACTTCTTTGCCAGTTTCTTACTTTCCAGACCCATGGTGATAAAATGTATTGTAGGAGAAAAATAAAACCTCTCTAGTGCACCAATTGATGTGAATTCCTTCCTCATTGGCACTAGGCAATCTCAATACATCAAGGCCAAAAAAAAAAAAAAGAAGAAGAAAAGAATTGCCTGCCAAACTAAATTAAAAAAACATGAGGAGAAAACTCCTAGTGAGAAAGTGGAAGTACGAATAGCCACATAAGTTATACAGTTTTATCAGCAGGAACTAGAAATAAAATGTCGGATTATTTCCAAGAGTGAATCTAAGTAGTCCTATCATAGAATATCAATAAACTCTTCCTTCTCCCGTAGATGCAGAACATTACTTGAAATCAAGTAGTTCGGGAGAAATACAGTAACTGACCAAGTAAATTTGAATTTTGAAATTTGGCTGCCAACTCCAAGCCCTATCCAAGTATCGGCCAATTTTGATGTGGTCTTGACATGATTCTGTCTTCCTCAGAATCACTTGCTACATCATAATGATTCCAGAATTCAGTGTACCGATCATCAACAACCAGATTTGAAGAACTGAAAATAGAGTGCAGAGAACTACTTAGGATACATGACTTTGGCATTCAACATGCTAGTCAAAGCTAATAGCGGTGTTGAAAGAGTTCCAAGTAGTGAAAATTGGGCAAATCTGATTAAAACCTTTAAAAAATTAGTTAATAAAAGGGTCATAAATGTTACAAGCAACAAAATCTGAAGGGAGGTGAGTGTTATTTCCAAACCATGACAGGATATATGAGTGATATGCCCAACCTTCAAGAAAACAAGCAAAAGAATTTCAACAGATATATGAAACAACACTCGAGGACCTGCTCATAAAGATGTGTGAAATCCCATTCTGCTGGCGAATACTTGAAGCAGAGGTAAGTTCCTCCAACTGCTGAGAAAGTAAATTTGGATGCGATGCTTGCAGGCATCACAAGACTTTCTACATAATGATACAGGTACCTATTTCATAAGCAGTTTAACTTGATATTGGAAACAGACACAACGATCATAAAATATTTAGAACATATAAGTCAGACTACCTACCTGCTCTCCAAAACTCTCAAGAATCTTTTTCCTTCTACAACCAGATCCTTCACAGTACTCTACCATCTGCATGCAATATGCATATCAGGAATCATAGCTTTCTGATAAAATTGAGTTCCATAATTTTATTAATATGACTGAGAAGCCCACCTGAAGGAAGTCTGTCAGGGACTTCTTTGAAAAGCCATCCTGGCTTTATGAAGCTTTTAATTTCTTGTTCTCAGAATTACAAAGGATAAATTCCTGCCATATTTTCAAAATAATTAAAAAAAATGAAAACAAGTTACAATTTACAGATGGGAAAAGGTAGATATTATAACTTATCAAAAAAAGGTAGATATTATAACCATCCTTCTGCGGTCATCCATTCCATAGTACAACAAACTTTTTGAGGGCAATTGATCACGTCCAGCTCTACCAGATTCTTGGTAAAAAGCTTCCATTGACTTTGGAATATTGAAGTGGCAAACAATCTGGACATCTTTCCGATCTGTACCCTAGAAATTTAACCCTGACCCATTAGTTCGGCTTATTTTCCAATCGATGTCATCGTCCAAAAGTCCGAAAGAGTAAAATGAGGGAACTCTGTTGAAGAAAAGGTTTCAGTAAAATACCATCCTGAAGCAGCACCAATTATGGATTGGTAACCATGCATGCACGACAGGAGCTCGAACCAGAAATCCCGAAACAAAAGCATTACACACACAAAACTCTCAAATTAATCACGTTTCCGAAGTCATTAAATGGAAATTAAATGTAGCAGTAGACACAGGGAGAGAGAGAAAGATAGTGTATTCTTTTTAGTTAAAGGATGAATGAGCAATGTTTGCTAATTTCCTATGTGAGAAACCTTCTAAGTTTCAGTTAACCAAATTACATGTGCAAAAGAATATCTTTGGCATGCACGTGCAGTATTAGAAATGGGTTTATCTTGAAATGTACATTTTTTATGCTTACAGTTTTCTGTTTGTAAACATTTTCCCCATCTCAAAGAAATGAACCCAATTACTGTCTGTGTCAATGTTAATGATCTGAGTTAGAAACTACGGCTCTATTTGTTTTGATGTAAAACATTTTCCTTTGAAAAACATTTACATCGGAAAATATTTTCAAGAAAATCAAAATTTTTCAACTGTTTGGATGGGCATTGGAAAATAGAGTTAAAAAATGAGAATTTTTCATTTTCTTATACTAGATATTAGGAGTGCAACTTGGTTCCATTAAAACCAAACTCAAACCAATCGACTTCGGTTTGGTTTGGTTTTAAAATTTTTTGGTTTAGTATTGGTTCAAAAATCCCTAAACCGAACTAAGTCGGTTCAGTTTTGGGTTGGATACTCAGTTAAACTAAACTGAGTTGATGACTTATAATTCGATTCGGTTCGTTTTGGGTTTGGTTTATTTATTTATTTTTGGTTCGATTTTCGGTTTTAAATTTTTGGTTTTTGTATGCGGTTTGGTTCGGTTTGGGTTGATTACAAATATTTCGGTTTGGTTTTGGGTTAACCTCAACCTGAATCAAATTGACCCGAGTTACACTTCTGTTAGATATCGTGCATGATCCATTTCCGGAAAATGAAATACAGCATTTTTAGTTGTATGTCATTTTCTGGAAAATAACTATCTTTTAAGAAAATTGTTTTACATCGTATTGTATTTACATTGAAACAAGCACGTGGAAAACCCCATTTTACCCAGAAAACATTTTCCGTATTAGATTTTACATTAAAACAAACTGAGCCTACAGTTCAACAAACTCCATGGGCCAATGCACACGGAGAGAGAGAGAGATGGACCAACATAATACACATCTTTTAAGTGTAAGAAGTGTTCTCATTGCACATATGTTATCCCGCACATGCTTTATTTTAAGAAGTTTACATTGTTCTTCCATTCATTTTCTTTATTGTTCCCACCAAAACGTATTCATTCATTTGGTTGAAAAATTCATCTTACAACCATTTGAAATTAAGATAATTTTATTATTACCTACTGTTGTTCATATCCTTTCCCAACTACCATGTGGATGTTCATAATGGCTAGAAATTTTATCCACTTGGATTCATCTGGGACAAATGTTCTGTGTCTAATATGACAAAAGAATAATATATCTATACCTGATAAGTTTAAGCAAAGGGAACGGGTTATATTTACGACAATAATATGTCAAACACAATATGCCCATGTCAATTGCAAAATGTGCTAATCCGTAGTTCAGGTTCCATTATTAAGTATGTGTGTGTGTGTTAAGGAAAATGAAAAACAAAATTATTAGTACTTGTTTCTCTTTTCTTCTTCTTCCTCATTTTTTTTTCTCTTTCACAGGTAAACCTATAGTACTAAATTAAAATACCTTCTTGACCCACACATAATCAATGCACACAACCATAAAAACTATATCAATTGGGATCAGAACCATACTTATCATAATAAAGTTCGAATAAATCATGTTACAGATGCATTCAGCCAGGTAGAATTATCCAAATCATAACACAAGTAAATTACTGCAAAAGATTAAGCTAGTAGGTCCTCATCTTCATAGAATATATTAGGACGATTAAATGATGATCGTAAGACCAAAGGATTGTGTAAGCACAAAGATTCTATTACATCCTTATGAACTCTGCGGTAAAAGAGGCAATCAGGGATCTGGATTTAATAACTTAACAGGCTTTTTGTTTTAGAATGTTACATTATCTAAAAGGAAAATTAACATCTTCCTTTTCCAAGTTCTTACATATCCACTAGTATATTGTAAGTTGTAATAGGGACAAAAAGTGATTATACAAATCAATCACGATTTTGACAAACCACAACACAATAAAAGCGTTTCATACCGAGTAGTCATGCCATGAAATTTTAAATTTTTGAAGTTAAAAAACTAAAGCAATCATCATCGAAATAGGTCATGAAACTGCCTCCTTCCTGATAACTATAAGTCTCAACCAATAAGAATATTCGTTAACCTAATAGCCTTGGTTTCTCGAACATCTTACCAGCCAATCGATGAATTTGATTTGTGATCCCATCTGAATCGTAATCCGATTGGCAATGGCCAATGCCAATTCCACTTTAAGGGCTTAAGCAGCTCCCTTCGTGGTCATGGGGTTAGCCAAGATACATCCACGGCGACTGTGAGTACGGCGTGCGCCAACCGCTGCGTTACCTGTTCGCCACGTCGCTTTTGCATTTCAAAACATTATTATTACATGAAACCCTTTGCAGACTTTGAGACAATAAAGGAGTCTGCTGGGAGATTTCTATCCCGACCTGGTGTTTGTGTTATTGATCTCTCGAAGAGCAGATTCAAATCTCGGGATGAAAAATCAATCACAGCGATGTCTTTTTGGCTTTAACATATTGGGTCTCCATCAACCATCTGGATTTCTCATTTTCTCCCTTAGATTAGAAGGAAGCGATTCTTGTAACAATCTGGAATAGAGGGGTTGTGGGGTTTCTCTCTGAGGTTCAGTGTTATTGGAACAGTTTGTTCATGGGGATTAAGAAGGATGATAAAAGGTCTTCTTCAACGTCACCCTGTGCCCAACTCAGAGCTGCATACCACGATTGTTTCAACAGGTATGCAATTCTCTCCATTTCCCCTTGTTCTCTGTGGTATTAATTAATTTCATCATCAACAGATGGTATTCGGAGAAATTCTTGAAGGGTCAGTGGGACAAAGAGGAATGCGTTTCTGAGTGGCAGAAGTACAGAGCTTGCCTTTCTGTATGTATTTCTATTGTTCTTCTCCTATCTTTCCCCTTTTGACTTTTTATACCTTTCTGGGATAATCTTTGTAAGCTTAGATAATTTTTCCATTTCACAGCAACATTTGGAAGATAAGCATCTGAGCCGGTTCTTGGAAGCCGAAGCTTTAATTTACCCCCCTGAGCTAGTTGATTCTGGTAATCCTGTTGATGGTTCTACCACTGGTGATTCCCAGTAATACACGATTCATTGGAATGGTGAAAATGTGCTTATGTTTGAATTGTCAAGGAAAAAAATTTAGTTGTATTGTTGCTTTGACTGTTTATTGTAACTTGAATTGCGTAAGCAATGTATAAAATTTGATTGGATTTGGATCCCCAAATCTTCTTTTTTCAGTATTCATGTTTTTTTGGCATTCTTGTGTCCTTGTTTTCCTGTGTGTATGTCGTGAAATGTTCTGAAATGAATTGAAGATTTGTTTGAGTCACAAAAGCAGATTTTGTTTCGTGTCCTGTGCCATTATAAATTTATGTTTTATTGGTCTTTGAGTTGTAGTAAATGGGATTCCAAAAGAATGCTGGTTTGAGAATTAAGACATTCCATATTTCCAGAAATTGTGCGTGTTACTAGTTCTTTCTGATTCTGGATTTTCAGTTTCTCCATTTACCATCTTATGCAAGCATGGATGTTTTGTTGCTATTGGCAGGAAACTATGGTACTTTCAGGACATTCCAACATATTTTGGTCTATCAATTTTCTTATGTTTTTGGTCATTATATAACTTGTACAGAATAGATCTTTGTAATAGAAATCAAAATTTTCAAATGCATGTATCAAGAATTTTATGACATCCTACAGTTTGCCTTTTTTTTTAAAAATTTTCCTGATCTCTTAGTGTGAAATGTAGAAGTTTTAGACACTGTAGAGAAGGTTGAAAAAAATTGAAGACTTATGCACAAATCAGGATTGAATTAAAGTGATTTATGATTTTATTCCTTGTTTCTGTGTTATAGCATATTATCTATGAGCCTTTCATAGCTAACATTGATTTGGCTCTCAGCATTATATATGAACATACCACCAACCTTACTGAACCCATTATGGCATTTAATTGCCAGTGCAGGAACTGCAATTGATTTTGTTCTTATACACAAATAGCAATTTGCATGAAAATTTATGGAGAACCTTCTTTGAACGGTTTTAAGCATCAATAAATCGCTCAATATTTTGAGCAATTTTTTCCCTTTTTATGAGGGGATAATATAAGTAAAAAATGTTATCTTGCATATTGCTCTTGATATATCAATCAATATATCTACTTAGGTGGTGATATATCTAGTGATATCAATATGTAAAACATGCTTCTTTGAAGTACTATGGGATACTAATTTGTGTGTATTAAAAAAAAAGATTGCATTAAAATCAAACCAAATAATGAAGTCATAGTGATTTTAGCCCTTATATGGGGATACCCAATTCTCAAATATTAGTTCGGGAGGTTTAAAGTCTAATTTAGCCATGAAATCTCCAATAAAGTTTTCTTCCCTGAGAATGTGCTTGATTTCCAAATCCTAACAGAGACTGCATATGCAATTTGAAATTAGCAAATGATATATTTTGTGAAAAATTACAGCAATGCAACCATCATCCACCTGGTTTGGCTTTTCATTTTTGTAGGGCTGCCTATAAATTAGATTAAAGTTGCTGTTAAATTGAACAAGTAGTAAGTGACCAACATCTGTGGATGGTTATTAAGTTTCACTTGCACATCTGCTAGAAACATTTCTTGATGTATTTACAGCTTAAAAGGCAAGTGATTTTAACACGTAAATTCACTTCATCCTTGGTCATTATATGTGCTATTTCTTTTGAATGACCTTGATGATATAAACTCACTGATGTATCTAACAATTCAGTAATAAAATGTCTTATCCTAGCCGGTAGGGGTAAATGTTCCTCCACTGCTATTTATTATAACATTTATGGTGAAACTCAGAGGACCAAGTTATTTAACCTTGTGTTCTGTGGAAAACAATTTATTTATTGATACCCTGTCTCATCAAGACATTTTCGGGTTACTGCTAGTTACTGTTACTGGACTTAGGCTTGTAAATTATGTCGGGAAGGAGATGGGAATAAATTTTGCCACCAAAAACATTTGTAAGAGTCTTGTACCTCAGTTATCAACCATTGCTTCTGGTATGGATTTATGAGTATTTGGGTCTAGAATTCAGCTATGCTGTCTGGATTCCACTTCATAACTGTTTCTGGCCTAAGAACATGGAAATACTTAGCAAGTTGAAAATTAAATTCTCACCCCGCTCATTTACTTTGGTGGGTCTTTTTCTTTTTCCTCTGAGCCACTGATATTTTTGTTCACTGTTACCAGCAAATGATTATATGGGGATCAGTTGCAATGTTTTATACCATTAACATCACCTTCTATGTACTTATGGGTTCATCAATGGAATCATGTTCTCTTTCTTGCCTGTTAAGTCATTTATCTTTATCTAGATCTTTTTGTTTTTGAATATTCTCTCGTGAGATCAATCCACACACCTTTCAGCCTTCATTTTGACATTCTGTCCTCAACTTGCACCACACAATTCTTAATGATGTCATCATAAATTCTTATTAACATCCTTAAACCATCTCATTTGACACATCCATATTTTGTTGCGTCTTTTGAAGTTAACCCAGACTAATTGGTTGTCGGATTTATAAGCCAACAGACTCCGAGCGCAAAGAACGGTTGCAATGAGTTTATTCTGAGGTTAGAAAACTGGAGAATGCAGGAAGGTTGGTAGTTAAGTGTGAAGATTGTATGCTTCTCGTCTTTTTTCCCTTTTTGTTACAGGACTTAATCACATAAGCCATGCGCAACTGTATGGCTTATGTTAGTCCAGAAGGTCCACAAAACCGAAAAGGTTTTTGGTCGAAAATGCATATTAGGGTAAAACGAAGAAATGGCCAGATTGCAACCACCACTCTCGTCAGTTTGTGCATTGGGCCCGTTTGTCCTTACCAGTTGCATTTAAAAGGGCGTGTTGGAATGAGCATTTCCACGTCCAGAAATCTCCATTGACCCTTTTTTTATAACCAGACATCAAAGCGTTTTAAAAGTTCAGAAGCAAACAACAGTTGACGAGAAGTTTGTTCTGCAAGCCCTTTTTCACTGAAACAAACATTATCAAGAGCTGTTCTCTAAACAGAACATCCGTCCACAAATGTAACAAGCTCAAGATGGTACCCCCAGTAGGGCAGGCAAAACAAATTTTACAAGGCACCAATTTCGTAAGGCTCGTCAGACTGTGGGGACTCAGCAGAGTGATTGGTCTCTGCTGAAATTTCCACCCCAGGTGTAGATTTGTCTGGCTGAGTTGGTACTGACGGCTTCTCCAATTTCTTCTTCTCCTTCAGTACAACCTGCCTTGGCAATACTTCCAGTAGAAAACTTCCTCCGTTCCATATTGATGCAGAAACCTTAAGTATTTGGAAGATCAGATGCAATTCATATGACAAGAAGATTGGGACTGTGAGTGCCATGGTCGCCACACTGAACAGAGCTTGGAGAAGGATATACATGAACAAGCGATTCTGATCCCCAAGCAATCCACTTAAACGCCACCATATGTTGTTTGCTTTCTGGGCTTTCTTTGAGAGTTCCCTGCCGAACCAATAATTTATTAGACTTAAATATGGCGAGAAATTTAAAAATTAATAGTAACAGCTAAGGAAAAGTTTACTTGACTAAATCAATCTGACCAATTCAAGTTGATTAACATTGTATGTGGGAAACAGATATGAGTGAGGACCTGTAAGAAGTCATGACCTCGGGATCTCTCAACAGTCTTTGCCGCCGTAGGACATCAACAATGAGAAAATAGAGAACCTGCCAGAGGGTGTAAGCAACTAAAGGAACCACAAACAGCCATGTCCACAGGTAGGTCTTGTCTTCTACATAAGGCCATGAAGCTCTGTGACCATTCTCTGCATGCATAGCTTCCAACGTCTCTGGATCCCACCATCGGATAGTGAAGAAAACTATACCTGAAATGGAACTGTCCATTCAAGTCACAAGGGAAAAAGTACAGATCAGAGCAACAGAAAGAAATATAAAATCTTAACAAGATTAAACTAATGTTTAACTCCTTTTACAGTTAACAAAAGGAATTTCACTTCTGCTGGTTGCGCTTTCCTTGTTGCTTTCTCCTCCAACAAGCAGTTGAAAAAGAAAGGCAGTTTAAAACAAGACCATAATGTTTTCAAAATATAGTGAAATACACTTTTACAAAGTAAGATACAAAAATTCTCCTGTTGCCGATTGGCGAATCATATACTTGGAGTCAATGGTTTGATCTCGAGTCACCTATGACTCACCTATGACTCAAGGACTGAAAAGAGTTTTAAGTAGTCAACTGGCAAAACACGATTTCTTTCAGATAAAGCTTGCAGAAACAACAGAGGCGCTACACCAATGTTCTACAGTTGCCTTTTTTAGGGTTGATCTTAACACTGTTTAAGCAATTACCGTGATGTTACAGGTACAGAGATTTAGGACATTCAAAGGAGAAGTGTAGCAGAAATCTAAATTTGCAATCAACATTTATGGAAGATACAACTGGAAAAAGATCAAAAAAAAGCTACACAAAAGAGGACTACAAGTTCTAATATAGAAATTTAAAATTACTTTCATTAATCAACCGCATATAATCTTTTGCCCATAAATTTGCAAAGATGAATAAAATAGCAGGGGCACCCTTCTTCATAATGTAATTTAGTCAATCGCATGATATATGACTAGAGAAGAGGGTCATTAAAAATCAGCTATCAGGATTAAGGGAATGACGAAATTACTCATACCTAAAAAAATTGACGTAAGAATGTCATGACTATTGAAACTGTTTTAGAGTAGTGAACAAGAACAATTAAATGAATGAATAATGATGCAAAATATTTTTCAAGAGGGTAACAAGCTTTTCTAATTAGAAGTGTGATGGCATTCCTAAATAGTAATTATAACGTTAATGTTTTGATGAATTTGAGGCATTTATTGAAGTTACATATTTTGGTTTATCCAAATGTTACACCCAAAAGTAACAAACAAGGAATTGAAAAAACAATTCAACAAGGATTCAACAGAAATAAATAATTAATGCACAAGAAGAACACGAAGAGTGAAAAAATGGCAATTCCATTCCCAATATTAAATACTGGCAAAAAATTAACAGGTCATGGAAATGAAGTAAATGATAGAGAAACCCCATCAAGAAGGAAATACTAGGCATTCTGTAAAATTCCAGTTCCTGTCACTGATGACATAACGTGGAATGATTGTACTGTATAAGTAAGTCATAACATGAGACGGAAACAAGTATAAAAAAAAATTTGAACTCATAATGAAGAAAACAACAAATACCCGTAAATTTCCACTGCAGAAAAACAACGATTTCAAAACATGATGAATAGAAGCATAGAAGATTTACGGTTAACCATGAGAAATGGAAAATATAAAATCTAAGCACTGAGTACATAAAGCAAAAACTACTGGAAGTCAGACCTCTAATAAACATCAATTTTAGACACATGGAATATATAGCTTGGATTTGCAAGGGATCTAAACCAAAAACCCAATGGATCCCACTCGGGAGAATAAATCTACTAAAAATCGGCTTGATCCACTAATTTATCTAACTGATTTCATCTGATCCATCTATAAAATGGAAAAACTATCGATAATGGCTTCAAAAGGATAAATCAAGTAGGACACTTAAAACGAACAAGACTTGCTCTCTTATATGGGGCTCATAAAATGATGGATACTAATCGTTACCAAGCATGTCATATGTCCAAAATCAAATGCTTAGAGACATCTGAGGGCTCAGATGCAAGACTGTTACCTTGAAGCAAATATATTCTTAAAGCATAAAAATATATATGAACAATGATTCAGATATGGTAAAGGTGCATTGTGATTGGGTGTAACTGGAAAGGGGTACACACTGTGTGTGATGGTCATTGAGGGAGTCATGTTTTCAAGTAGGAATTGATAATCAGAAGTCAAGATCAAGGGGGCGTGGGGTTACAATCAGAACGATCTTGGGAAAAAAAAAACTATGACTTACCCAACTCTAGCTCAAGATATATGACTGCTGTGCTAACATTCTTGCTTTAACATATAAAATATATAATTTGCAAACTGACAAATGAACTTCTCCCTGATAACCAATTGGAACTTGCAAGTTTTCCAAGATGACATAATTTTATCAAGACGTTTAAGACTTGACCTTTGTAACCACAGAATGTTCATGAGAACTATTTTTAAGTACTCCCATCTGATGAGATGGTATGGAGATCACTATTCAGAATATTAAAGGTTCCAGTACTATATTATTTACTCTCTACCAAAACATAGAGATATAAACATACATGTGGAAAGCAATACAACCAAAAAGGAACTTGCTAATGCTTAAACTGATAGTCATATCTATACAGACCCAAGGGTCAAGACTCTACAGAGGAGGCCATCTAATAGAGCTTAAGCTCACATATAGCTGAGAAAAAACAATGCTTTTAAGCATAAGGTAAATATTACCCTATATAATGAAGGAGGTCTAACTCACCAGGCAAAATATGTATCAGGACACTTGTTATCTTGTCAACAGAACTAAAAACCAAACTGCAGCGCCAAACAATCAAAGCCCAAGCTAATGGTCCCTGCAGGTACTTTGGAAGTCAGAATCAGGAAATTAAATTGTGACTTATATTAATGCAGAAAAAAAATGAAAAAGGAAAAATAAAAGAGACATGAGGCCTTTACCTCTGCAAATGAGAAGCAAACCATGAAAAGCTTCTCATTTCTTGGATACAAAAGAAGCTTGACCAGAAAAATAGTATTTGCATAATAGCAGAAATCCTGTGAGCCCAATGACAATTAAATCACTGCATTAGATGTAAATCTTGTACTCATATACTTTGAAGTTGAAAAAAAAAAACAAATTACCTAAAAGTAACTTAAGAGTTTAAACTGATCAACTTGGCTAAAGTTTAAAATTGGTGTGTTGATGTACAGGGTTTCTACCAAAACTCATTATTACCCTTATGGCAACCTATAGATCTACCTGGATAAACTTTTTATGCTATTACAATTATGCATTCAAATTGATATATCGAGAGAGTACAAGGAAAGCTTCAATATAAGACAATAAAGGAGAAATCAGTTGAGATGGTCTGGGAAGGTAAGTGAACTATGTAGGCAGTTTTGAGAAGATAGCAGATGGTACAAGCTCAAAGGTCCAAAAGAGATAAAAGAATACCCGAAAATAAATGCACAAAGCCAAGAAATGTCTTGATGGGATACTATATTACTTGTGATTTTGACATTAGATGGCTAAATAAGATATTGTTGTCAACTTGAGCTAGTTGGGATCGTTATGTTAATTGTTCAATTTGAAAAATATACCTTACAAGAATAAATATTGTTGACAAGAGATAATATTGTTCCAAGTTTCTAGAATATCTAGTGCTTAAAATTCACCATTTCCTTTTCCTGCTCCCTGATTAGGCGATATCAGCCTAATCATGGTAAAGAACATAGAGAGAAGTACCACTTAGACAACTAAATCTATTAGTTACCGGCTAGACCTCAGAAAAGCAATTAACCTATCAGCAATCAATAATCAATTTTTTGTCACATATATTAGCAAATATCCCCAAACGTTGGGGTAGATTTCGGTACTTGAACTCATTTCCTCAACATCCGAATGCATTAACACTCTGTAGAGTTGGGAATAAATAAATGAATAAAAATTCAAATGATTCAGAGAGGACCTCACCAGGAGATAATAATGCCATTTCTTGGAACGATAATATATCCATCGGAGTGGAACGAATGTGATGTAAAACAGGCAATATACATAACGTATATCTTGTGGTCCTGATAGTAATAAGGAAATAAGCCACAATCAATAATCTGAATTTATTGAACAATGATTCTAGATTGCTAGAATTAAAAAAAAAAATTCCTACAAGCAATCGGAATATATTACTCACTTGACCCCAAAAGGAAGCAACAGGCGCCGAACCCAAGAACACCCAACAGATGGGTAACCTAAATTCCAAGCAAACAGGTATTTAAAAATCACCCAAATATTAAAAAGAAAAGAAATAAACAGCCAAATACAATAACAAAAAAATCATATGATATAGGTTAATCCAATCCAAACCCAGACAGCATCAATCCAATCTTACAAAAAGGTGGAAGGCGTAGGAGTTGTGTGCAAGATTAAGGTGGAGAAATCGTCAATTCCAATGACCCATGCAAAGCCGATAGCGAGCGTAGATAAGGATAGATCCTTTGAACCCAAAATAAAAAATACCTAAAAAAGACTATCAAAATAAGGGAAAAAAATGTATACCTTGTTGATAAATCTTTCATGCTCTTCCGCCTGCTTAGCGATTTTGACAGCTTGTTTCGACAAGATCTCCTTCGTCTGAACAGCTTGTTTCGATAAAATCTCCTTCGTTTGAGCGACTTTCTACAAACCCCAACAAACCCAAGATCACAAAACGTATTAAAAATCAAACAAAAGCTTCCATTCAAAATTTCAAAACCAGGGATTTGTCCAAACCTTGGTTCGGTCGCTCAACCTCTGCTTCGCCCTTCGAAACGCATCTCCATCGTCGAGCCCCTCTTCATTGTTGGACATGATTTCTTAAACTTAGTTCCTCTTCGCTTCTTCTATTTGTATGCTCGAATCGTCGTCCCCTTGAATCCTGTCTCTTGCTTATTAACTCCACTGTTCTTTCCAGAGAAAACTATTACTTATAACCTGCACAAAACTCGGGCTCCGCAACATATGGTTACAGAAATCTATGAAATCCTTACAAGGCTTCTCTCTTTTATCTTATTTATTTTTCTGTAAAAAGTAAGACAAAACATTAATCGCTGTATGGTTAAAGAACAAGTAGAAAGCAAACGCAATATTCTTCAAAACCTTTAGAACGATCCCTTGTAATTGCAATTGGGATCACCGCAAGTTTCTTGACGGTCAATCTGATCAATAGTTGTTATTGATTGTTACACTTTTTTCAATCTTTGTGACAAGTTTTTGGTGAAGATATTGGTTTTATAGCATATAAACCAATGATAAAGTTCAAGCAATATCTACATGGCATCAGATTACGTTTTCCGTTCTTCAAGGAGCATTTAAAATGACTGAAATAAGGATAGGTTTCTTTCCTTTGCCAAGCCCAATACATCTTAAAGGCCAAAACTTTTGCATTGTTTTGTGTGTGCTGGAATTTGATCTGTTCAAGAAAGTTGGAATAAATTGGTATTTGTATAAGTGTAGATAATTTAGAAAATATTGGCAATGCTGGTTACAAATTGTTAGTGTTGTCAATGGCTCAAATATAGGTTGTTAGAAATATAATTAAATATATAAAAGTTCACCCCTACTATCAATTTAAGTTTTTAGTAGGAACAGTGTTCTACATAGGTATAATTTGCCTCAAACCATATTCAAATCTTTATTTTAATGTGAATATTAGAATCCGACAGTCGGGTTTCGAATATACAAACCTAAATTTGAATTTGGATATATTTGTTTAGACCCGATATTATATTTTATTAATTTATTTCAATTTTCAACCAAATGGTTGATGGTTCAATTGTTTAATTTTTAGTGTTCCTCCTCTTTTTAGCCCCACATTGGCCAAGAGGCCTTAACACCCTTTGAACATTTTTATTCAAATTTTTAGTTAAATATGGAAAAATTCGTCTATGAATTCAACATTAATTAAATTTTAAAAGCTTTGACTGTGTTTGATTCGATGGATACAAATGTGAATCCATATTGGAGTTTTCGGATCAAATGCATCTCAAATTTGGATGTAAAATTGAACCCATTGAAAAACCTTATTTGAATGTGGGATTGTAAAGCAAGGGGGCAAAGTGATGGGAAGACAGATCTATTGCCCATAGTTTTAGTAAAGTGCACTAAAAGAAGGGGTAATTGGTTTTTAGTGATAATTTTTCAAAATAATTCAGATCTAGTCGATCAATTCTTAAAAATTGAGAATTAGTGATACTTTTTTCAAAGAATTGAGATTCAATGTCATTTTACTATTCATGACAAATTTATTCCAAAAATACCCTCAAAAAGACTTGCAAACCTCACGTATACCCAAATGATTGAAAAGGTTTTCAAAGTCTTTTGAGGGCATTGTTGGACAAAAGTCTTTATGAACAGTAAACTGTATCCCGATTATTTAAAAAAAGTACCATTAATTCTTAATTTTCAAGAATTGACCGCCTAAATCTGAATTATTTTGAAAAAGTATCATTAAAAAACAATTTTCCCCTAAAAGAATTCCATATGACAACCAGGCTGCCGACTAAAAAAAAAGCCTTTTTCTCTAAGATTTTTACTTTTATAACTCATAGCTCTGTAAGGCTCCCAAAACTTGTCAAAAACACCACTGTGAAGGATTTAGGACTTTCCTATGGGCTAAGCCCTATAAAGATAAATTCATGCATACCATAAATTGGGTTATTCTTCCTCAAATAACTATAAAATTTTTAATGGAACTCTTCTACCAAAAAAAAGAGCCTGGGCCTTGATTTCTATGACAAATCTCTTTGGACTAAAATTATATGAAGAATGACAGCTTCCTACCTTGTCATATCATGAGAGATAGAAACAATTCAAATCATCTACTGTTGAGGACCATAAAAGGTGCGCAATTATATCTAATAGCTGGTTGTCACATCAACAATCAATTATATATTTTCTTTGTTTGAATCATTAGTTATTTTTTTGTTCTTTGTTATAGATAGTTATTGAATATCTGGTTGTCACATCAGCAATCAATTATATATTTTCTTTGTTTGAATCATTAGTTATTTTTTTGTTCTTTGTTATAGATAGTTATTGATGTGGCAACCAGCTGTAGTCTACGGTTGGAAAACTTTACAGCTCAAACTTTGATGACCTCACAAGAAAGCAAGGCCCATCCACTAAATCTTTATTTTTTATTTTTTTTACCATTTCTCGTATTCTCTCAGCATCCAAATATAACCTGACACTTGCTTCTCGTGTCCTCTCAGCATTCAAACACATTGAAGCCAATGTCTTCTCTTGAATCACACTGTACAAGCAAACTAAAGACGAAGGCATCTTTAACCTTTGTTAATTATCAGTTCAACGTATTCGACTATGTGCAAGAAAGACCCAACTCGTTTAAATAAAGCATTGTATTCATTTTCTTACAATTTCAATCAAGAAAACTCGCTGATAATCCTTCCTCGTGTCATATGTGATGATATCATTTAGGCCTGTCAGTGCCCAAGTCTTTGTACACCTTGGTGTGTTAAACAGAACTAACAGGAGAGAGAGAGAGGCAATAGTTTTGCAATTGTTAAGATTTTAAATGAATATAAAGAGTTTTTAACTATTTTAACCTTCTATTAGTTAGGGAAAATTGGTTTTTAGTGATACTTTTTCAAAATAATTCAAATTCAATAGACCAATTCTTGATAATTGGGTTTTAGTGATACTTTTTTAACATAATTGAGAATCGGTGTTTACTAAGAGTTTTTTTCTGAAAATGTCCTCAAAAGACTTGCAAACTTTACTTGTAACAAAATGAGTGAAAAGTTTTCAAATTCTTTTGAGGCCATTTTTGAAAGATACTCTTAAGGAACAGTAAAGACTTGCAAACTTCACTTGTAACAAAATGAGTGAAAAGGTTTTCAAAATCTTTTAAGGCCATTTTTGAAAGATACTTCAGAACAGTAAAATGACACCGTTTTTCAATTATGTTAAAAAGTATCACTAAAAACCAATTATCAAAAATTGGCCGACTGAATCTAAATTATTTTTAAAAAACATCACTAGAAACCAATTTGCCCTATATGCCTCATCAACGAATTGTCAGGACTTTTTGGGGAATTCGTGCATGCTTGCTGACAGGCTTCCCAAAGGGTCTATTCTCATTATATATACTAGCAAGGTGCACGTGCAGTGCTGCACGTGAGCATGAATATAGAGGGAACGGTTACAAAGCTGCTTAATTGTTAAATGAAGGGAATTGAGTTGTTATGACAATTACACTCCTATTATTAATGAATCTTAATCATGTGAAGAAGAATGTATTTTGCAAAATTACACATTGCATTTGGCACACTTCCCAAAGGGTCTTCTCCCTTTTTTTTATAGTATATATAGATATATATTATAAATATTGTGAGTGGGCCGGTGAGGAGCCTTCCAATGACAGAATCACAAGCCCAATGCAACCGATGCTTGTGGGAAGGTGACTAAGCATATCTTCTTGTCGGATTCTTGCACCAAAAGTCCCTAAACCTAACCCCAAGTCAATTTAAAATTCAAAATCTCCACATTAGCTCCAATGGCAATGGAGGGAATATCCGAAGGGAAAAAATTTCAAAATGCTGGTGAAGTAAGCTAAGAAAATTTGAAAAGGAAGGTGAAGTAATTTAAGAAAATTTGAACAGGAAGCATCTTTATCTTCATCTATTGGAATCATCTAATTGCCCTAATTTTCCTAAACTCCCCAAAAGAACCCCAATTTTAGTTTCCACCCCACGTGAAACACCAACGAGGCAACAACTGGGAGTTGCAAAACCTAACCATCTCAAAAAAAAAGACAAAACATTTATTTTTTCAACTTTCTTTCTTAATTATTTTTCTCGTTTGCAAAATCTAGGTAGGCTTTTAGTCGTAGATACGCAGCATAATCGCCGAACAGAAACCGGCGGGAACGCCGGGAGAATTCTGCGAAATGTATCGTTAGTCTCTTGCTCGTTGACAGCTCAGACGGCGAGACGAGAAAATCGAACGAGTGAGCTGGGGTATTTGGTTTCATGCACAAGCCGGAAGACTTCGAAAACCAGTAAGCATCGACGAGTTCCTTGAATTATTTGTTATTAGGGTTATCAGGTTTGATTCTGATAATAGTGATTTAATTTATGGCCTGCTTCTATTTTTGGTTTTAGGCACGGAAGTGTTTTGTTTATGAATTTTTTTTATTGAAATAATCAGAACAAACCTCATAGAGAATTGGGATGTTAAAATGGGTTTTCCTGATAAACTTGTGGTTTTTGGTTTGAATTTTTTTTTTTTTTAATTATTCTTTATAGATAATGTTGGCGAGAATCGAAACTGGGAAGAAGAAGGTTAGGGATTCGGGGAATGGGCGATTGTTGAATGAGATTGAGGCAATAAGTAAAGCCCTTTATCAGAACCAAACGCCTCAAAAGGGTTTGATTTGTGCACCTGATGTGCGATCTAAATCGGTCGGCAAATACCATTTCAATGACCAGAAATCGAAACCGGCGTTGGTTAAGGAACAGCCAGCACAGAAGGACAAGAAGCCATCGATATGGAGCTGGAAGCCCTTGAAAGCTTTATCCCATATACGGCATCGTAGGTTCAACTGCTATTTTTCTCTCCAAGTGCATTCAATTGAAGGTTTGTCATCCGATTTCGATGGTGTCGCTCTCTGTGTTCATTGGAAGAGAAGGGATGGGGCGTTGCAGAGTCGACCAGCTAGGGTTTCTCGGGGAATGGCTGAATTTGAAGAAACTTTAACACTTAGTTGTTCTGTATATGGTAGTGGCAATGGTCCTCACCGCTCGGCCAAGTATGAGGCAAAATATTTTTTACTCTATGTTTCCGTGGTTGACGCTCCTGAGCTTGATTTGGGTAAGCACAGGATTGATCTCACGAGGTTGCTTCCACTTTCTTTGGAGGAATTGGAGGAGGAAAAGAGCTTGGGAAAATGGACGACAGGCTTTAAGCTTTCAGGCAAGGCTAAAGGGGGGACCCTAAATGTAAGTTTTTCGGTTGTCAAGGATCCTCGGGTGGAATCCAGTAATAGTAGGAATGTTCTTGACTTGAATTTGAAGCAGAATGGATTGAGTACTTCCAATCCCGTAACAAATGATGATAGGAGCATGCTTAGGCGTGTTGGGAGCCTTTCTGGCAACCCCAACCACCAGTCTCGCCTCACATCTCAATCTGTAGATGAAGTGAAGACTCTTCATGAGGTTTTACCAATTTCTAGGTCAGAGCTTTCCAATTCAATAAGCACGCTGTATCAGAAATTTGATGAAGAGAAGTTGAGTACTTTGGCTGACTATAGTACCAAGTTTGATGATTCCTCTCAACGTGATGAGCCCCTCAAAACAAAGGCTGATACTTTTCCTGAATCCACTAAAGAAAATATTGAAAGTGAGTGTGGGGATACTGATTTTACAATAATTGAGCATGGGATAGAAGCAGCCACAAAGGAACAGGTGAAATCGGAAGAAGCTACTTCAAATAATAATAATGGTCTTGGTGAAGAAATTATCAATCTTGCCGAATCTAGCAGGGGTGATGGCTCAGATCTTGAAGAGCAGACTAAACATCATAACCAAGATGAGCCCCATGGTAGGTATAATAATGAACTTGTACCAGATAAATGCAATTCTGAAAAGGAGTCATGTGCCAAAGAATCTGTCTTGGAAGAGTTGGAATCGGCTTTTCATAGCCTGTCAATTTTGGAGTCAGCAGGGCTAGATTCTCCCCATTGTAAGAGCGATTTTACTCATGAAGAAAATTATATGGAGATTAGATCAAATTATAAAGCAAGGAAGACTGGTAAATCACTTAGCATGGATGATGCCATGGAATCTGTGGCAAGTGAGTTTTTAAACATGCTGGGGATAGAGCATAGTCCATTAGGAATGAGTTCTGACAGTGAACCAGAGTCTCCGAGAGAGCGTCTTCTGAGAGAGTTTGAGAAGGATACCCTAGTTGGTGGTGACTGCTTCTTCAATTTTGATAGCGGAAAGGAGGAGCAGGCCGAATCTGGTGATGATGGTCTAGATGTTTCTACGTGCAGGGACTTTTCAGAGGATTTTGAGCTTTCTTTGGTCATTGAAGCTGCTGAGGAGCATCAGAGAGCAACTCAGGCAATGAGGAGCAAAACAAGGGCGAAAATGCTGGAAGATTTGGAGACAGAAACTTTAATGCGAGAGTGGGGCTTAAATGAGAAGGCCTTTCAGAATTCTCCACCTAACAGCGCTGGGGGATTTGGAAGTCCAATTGACCTACCTCCTGAAGATCAGCTTGAATTACCAACTCTTGGAGAAGGCTTGGGCCCATTTGTCCAGACACAGGACGGAGGATTTTTGAGGTCTATGAATCCCTCTCTTTTCAGAAATGCAAAAAATGGTGGAAGTCTTATCATGCAGGTGTCTAGTCCAGTTGTGGTGCCTGCAGAAATGGGTTCTGGAATAATGGAGATACTCCAGCGTCTGGCATCAGTCGGAATTGAAAAGCTCTCTATGCAGGCAAACAAGCTAATGCCTTTGGAAGATATAACTGGGAAAACAATGAAACAAGTAGCATGGGAAGCTGCATCTAGATTGGATGCATCGGAGAGGTTTGTGGGTTTATAATTGGCATTGCTTAGTTGAGTCTAGATTCCTTTATGGTTTTTTTGTTTCTTAGCCTTTCTTTTTCTGTCACAGGGAATGTTTTTTTCAGCATAAAACAGAGGTTGGACAAGATGCACTTGGCAGCAGAAAAAAGGGCCAAGGAGGTTTACATCAAAATCTGTCTAATGTCTTGACTTCTAGTTCAGTAGCCCGAGAAAAAGGCTCCGAGTACGTTTCTCTAGAAGATCTTGCTCCTTTGGCAATGGATAAAATTGAAGCCCTCTCAATGGAAGGATTGAGAATACAGACTGGAATGTCAGATGAGGATGCACCTTCAAACATCAATCCACATTTGATTGGAGAGCTCTCAGCCCTTCAGGGGAAGATGGCTAACAACTGTGGATCTCTTGGTATGGACGGAGCTGCAGGGTTGCAGTTGTTGGACATTAAGGATGGTAGTAGTGAATCTAGTGATGTTGATGGATTGATGGGTTTATCAATAACGCTGGATGAATGGATGAGGCTGGATGCTGGAATAGTGGATGATGATGAAGATCAAGTTAGCGAGCGGACTTCAAAGATTCTTGCAGCACATCATGCCACTTGCGCAGATTTAGTTTGTGGGCGATCAAGAGAGGACAGGAAAAAGGGCAAAGGTTCTGGCAGAAGATGTGGTTTGTTGGGGAACAACTTCACTGTAGCTCTAATGGTGCAGCTCCGAGATCCTCTACGCAATTATGAGCCAGTTGGTGCTCCAATGCTTTCTTTAATTCAAGTAGAGAGGGTATTTGTCCCTCCAAAGCCAAAAATATACAGCACGGTTTCAGAAAGAAGGAATAACAATGAAGAAGATGATGATTCTGAGCTGGTGCTGAAGGAGGAGATAAATGACAAGGCAAAATATGAGATAAAAGATGAGGAGAAAGGCAGTCCTCAATTCAAGATCACTGAAGTCCATGTTGCAGGTCTGAAGACCGAGCCTGGAAAGAAGAAGCCCTGGGGCACTGCAAAGCAGCAGCAATCAGGTTCCCGTTGGTTGATTGCTAGTGGCATGGGGAAGAGCAATAAGCATCCTGTTATGAAGTCGAAGTCTGTTTCAAAATCGTCTACACAAATGACAACAACAGTGCAGCCTGGGGACACTTTGTGGAGCATTTCATCTCGTGTTCATGGCACAGGTGCAAAATGGAAAGAGTTGGCGGCATTGAACCCACATATTCGCAACCCAAATATTATCATTCCGAATGAGACTATCAGATTGTGCTGAATGAGGCATGCACTGTAAATCCAGTCAAATGTGTGATTGTATTACCTACTCATCCTTCTGTTGGGGAATGAAGGATACAATAGTGTAACTTGCCATACAATAAAATCTACGAAACCACATGAACATTGCTATATCAATGGTCCTACTTTGAGAGGCTTTTGTGATGGAATGTATTCAGGATGGTTCTTGGACTAGATGATCTGCCTGAGGAACCATTCTGTTGTATTTAGCCCTGTTGATTTGTTGATATTGCATCCTCACTATGAAGGGTAATGATAAATGTTTTTAAATATTTCTTAGTTGTTTTTCTTTTTGCGTTTCCTCTACTTGTTATGAAAAGGTTTCTTGGACGCACACATATATGCTTTGCAATCTTTGCCTCTTTGGATTCAACAGCTTTTGTTTGTATTAATGCTTCAGACGTTCTCCAGGTGTTTTCAGTAACAGTTCATGGCTTTTTGTGCAATTTGTTGTTTCTGCTGGAAAACAGCCCTTTTCAGCCTCCTTTCTTAGATTTATCTGGTGATAAGGACCTATCAGCAATCTGGTGGTAAGCTTACAACCTATACTTGATTATTTAGATCGGTTATTTTTGTTTGTTTTTGGATTGTCCCAAATAGATTTCTGGTTTTTATGTGGGACCTGTTAAACCGTAATCCCCTTACCAGGATGTTTGTGAGAGAGGCGAGCATGAATTTTTGTTCTGATCATCTTGGTTGAATGTTGAATCTAACCTGCCTGTACAACAAATCCAAACCCAACCTCACCACCTCTCCCTCAAAACCAACCCCCTCTTCCCCTAGAATTGATGAACCGATTGCTTTTGGTGAAAAATAAAAAACAATACAATATTATCATGCTATTTGGTGGATGATTGCTTTTGGGGTGGTAACCTGTGAATCAGTTCTTATTACTTCTATTACAGGAAAAATGTGTCTTCCAAGATCCCATCTTCTTACTAGAACTGAGATTATAGATTCTTTTCTGTGTTGGACAACATGTACAGCTTTTGCTTAGATGACCGAAAAGCAACTAGGAAGGGCCTCTTTATTTGACATTCTATAACTTCTGAACTCAAAATTGCTTCTTAGAGAGAGGGAGCTTGGTGGTTGTGGACACCCTCATAAGTTGTAATCACGTACCTTGGGTCTTCTCCATCTTTTTCGACTCTCTTCTTCACTGGGCACCCCTCAACTGAACACTTATAGTAGTTCCTGGTCATCACATAATAATACACTTTTAACATTTAGTTCTACTATTTTTAACTGTCAAACTGGAGCTCCTTATTTATCACAAACTCATAGTCCTAGATGATTATCTTACCTAGGATAGGGGTTGTTCTTCACCGTCTTCTTGCCGTACTTCCTCCACTTGAACCCATCATCCAAGATCTCAAACTCAGATTTTGTTTTAAACGCAACCTTCGCTGTATCTTCCTTCTTCATCTTCGCTTCTCCGCGTCCAATTGTCCTAATTGCAAACACACATAATTAACAGTCTTAACTTAAGAGTAAGAGAAGGAAAGACAATCTAATCTACAGATGTAAACATAGCACTTGCTTGCTGCTGCTAGTAGTTTCTTCTTGGTGACTGCTGCTTTTGCTGGAATTGCCGATGTCCCTTGCTGGTGAAATCTGGATTGAAGAAGACCCAGAAACCATAGATGCTGGATCATCCTCTAACGGTTCATCAAAGAACTCAAAGTCGGAAAGATTGAAGTTGGACTGGTCTGCGTAGTCAGTTTCCGGTGAACTCGTAGGCGGAAATCCGGAGTCCGACATTGTGGTGTCAACAGAGAATTTTGGGCGATGTAATAACATGAATGGATTTCTAAGGTATTGCTCTGCTCGTCATGTGAAGTCAAGTTCTTTCTTTTGAGACCTTCCCGCAACATGGAAGGAAACTTCTCCTCTGCTGCCATGAACTGTCCTCTGGGACTAAAAGGTTGGGCCCGGACATTTTTAGTAAAAGGTTTGAGTCGGGTAAATGTGAATCAGGAAGGATGACTTGGGGAAGACCGAAACATGCCCCAACGACCGGGAGGGAATAGAAGTCTTTTATGGCTCACATGGATTGGACGACTTCCTGTGCTTCATTTAATAGGCTGGAAGCATGAAATTTTTAGTTAGGAGTATGTAAAATAAAAAATTAAAAAAACAAATGCAAGGGTTTTTGACATAAAGAAAGAGATCACAAAGAAAGGATTATCCAAATCTCTGCATTTTTTGTGTTATTTTAGAGACTTTTGGGTGTTCCTAAAAAGGAATGAGAGGAAAGTAGCTAAACCATTTATGCCGTTTCCATTGAAATCTTGGGAGAGTTCAACTTAACTGGGGTTGGTTGGGCCAACTTTTGATAAAATCAGGTTCAGTTCAATTTAAAATTTGTTATCTCAAATTCAAGCTGTCCCAGACTTGACCGCAATGTAACGCAGATATCTTGTATTTCACCCATACCCAATATCCAGAGCCTTCCCCCGAACACTCCCAAACTGAACTACAATGTAACATAAATATCTTAATATTTCACTCATACCCAGTATCCATTGACGCCAGCCCAACAAGGTCCTGATCAAGGACATTCGAAAACAGAGCCACCAACCTGAATTTTTTGAGGGTACTAGTTCTGGTTGAGTGACCCAGGAAGGCCCTAATCAAGGAGGTTCAAAAGCGGAGCCACCAACCTGAATTTTTGGGAGGTACTAGTTATGATTGAGTGGGAGTTTAGGGTTAAAAGTTTTTGTATGTGTGAATTTAGAATTTCTGTTATGAAAAACAGTTTGGTATTTTGCATCTAGATTTTAGTGCAATCATCAACATAGGCTTTTCAAACCAAATCACATAAATCGTTTACTTAAATTCTCTATTTTCGTTTATCCTTTTTTTATTTTTTTTTATTTGACTATTTCGTTTAATTATTCGGCAACAAACAATTCATCCAACAAAAATGAAACCACAAACATTATTTTCTGGGTTTGGATTGAGTGTCGATCGCAAACTAATTCGATATATGCAACGGATGTTATAGTCTATCAGATTTCCTCATCGCAGCTTGTTTACTCCAGATTTATGTGTCTAAGGGTTTGCTCTGAATCCAAACGAAACTAATATGCCCTTGTTAGCGAAAGAAGAACTACAACAAACACCTTTTCATTTCACACAGTACTAGAACTGTAGAACATACACGAACATGAAGATTAAATCGTTAACACAGCCACAGAAACAGAGTTTGAAAGACTAAAACCCAAAGCCCCGATACCCAACATCTTCTCAAGAGAACCAAATCAACTCATTCCTGAAGAAAATTAACCTGCAATTAATTGTCAGACGATTTGCCTTTTCAGCAACCTTGACGTCAATGGTCTTAGGTTTTTTGGGTTCTGGTGGGGGCAGCTTCTGGACGGTGACAGGAAGCACACCGTTCGATCAATTGGGTCCGGGGGGCCTAGAAAAGAAAAAAGCGAGACAGCCAGAAAGAAAGGATCAAAATTGAAGATAAAAGCTTGTCGGCACAAATCCATTTTTTAAAAAAGAAAGAAAAAGAGGTATTTTATTTAATGCTACGTTTTTCAAATGCTTCAAGGGATAGATGGCACAATGTCGTGAGGTCTATAGAAGGGTCTAGATAAGATAAAAAATCCACAAGAAGTGAACTGCTAAAAGCAGACTGCATTTCTGAACCCAAATATGGTCGCCGTGTTCAGCAAATGTCTCTTAAATTCGCATCTTAGCTCCCTCAATCTTAATGAAATCGAGGAAGCAGGCATCCCAAACTCACAAGATTCCCCAAATTCTACCCAATCACTCGACTTACAGAAGAAGAAGCTGTCCGAGTCGCAGCAGATTGTCTTCGGTGGTAACAGTACTAACTTCGTTGAACAAGAATCCAATCCTCCCGAATCTGACTGCGTGATCTCCATAAGAGAAAAGCCCGAGCAAGCTCATCAAGACGACGCAGCAAATTCAAGGACCGAGCTTTGCATCTACAGAGTCCCTCGCAGGCTAAGGAGAGTCAACTGCAAGGCCTATGTTCCCCAGATCGTTTCTCTGGGGCCTTACCATCATGATCGCAAGCACCTAAGGGAGATGGAGCAGAACAAGCAGCAAATTCGCCGCCAGTTCCTCAAGCGTGGCAATCACGATGTCAAGATTTATCAGGATTCCATCAAGGACCTTGAGGAAAAGGCCCGCGCTTGCTACCAAGGAACAATCACTCTCGGTAGCGATGAATTCGTGGAGATGATGGTGCTTGATGGTTGCTTTGTACTTGAACTCTTCCTAGGTGCTGCTGACGGATTCAAGCAACTTAAGGACGCCCCCAATTACCCCATATTCACTAGTCCCAGCTACCTGCATTCGATTCAGCGGGACATGATCATGCTTGAGAACCAGATTCCTCTCTTTATACTTGATCGCCTACTAGGCCTCCAGATCGGACGTCCCAACCAGAAAGGTCTTGTAGCCAAGCTCGCACTCGGATTCTTCGGCCCATTAATGCCAACTGATGAACCGCTAGAAAAGAGTGAACGTAGCAAATTGGAGTCATCTCTGGGATCTGAAACAGCTGGCCTTCACTGCCTCGACGTCTTTCGACTTGGTCTGTTGCGATCTCGACCTCAACCTGAACACAGAATATGGATCGAGCACCGGTCGCATGCCGTCCGGGTTGCCGATAAACCACGGCAGCAGCTGATTCACTGTGTGACCGAACTGATAGAGGCTGGGGTCAAATTAGAGAAGAGAAACACAGATCGCTTCTGGGACATCAAATTCGATAATGGGATACTTAGAATTCCCAGGCTCTTGATTCATGATGGGACCAAATCGCTCTTCCTCAACCTCATAGCATTCGAGCAATTCCATCGTGATTGCAGCAATGACATTACCTCATATGTGATATTCATGGACAATCTGATCAACTCTCCCGAGGACGTGGGCCACCTTCATTATTGCGGGATCATCAAGCACTGTCTCGGGAGTGATGCCGAGGTTGCAGACCTCTTCAACCGCCTTTGTCGAGAAGTGGTGTTTGATTTCAATGACAGTTATCTTTCCCAGTCATCGGAGCAAGTCAATCGCTACTACAACCAGAACACCCAGCGAGCCAGCTTGAAGCATAACTACTTCAATAATCCTTGGGCCATAACCTCGTTCATTGCTGCTGTTGTCTCGCTGTTGCTTACCTCTGCACAGACCTTCTATTCAGTCTATGGCTATTATAGGCCGCCCTCCTAAAGAGATGGATTGGAATGTTCGGGTAAATTCAGACTGAATACCCTGAGTTCCAAAAAAAAAAAAAAAAAATTCAGACTCGTACTAATTGTGGTTGAGTGGGAATTTAGGGTTGAAAGTTTCCGTTTGTGCGAATGTGGAGTTTTTATTGTGAAGAAAAATTTTGTATTTTGCATCCAGATTTGAGACATAGGCTTTTCGAACCGAACCACGTATATCGGGATTGGAATATTTGGGTAAATTCAGACTCGTATTAATTATGGTTGAGTGGGAGTTTAGGGTTGAAAGTTTCCGTTTGTGCGAATTTGGAGTTTTTATTGTGAAGAGCAATTTCTTATTTTGCATCCAGATTTTAGATATAGGTTTTTTCAAACCGAACCACGTATATCGTTTACCTCGTTCTCTGTTTTCGTTTCTCCTTTTTATTATATTTGACTTTTTCGTTTAATTATTCCGAACAGAAATGAAACCACAAACATTATTTCTTGGTTTGGGTTGAGTATCGATCGCAAGCTAACTCGATATTGGCAATTGATGCTATGGTCTTCCTTCTCGCAGCTTGTTTGCTCTGAATCAAAACGAAACTAATATGCCCATGTTAGTGAAAAAAGAACTACAACAAACAATTTTCCATTTCACACGGTACTAGAACATACGCGAACAACATTGCTTAGAAGATTAAATCGTTAACACAGCCACACATACAGAGTTTGAAAGACTAAAAGCCAAAGCCCCGATACCCAACATCTTCTCAGGAGAACCAAATCAACTCTTTCGTGAAGAAAATTAACCTGAAATTTATTGTCAGATGTTTTGCCTTTAAGCAAGCTTGACTTCAATGGTCTTGGGCTTTTTGGGTTCTGGTGGAGGCAGCTTGTGGACGGTGACAGTAAGCACACCGTTCTGGCAAACAGCGGAGATGGCATCCATGTTTGCGTTCTCCGGCAGAACAAACTTCCTCATAAATTTGCCAACTCTCCGCTCCATTCTCAGGTACTTTGCCCCTTCTTTCTCCTCCTCCCTTTTGCGCTCGCCGCTGATGACCAGCACGTTGTCGTCCTCCACCTGAACCTTAATCTCTCCGGACTTGATCCCCGGCATGTCGATGACGAACACGTAAGAATTGGGATACTCCTTCACGTCGGCCGGAGTTGAAGCCATTGCCTTGGCGTCGCGTACGTAAGTCCGAGTAGGAGCGTTGAACGACTTCTCGGCCTCGTCGGAGGGGTCCATCAAATGCTGGAGAGTCGACACAAGGGGTGACTCCAATCCCATTATCCTCAAATCCATTCTTCTCGATCCGAAAATATCACACAGATAGAGAGAGATGCTTTCGCTAGCTAGATCTTTGTGTTTCTTCGATCACACTTGATTTGCGTTCGTTTGAACCCCGAAGCGATTATATAGGGGTGGGAAGAAGAGTGAGGAAGTTTCTGGACGCAGATAATCGTGTCGGTGACTTTAATCAAATTAATGGGTCGACGAGGTTCTGCTGGTAAAAGAGTCGAGAAGACAGTCGAAGGTTCTGATACTCCATTGAGGACGGATTGGGAGGGAAGGGACATATTGGTTGTGGGCTTAGACAAACCAGATTATAATTGTGCGCGCAATCCCGATATCGTGGCCAAGCAGCCACCGAGTTCCAGAAAGTTCACTGAATACCATTTTTTGTTTTTTCATTGGAAACTTCTTTCAATGAATCAAAACCCTTACACCATCCTATGCGATGATGCTCCAAGTCCGGAAGTCATTAGCTGTTGGTTAAAAAATTAAATGGGATATTTATAGTTAACCCCTTCAGGTTTCCCATAATCCCGTCTCCCCCCTGAGGTTTCTAAAATATAGTTTAATATACCTTGAGGTTCTCCCAATCTCCTCTTCTAAAAGTTTACTCTCTTGCCAACCTTATCAATATTAAAATTGTAACAATCCAACCCTTAAAAGGGGAAGATGGTACAGACAGGTAATCTCAAGGTGGTAATGATGTTTCAAAATCCTCAAGAATGAAATTAACATTTTCTAAAACCTCAAAGGGGAAAATTGTAAACATCTCAAATTAAAAGTAAAAGGGAAACTACTCAGCCCAATAAAGATAAAATATTTATTATTTTAAAATAAAAAACTTGAATTATTATAACAAATGAGTTTCACCTGCCAAAAAATGTTGATCCATTAGGTCTTCTAGAAGTGGGATAGAACCCCTGGTAGTTTTGGATCGAGTTGTGGGGGGTTTTTAATTGGTTAAGCAGCCTTCATTTGCCCCTAATGTTTTGGGTTTTGTAATTCATAAATACCATTGGAGGTGGGTTAAGTTTTGGACTGACCCAACTATGCCGCAAACACGACCTTAGCGAGTCAGATCGTTTATGAGCCTTGTCATTAACGAGCCGAGCTTTTGTGAGTTAAGCTGAGCTCAAGAATTTTTAATGAGTCTAAACCGAGCTTGAGCCAAAAAAATTTTAATAAGATTGAGTTGAGCCTGAGACTTGCTAGCCCAAGGTTTTATGAGCTTTCATATTAGTTTCTAGAGAAGGTCTCAATAATGAGAAACTCTGGGCAGGATTTGGACTTCAGATGATTTGTAACAGTTAGTTAACCACAATCCATTGCCAGCTAAAAACATTCACCAAGCCATCATCATCATCAAATTCTCTTGGATCGGCAACACAAATCTTGTGTCTTATTATATATATCTTAACCATCAATTCCTAGCAGTTAGCATTAGCTTGATGTTATTACAATAATGCTTAATTTTACTTTTTTTTTAATTTTTGTTCTGGGTTTTGAGAAGACACACAAATGTTAGATACAAAATAAGGATTATTGGAGTATTTTGCAGGCTCTCTCCCCTAGAAAGTCAAAAGCCAGAAAGCTATAAATCAGAATACATTTATCTCTAATCAAGCATTCATCCACAAATTTCATAAATTTATCTCACTCAGACGTAAGTTCTGAATCATACAACGATCTAATTATTTCACACCAGTCATGGTTTACAATCAGAAGAGACAAAAACCACCTCAAACCTTTTCTTCATTCTGGTTCGCTGATGCTGCTCGCCTTCCCCTTTTAACTCTGACCAATCTTAAGACCAAGCGGATAACGTGTACAAGAAAAAAAACGCCAATTATCGCCAATATCAATAACGTTGGAATTAAAAATGCAAACATTATGTCGGACGTTGGTTCACCGGGCAAAGTGGCACTGATCGAAGACAAGTAAGCAAACGCCATGAAAAAGATGGCGATCCACATGGCTGCCGTCAAAACCCAGTTGCAGAACCAACGCCGGCGTGTGGATCCGCTCATAACCACAAGGATTATACTCAGTGAAGCAATCAAAGCTACTGAGTTGGAAATCAAGAACATCTGGTAAGATCCTCCCTTGTTTAGGGACGCTATAGATATTCCCGCACGCTGATTAGATCCGTCACTATCTTGAAAAACACCACCTGGAGGATTGATTCCAGCCAGAAACGCCACCACTGCCACGAGTGTAGCCGACACCATTAAAGCTGCTCTTCGCTGTCCCGACCAACCCTCATCCGGCTTCGAATTCATTTCCTCTACTTGCTGACTCAAACTCTCGGAATTATCTGCCTGTGTCACGATTTCACGGTGTGGTGATGCCGCCATTGCTGCGTGGGAAGTGTTGTTACCTCTTAAAGCTGCTGCATCTCGAAGCAACTCTCGGATCTCCATGCTCTTCAAATCTCTTGGACAATGTTCTATCACATCCATGGCGGTGAATCCGTTCCTGTTTAAGGAATTTACCTTAACCCCAACTCTGGCTAACAGGTATCTCGTGGTCTGCAGAAGCAAGACAGAGGTCAAAAACCCAGAAGGAAGAAGAAAAGTGTAAATTTCTGAGATAGAGGTCATACCTCTACTTGCTTGTTGGCTACAGCGAGATGCAACACGGTGTTGCCTTCGTCGTCAGGAGCGTTGACCAGGTCGACGTCGCTCACCGAGTCGACCAGCAACCGAAGGGCATCAACTCGGTTGTGCTTCACGCACAAGTGCAGAAGAGTCTCGCCATGATCGAACCGCTCGCGAGTCACTTGGGGTCGAATCCGAATCAACTCAGTTATGACATCGACTCGGCCTTTCATGACGGCTAGATGGAGAGGTGTTCTTCCGTCTTGATCGCGAGCAAGGCACATGTCAGGACCCACCCGCAATAATTCTCTTACGATATCGACGTAGCCTTCGGCGGAGGCCAGATGAAGGGGCGAGCATCCTTGTGAGTCTAACTCGAGAGCGAGTTTAGACTTGAGGCTCAGAAGAAACCTTGTGAAGTCCAGGTGGCCACGCATGACGGCGATGTGCAGAGGAGTCTCGTTGAGCCAGGAGACGGAAGTCCTGTCGAGAACGAGTTCATCTTCTTTGATCAGCTCGCTCAAAGAGGCTACGTCTCCGCTCAGTGATGCTTGGTAAAGCCTTGTCTCCATGATACCCTCCTTCCTCTCCTGTCGATTGTTGATGGGCTTCTCTCTCTCTCTCCTCTCTCTCTCAAAGACAACCTTCTTATATAATAGATGTAGTTTTTTAATAGATGGGACTTGCTAGTATAGGACACGGTCCACACTGCATCATAAGATATCAATCCTACGAGTAATGATCGTGTAAATTGAATGTAAGAATGACAAGTGTGTAATCTATGAATATTCTGATATGCGAGTCAATCCTCAAACAAGGGTTTGACTCGGCGACACGCTTCACGGCTCAAGTTATTAGAAGCTCAAGTTGATCCACTTGATCCAACGATTAAACCAAGCTCCAATCTCACAGGCTTGCATGGTCCCGCGGTGCTTAACTGCTGATAAGCGACAAGGCAACGCGTTGGATGTCGAGTAGGTATCCGGGAGTCCGGGACCACATGAACGCGTGTTCCATCCAAAAGAGCGTTTGCTTGTGAAGTGGATAAGTTTGCTGGACCGTTGTTTAGTATAGGTCAATTTTGACCGTTTAAAGCCAATCGGTACACGGCTCATGACCACTGACCAGCAAGTTGGTCAAGTCTATGGAAAACTCCACCAAAGCGCGTAAGCACCTTCCTTCCTTCATTTGCAAAAGAAGCAGAAATTAAAAAAAAAAAAGGGAAATTTAATTTTTAGTGGTATTTTATTAAACTATTTAAGATTTAGTAGGCAAAGTTTTAGGTTTTAACTTTTAATACACCTTTATCAAAATAATTAATTTTTAGTGTCCCATTTAAAATTCTTCCAAAAATACCCTTATACAATTTACTTCCGAGACTTGTACAAGCAATAAATTGACTTGTATAAGCCATTTTAGACTTGTACAAGTAATAAAATGACTTGTACAAGTCAAAAATTAACTTGTACAAGTCAATAAAGTGACTTGTACAAATCATTTGGATAAGTAACATAAAGGCATTTTTGGAATAGTTGAATTATAATAGTGAAATGGCACTAAAAATTAATTATTTTGATAAAGGTATACTAAAAGTTAAAACTCAAAACTTTTCCTACTAAATCTTAAATAGTTTGATAAAGTACCACTTACGCGTAGTTTTTTGGGAAATTTGGTTTTTAGCGATAATTTTTCAAAGTAATTCAGATTCAGTCACCCAATTCTTTTTAATTGAAAATTAGTGATACTTTTTAAAATAACTGAAAATCAATGTCATTATGAATAAAATTTCTTCCAAAAATACCCTCAAAACACTTTGAAAACTTCACTTGTAACAAATTGATCAAAAAGGTTTTAAAGTGTTTTGAGAGTATTTTTGAAACAAACTTTTCATGAATAATAAAATGACATTGATTTTCAATTATTTTAAAAAATATCACTAATTCTCATTTAACAAGAATTGGGCAACTAAATCTGAATTATTTTTAAAATATCACTAAAAACCTATTTTCCCTAATTTTTTTACCAACTAAATGAGAATTGGCCATGAATTCAGGGTATTGGGTCAAAGTCCACCATCCTAGCATCCTAATATGGTATAAGAAAATAAAGTTGCAATCTAATCAATACTTTAAATTATTGGTCTAGTGGTAAACGCTCGATTCTAACAGTTGATATTAGAATCAAGTTTCGAGTTCAAGTACCTCGGAAAACATACAATGAAGGGAGAGTGAAATAAAAAAAAAAGGAAAATTGATAGACATTTTCTGCCTTTGTCGATAGGAATGATAACTTGTAATGACAATTAAGCAATCTTTGTTGAGCATATGAGCAGAAAAAGTGGACAAAAAAAATAAGTATAGCAATGCTTTAATTTACCATTTCGACTTGGCTTTCAATTCAGGAATTTTTTTTTTTTTTTTTTTTTTTTGGGTTTTGTCAAGAATAAGTGGCATAAACCTCTTAGTATAAATAATTAAATATTAAAGTTATGAAGATGGTTTTGACTTCGCGAGAATAGTATGCTTTAATTGGTTTCTTTATAAATTATTATTATTATTTTTTAATTTCATGGATGAACGCTTGGTTGTTGCGTGCTGCAGAACTTTTGGCGAAGAAGACGCGGGTTATTGACTTTCAACCTTCAATTATTCTAACCCTAAAATCGGTTCGAAATCATTGAAAATCCATCCCACCTTTTCAATTCCATTGAATGATTCTCAAAGCATTATAAACAAAACCGGATTCACAACAGATTCATGGAACCTTATTTTTGTTACAATATTAAATAACACCACAAGTTTTACAAGTCATAATCCATAAAATCAGGCTAGACTCGGCTTCTCATAACCCTTGCCTTCGTTCTGGTCTGATGCAGTTAGCCGTTGATTTCGAAGCTTCAATCTCTTCATCAAATATTTGACAAAGCGAATAGTGTACACAAGGAAAAAAATTCCAAGCACCACCAACAACGTTAATGCCATAAAAATTGCAGCGACGAAGGGGCCTGGTCCCCCTTCTGGTACGAACTCGAAGAGTGAAGTCATGTAAGCGAACGCCAAGAAAACGATGCTGATAAACATGGCTGCCATCAATACCCAGTTACAGAACCCACGCTGGAGCACTGGCCGTCCGCTCGTAACCATAAGGATTATAATCAGTGAAGCACCCAAGGATATTGAGTTGAAAATCAAGAAATTCCGATAATTTTCCGGCGATTTTTGTGACATTATGGACACTCCAAGATTACGATCGCCAGGGCCATCGGCTGTCCAAACACCACCTGGTGGGTTGACTCCAGCTTGAAACGACATGACTGCCAAGAGTGTTGCTGTCACCATTAACGCTGCTGCTTGCTCCTGTTTCGACGAACCCTCGTGCTTTCTTGACTGATGCTTCAAGCTGGTGGAAGAATTCGGCAGTGCCGTCCCAACTTTGATCTGTTGTGATGTCGCCATTGCTGCTACCTTATTGGATCTTAAGGCTTCTGCATCCCGAAGCAACTCCCGGATCTCCATGCTTTTCAAATCTCTTGGACAATGTTCTATCATATCCATGGCTGTGAAGCCATTCTTGTTCGAGGAGACTGGGCATCGTCTACAGCGCATGCTGTAGACAGCCCCTCACATGATCGTGTGGGGCCCCCCAAATGTATGGTGGGCCCCCCCACTGAATGTGAGGGGGTGTACGCAGCATGCGCTGCAGAGGATGAACGCTCGTTCGAGGAATTAACCTTCACTCCCCCTCTGGCTATCAGGAATTTTGTGGTCTTCAGATAAAAATTGACATTTCGATTCAGACAATTGAAAAAGAAATGGAAAAAGAAGAACAAGAAAAAGACGAAAATCAAACATGTTAAAATAAACAAATCATAGGATTATACGATACGTACCTCCAGTTGCTTGTTGGCGACAGCTAAATGCAACGCGGTGTTACCATCGTCGTCGGCTGCGTTGACAAAATCGACGTCGCTCACCGACCCGACCAGCAACCTCAGGGCCTCTACTCGGTTATGCTTCACGCACAAGTGCAGAAGAGTCTCCCCGTGATCGGACCGGTCCCGAGTGACTTGGGGTCGAACCCGAATCAACTCAGTCATGACCTGGACTCGGCCTTTCAGAGCAGCAAGATGGAGAGGTGTTCGCCCGGCTTGATCGCGAGCAAGGCACATGTCAGGACCCACTCGCAGTAATTCTCTTACAATATCGACGTAGCCTCCGGCGGAGGCCAGGTGAAGAGGCGAACATCCTTGCGAGTCTATATCGAGAGCGAGTTTGGGCTTCGTTCTCAGAATCAACTTTGTGAAGTCCAGATGTCCACGCATGACTGCGATGTGCAAAGGATTCTCGTCGAACCGAGTGACCGAAACCCTATCCAGAACCTGTTCGTCTTCTTTGATCAGCTCACTCAAAGAGGCTGCGTCTCCTCTCAGTGATGCCTCGTAAAGCCTTCTCTCCATCCTACCCCTCTCTGTTGTTCGATATATCCTCTTCTTGCTTCTCTCTCTCTCTCCTCTTGTGGCTTCTCCCTCTATGCAGATTCGTCCATTCGGTGAGAAATACAAAAGCTTTATAATCGATAAGCAAAAGGTGGACACGATTGGGACGAGGAAAGAGATCAGGTGCTTCAGGGGATGCAAATTTTCCTCTTGACTCAATCAAAGAATGTAACATATCCAAAAGAAAGACCAGATCAGCTGGTCTCTCACGCTGCAACATCTGCAGCAGCAGTGTACTCGGAGGCCTCTTGCACCTGTGCGTGCACTTGTTTTTACCGTTGGACCAACAAATATTCCAGTCTAATGGCTCCGGTAATTTGAACGTCAGACCACAGACTCAGCATACGTCTAGACTCCAAGCACCAGGCCAACGCGTCGAAGTACAATAGCGGAGCTTCACGAATGGATAAGTCTCGTAGCAACGCCGTTAACGTTGAATAATGGCGGAAGGGCATCTGGATCGTCGATGTTATGGTGGCGTGTCCCACCATGAATTGAAATTAAAAAAAAAACAATTTGTGGGGCCCAGCGGAAAACCCGCAGCTTATTTACTCTACACTCCATTTTTTTAATCGATGGGATCCACAGGCATTATGTCTTGATGGAGAGTACGCTTATAGGAACTTTGATAGAGCTAACCGACCCAGCTTACGGCGAAACCAACCTCACATTCTTATATCAGAATGTATTTTATTTGGGTCGATTTGAACCTAGCCTTGTACTCAACAAATTGAGTTCAATCGAATTACCAATTTGGGTTTCAATTTCAATCAACTGATTTGATCTGACCTAACCCTAAACTTATAAAGCCCGGCCCGATCTGGTCTATTTACAGCGCTAGATGATTGATACCAGTGCGCTTTGTCCACTTTACCAATGGATTCAAGCCCGGCCCAACCTGTACCGCCTCATATATCTATAGAAGATTAATGGGCCCCACTAGTCATCTCTGTCTTTGTAAGAAAGCCAACACGAATGGCAGCAACCACGTGTCAAGCAAAAGCTACTTGTCTCGTCATCTCCCAAAACCCTAAATGGATTCGGACCTGTAACCGACACGTGGTCGTTTTCCCTTGATCTCCGAAAGGGCAAAATCCTCCATGGAAGGCCCAGATCTCTAATCCTCTTACATCTAGCTCGCAGTCTCGCTTCCTTTTTTTGGTAAAGCTTTCGATCCCGGTTAACCACGAACCCTATCTCTCTCTCTCTCTCTCTCTCTGATTCAGGTTACCACAGACTCCGCAAAACACTCTCAGGCCGGATTCACAAACTCTCTTCCTTCCTCTCTACTGTAAACATACCTTCTTCTGTATCTCTGATGTATACAACTTTAGATTTGATCGGCGATATCTGCTCATTTCGGCTGGTTTCCCCATCGGTGGTCGGAACCGGGAGGGACGACGATGAATGTCTTTGGATCTCCGGTAAGAAGCATCGCTGATTTGAATGATTGTTGCGAGACATGCTTGATCCGTTCCTTGTAATTCACTTTTTATCCAAATTTTGGTTCTGGAAATGGAAAAAGAGTAAATCCGTAACCTGAATCCTCCTTCTTAAGAACTAATTTTTGAAATCGAAAACCCTGTATGATACGAAAATCATTATTGTAAAAATTCAGAGTTTAGATTAGAGATAAATTTTTTTGTTCTTTGTAGAGAATTTTTTTTTAGGAAAACTTTGTGTATATAGTTAGGGTTCTAGATTAACAGAAGAGAAGCGGGTAAGAGAACGGAGAATGGTGATTGAGCTTTCCAATATCTGATATCGGAAGTGGCGAAGATGAGCTTGGGTGCTGCGGAAGAAGATTCGGCACAGGAAATTCATCTACCTGCCGATATCGATTGGCAAATGCTGGACAAATCGAAGTTTTTCTTCCTCGGCGCAGCTTTATTCTCCGGCGTCTCTGCCACTCTCTACCCTGTTGTGGTCCTCAAAACAAGGCAACAGGTATCTCAGACTCAGCTCTCCTCCATCAGAACCGCCTTTTCGATCCTCCGTCATGAGGGTATCCGAGGCCTCTACAGAGGCTTTGGAACTTCCCTAATGGGAACGATCCCTGCTCGGGCACTCTACATGACAGCGCTTGAGGTCACGAAGAGCAAGGTTGGAACAGCTACGGTTCAATTAGGGCTTCCAGAGCCAACAGCTGCAGCGGTCGCAAATGCTGCTGCAGGCCTTAGTGCTGCCATGGCTGCACAGCTCGTGTGGACCCCCATTGATGTTGTGAGCCAACGTCTCATGGTGCAAGGCAGCAGTGGCCATCCAAACAGTCCCAACGTAACTCCTTGTAAGTATCGCGGTGGAGTCGACGCCTTCAGGAAGATTGTCAGTGCCGATGGCTTCCGAGGTCTGTACAGGGGATTCGGTATGTCGATTCTGACATACGCGCCGTCTAATGCTGTCTGGTGGGCATCTTACTCTGTGACGCAGAGACTGGTTTGGGGTGGAGTTGGTTGTTATTTCTGCAAAAAGGACGATGAGGGTAACAGCGGTAACAGCAGTTTCAGGCCGGATTCGAAGACGGTGGTAGCAGTCCAGGGATTGAGTGCCGCCATGGCGGGTGGGGTTTCGGCTTTAATTACAATGCCACTTGATACAATTAAGACAAGATTACAGGTTCTGGACGGAGAAGACAACGGACGCCGGCCACCCACGATGGGACAGACCCTTCGGAATTTAGTTAAAGAAGGAGGTTGGACTGCTTGTTACAGAGGATTGGGCCCAAGGTGGGCTTCCATGTCCATGTCTGCAACCACGATGATCACTACTTATGAGTTTCTGAAGAGGCTCTCCGCTAAGAATCAGGAGAGCTTTACTTGAGCAGGGTGTCTCGAAACCTAGAATTTGAAAGTAAAGTCATGAAGCAGATTTTAAATTCTCTCAGCTCTCGTCTCCTCCTGGGTCCTTGCATATGTTGGGTTTCCGTTCGGAACCCTTGTTCTCCGTTGTAGATTTCCTTTCCGTAAGCGGTTGCTTCCTGTTTACTCCTTTCCTTGTCTTTACTCGTACTCAATGTTAATATATTTGGTTTATGTTGGATCTTATCCTCAACCTCAGGCTTTTGGGATGTTTTTATATATTTGTGTGATGTCGAAATGCTGAAAGCAGGATTTGATAGAAGATGTAACTGTATCCGAATGATTGATTGGAGTTTGAGGTGGTTCTTTCTTCCATAATCCCAAGTAAGAACACTTTCTATTAGGAACTTATGAGAAGCAAATCGTCTGCTTCTCTGCTTCTCTGATGTGGTCATGAGATGTTGTCATGTGGAGCATTTCATAGGTAATGTTTTTTACCATGTAGGGCCCACTTAAAACATTTACAACATTCAAAAAAGACTAACCATGAGATGCTCCACTTGATAGCATCTCACGGTTTCATGACAGATGATTTCATTCCAAACTTATGGGCTGTGTTTGATATAACCACCTGGGTCGGTAAATGATTTTTGGGTCTAGAAGTGTTTTAACGGTGCACATATAATGTTTGGTAAACATTTTTGCAAAGGAATTCTTAATGAGAGCTTCACTGAAATGGTAATTCGGATTCCATTGAAGCAGGGTAGTCAGGCTGTCAGAGCTTCTCTAATATGTTTTTGTGAAAATCAATTTGTGTATTTACGTGATGTTTGTTAAAAATGTTTTATATCCACCAGCAACTAGCAGGTGGCGCATACGAGGACGTAATTGTTTGGGACATTTAAGGGCTTAATCACCGTTGACGAGAATTTTGTATAAAGTAAATTTTAAGAAAAAAAAAGCCTAGTTAAAGACTTACCTACTTGCGTAGAATCATTTTTACTTCTAGGAAAATAATAGCAAACATGGCCCAAAGACTTACCTACTTACATTATTCAGGAAGGTCTAGCTCAAATGTGCCTGAACCTCAAACCATTAGATGCTGTCAATCGGTTACGTCTCTTGGTACGAGAACACAAATAAGATTATTCCAATATTGTGGATTCAGTGGTCAAGAACCGAACTAAAGTGAACCAAAAATATGTAAACGAAGCCCTACAAGCAAACCAAGCATCAAACCAATTCCAGGAACACAACACAAGTACCAGATACTTCATGGAAATAAGGTGGTGAGATCAAATTGAAAAAAAAAGGAAACAATTTCATCCTAGAAAAAAGTAGCACCATATCTGACAGCTTCTCAAGACCCAGAGTACTCGTACACATGCCTTGACAAGCATGGCACAATAAAGAAAGAACAAACCTAACAGACTGACAGTTAGCAAAAGTTTAAGATGAGAGAATACAAAGAAAGACCCACTTCCCTTGGATATCAAGGGCGAGCTCTCTTGTTGCTGCAAGATGGGCACTTGTATTGCTTGATGTGCTCAGCTCTAGCAGGCGTGATCTTCACACACTTTCCATGGAACCACTTCTCGCACATGTCACAGCAGATCCAGAACTCATCTGATGCATAATTCTCCCCACATGCGCCACACAATGTCTCCCCGTGCTCATCTTCCTCTTCCTCATCCAAACCCTCTTCTTCGTCCTTTGGTTGCATCCCTTTTGAATATTTTCCCTGAGATTCGGACACCCGCTGCTATTGTTGCAAAGAAAAAGATACAATGATGTAAAGGATAAATACAGTGGACGTAATGGATTTTAAAACAAGCATAAAAATAAACCAGAGAATCAAGGTGCTGCTTTGGTACAAAAGTGCAGAAGGGAGCCCACCATATAGCATGAGCATGTAAATATAATGCCTATGGAAACCTCATTTGCAAAAGTAAACATTGTGGAACCCCGTTCCCAAAAGATCACACAAAATAAACACCAAGTCAACCAAAAGGAACAGCAGCCTTGCACTCCAGCAAGACACTCTTAGAAACCCAACTAGACATGGAACATGTGACAACATACCCTAAGAAAGCCACTTGTCCATGTGCGGTTCTGACGACTTTACCTCAAATACAAAGTTGCAGTCCCAATAACATTTGCCACATGGTAAAAACACTTAGCTAAATTACCATCTCCTTACATGGAAAACTCAATAGATACTTTTAGTCATGACTATTTAATACATATACATTAATGGATCATGCAAGTTAAAATATTGCACACAAGGAAGGTCCCAAAAGTCACAAGTCAGGTAGAACAGTATCCAATGGTCCTCTGTCAGGAAGACAAAGGATACCCTTCACCAAAATAAAGTCCACTTCAATACCTACCTTCCATCCCTTCCTATAATGATAGTATGACATTGACACGTTGAAATATATTAATAACATGAAAAAGGCATTACTAGGCTGATGTATCGGTATAAACGAAAACCACTGACAGAGTTCATATTTGGACCACTGCATGAAATTCTGCAATCCAGAGTCAAGGTCTCCTGTAACCTGACTAATCATAAGTTATTAACCTAATACATTGACACTTCCAGTAAAGAAATCTACGCTATGCTCCCGAAGTATGCCATGCAAATAAAATACCTGCCAATAACCGATGGGTGATACTAATTATTTTACCAGATTCAAAAGCTAAATGGATAAGATCTTTTACCAATTTAGAGTTTGGCTTGGATTTGTTGCTGCCATGATTTGAAACTGACGACTTTTCCTTGACCTGTTTCTTTGCAGTTCCCGTCACAACCTCAAATATTGTGGGCAGATCATTGATCATATTAAAGAGACGTTTCCTGAGCACAAAATCTGTCAGTTTTTTATTTGGTATATATCATGATATATCAAAAACAGCACATCAAATCATAATATTACAAGTATTAATACAAATGTGCTCCATAAGCCCAAGCACCACAAGTAAAATTTATTTCCAATGCTTTAATCATTAATACGATTGATTAATGAAACATCTTTTTGATATGTTACCTCAATGAAACACCTCATGGAGCACAATGTTAAGGCCAAAATCATCCCAATAATTGGCACGTTATCTCACTGAAATATATCTTTGCTTTGTTCATATTGTACACAGCACAGTCGCAAGCTAAAAAAAATTTCTCACCATTCTCATTTAGTGCTCTTTGATTAAAAAAAATTTAGAAGAAATCTGCACTAAAATTATATGCTTTCTGACCCATTTGCATAGTTTGTTCTTAAATCAGCATATCAACTCACGACCAGAATCAAAATTCAATTCATATTTGTGCTCAATAAAGAAGATATATGAGGGAACTAATCATGCTCTTGAACCACACAAGAAAAATGAAATAATACCTAACTGTGACCTAATAGCAACTCTTGGATCATATGGATGAGATATCATCCAAATAAAATAATAACCAACAGGTAAGGCCATGGAAGATGAGCATAGAATGCCAGTGAACATACGTGTTGGTATACCCAACTTACCAAACAAAGGATCTTTTGCGAACACAAATTTATGTGAGATTCAAAATTCAAACTAAACTTTTTTTTTCTTTTTCCTCCCTTTGGTAAGTGGTTTGTAAGCACTCACACACAGAGAAGAAATATAATAATTTAGGTGAAATTTTAACTACACAGGTGAAGTGAGATCAACCCTTTGCTTTTTTGGCTTATATTAAGTTTGGGGCTGAGATTGAATACTTAATAGGGATCAACTTATTTAAGGAGATTCTAGTTTTTTCTGTAGTCCGCTTTTGCAATTTTCTTGTTCTCCTGGGGTTTCAAAAATTATTCAGTTCTTCCCTAGTTTGGGCTGAATGGGATTTCGTGGTTGAGTATTTCCTTGAAATCAAGACTCTCGGATTTCCTTTATTTCTGTGTTCAGACTCTTCTACAAGCAAGTAACATTAGAGTTTGAGAATCAGACAGCAGAAATATTGGCCCACATAAATTGGGAAATTTAAAGGGTTCCAAATTCCCAAATTGCAAACTTTGTAAGATAAAAGGTAGATATTATGCCCACCTGTAACTACGAATTCTATGAAGAAAGAAAAAATAGTAACAGGCATTTTAAGTAAATCAAGGATCAAGATCATTGCAATGGCTACAGACAAGTATGACTCACAGATTGGATCAAGATCTAAATCTTTTCCAAATATGGAGAAGCTGACAATGTAAACAGGCATGTTGGACGAGTATGGACCTGGAAACTTCAGATTCAATCGAACTCAAATCAAGTCTGGATCTACACTCATCAAACTAAATCAAACCCAATAAAAGGCAAGTAGGTATCATTAATAATAATTATAATAAGTTCCCCCTTCAAAGAATTCTGATTCATTTTTAATCTTTTCAGATATGGAATTTCATTTAAAAATATATTGTTTCTGGTCATTTTTTAACAGTTCCAATATCATGCTGCCAGTTTGATAGAGAAAAAGAATACACATAATTTTAACATATATCAACTTATCGAGTAACAATCACAAGCACTTATAAGCTTCAGAACCAGATCTTAATGTCTTAAGTCTGAATTATCACATATTGCAATAAGATGTGGTATATGACTGATGGAACCATAGTGAGACTAATTCCCATGCAATACCAAAATCTTCTTTGACAGTCCACAGTCAAGGCCTATATATGTCCTAGGAGTTTCCAGCATGGGTTGTATTAGTCACCACGCTGGCAGCAGACTAATGCCCATGCAATAACAAAATCCTCTTGACTGACACAGTCAAGACGTATATATGTACTCCAAAGTTTTAGAGTATGCAACAAAGCCATAACTTGGTAACTGACACTAATAGGAAAACTAGACTGCCAATATCCATCACTTCTTTTCAGCAAACCGGCATGGGCAAGACATCTGAAAATGCCCAGATACTAACCCTATTGTGGCAAAACAATGCTGAAGCAACAAAAAATCCAGTAATTAAATTTTCTAATACCATATATACTGACTTAAGATTATTAATGGATATAATAATATGAAAAAGAAATGATGTTGGCAATGAATAATGAATTCAATACTAAGGGTTAAAATGACTTAGCCTTGCGCGAGCCCAATTTCTGCCAGCTTCCAAGGCAACAGCCAGTTTCCAATAACTAACTTTGCACAGGCAGCAGCAGCTGCCTATGGAGGTATGTTCCACCCGATGCAATATTGGCAAGAATCTATCCTCAAGATCATATTAGGACTCAGATGGCTGATGCAAAACAAGGAGAGAAAAGCCATCACATCTTCAGTAAACAAGGCAACAGCATGGTTCCCAGTATATACTTTGGGCTCCACTGTCATATGCAAACGAAGGGCTGAACTTATACCATACAGTCTTCTGACGGAACAAGCAGGTTCACCAGGGACGATGTCACCTAGGGTGTCGTTAGGCATTTTTACGATTAAAGTACTTTTAATTTTACCACTTTTGTAAGCCCCAAAATAAATTACAAATAAAATATCAATAAAAAATTCCATTTTTCAATTAGAGTGGACACAGATGGGAAAACAGCACCCATCAAAGTGAGAAGCAAAGACTTTAGCACCGTGAGAACCTTACAAATTATCAAAAGTTGTATACAACAGGCATAATGGCCATACAACGAAGAGTGTCAGTTCATAGTAAAAAGGAATCACTTATGGTTTCCACTACCAATAAATCTCCAAACCACCCATTATATTATCAAGCTTATACCATATTTTATATGCCATAAGATGGGGTAGATGCCTTTCAAAAATATTTATCAAGTCTTTCAGCACAAATCAAAGTGGTTGAAACAAGTAGCCATATAGCATAATAAATGAAAAACCAATTAAATCAACAAATGGATAGTATTAGATGTTTAAACATTCATGTTTCTTTCTCGCCGATATTAAAAACTTCAATATTTACAAGAAAATATCTAAGTAAAGAAAACAGTATACCTGTCATTCTTATCAAATCCAAATCTTGCACCAAAATAAAATGCCACAGCGAGTAACCATGCATCACTGTGCACAGCAACCAAGGATAACCAGTCTTTTTCTTGCATCCCATCTCTAGCAAAGTTAATACCTAATGCAGGCTCTGGGAGCTCTGGAGGAACCTCCTCAGCTGGTAAATTCACTTCCCATTGCTCGCCAGGAAATCCATATAAGCAGAGATTCTCTTTCTCTGTAAAGAACACCATTATTCAGATATGAAAAGAATTTCTATTTAAACAAGAAGTCAGACAGCATAGATTTGGCATGAGAAAAGAATATGACAACTTTAATGACAGGCATATAAAAATCGTGAAAGAACAAAACAAGAAACAAGAAGGGCAAAATCACTCAAAATAAGACTTCGCCATGTCAGCAGTAGAAATTATCTGTTTTAGTAGAAGGATTGGGCAGGGGAGGAGGAGTTGCTGGTAAATAAGATTTCCCATTTCTTTAATTTCTAAATAATAAAAAAAGAGACACATAAATAACCAAAATTCATTAAGGAAAGACTCAATAATGACAAATAAAAAAAGAGGCTCAAGGGCAAGAAAGCACTTAAATAATTCCAATCACCGATACAAACTTCTAAGGCAAAGTCAAAGCTTTATTACTATGGAAAATGATTGAGACATGGATGAGTTTCATGATACCACATTGGGTGCTTATGAATAACCATTAATTGAGGTGCAGTATTGATTGGACGTGTGGAAGATAGCAGTAATAATCAAACATCTTATTGAATTTAAGAAAAATCCATGGACCTTTAAAGACTGGATAAAAAAATAGTTTTTAGTTTCTTCAAGATAACTTCCCTAAAAATTCAAAAGAGCAGATCAATCCATTAGTTTTTCCAATGAAAATGTTGCAGTGATTTTCCAGCATTATGCTCAATATATCTTTGCAATCCAAAATTGCCTACCAGTCATTTTATAAACCTTTAATTTTAGCTTGAATACAATGAAGCGATTCACATAGTAGTCTAAAGTGCCTTTGCATACAAAAATATTTCCTCAATATCTCTCCTTGTATTAGTAACTGAACCAAGATAACAAATGCGATCACTTTCAGGAATTTCCACATTCTCATCTCCCAGTTCTTACTATTATGTCACCAATGACATGTACTCAAGTATGCTGGCTTCCAGAGGAACTGAAATTGCACGGATTTCTTGTACAGATTGTAGGCCCATATTTTTTCTCTTACATTCTATATAGAGGAATTTCCTCGATTTCATTTCTTAGTTCTTACTATTATTTAACCACTGAATTCAACTGAATTAAAATGGCTTCCAGCAGTACTGAAACTATTACAACTTTCATGTAAAGGTTGTACCCCCCTTTTTTCTCTCTGAATTTCTAATGATAGCTACCATTTTGCAAAAAAAATAAATATGGATTAAGGTCACATGCTATACATTACCACTTTTGAAGCTTTTATTAAATCCAAGGTGTTAACTAAACGGTCAGAAAGCTTCATACATTACTTGGCAAATTCAAAAAGAGATATTTGGGCATTCAAGGAAGAAACTTTGAACTGACAGGAAGAAATTACTCTCTTAATGTAGCCTTATCATTTCCTTTGGAAAGACTGTATTAGAAATGAAGGTCAATTCAATTATTTCATTAAACACTCTATTATTTAAATACCCTCAATCAAGCAGTAGATTAGAAAATGTCAGTCATAGGATCTAGAAATGACCATTTTTACACAAAGGGAAGAAGCTAATCCAAATGTAAGTCTATGAAAGTCAGGTATCCATATCAGAAACCCACTTTTCATCCCTACCACCCTCAAAAGGAAGCTGAATAAAAGATCCACAGCAGCATGTTAAGAATGACAGATATGCTTCCCTGATTTCAGACTCTTGTAACAATTTATTTCACACAATGCATAAATCACCAAAAATTTCAAGAAACAATGACATAATGCCATAGTTGGTATCACAAGAATATGAGTAAACAAGGGGGAAAATTAATATAAAGCATTTATTAGCACAAATTACTGTTATTAATAAACAAAAGTGAAAGGAGGAAGAAGAAAAAGGAATAGATGAAGGAAAAGAAGGTCACAAACGTCATTTACAAAATAATAGTACTTCGGTTATTAATAAACAAAACTGAAATGAAGAAGAAGAAAAAGGAATAGACGAAGAGGAAAAAATGTTTCAAATGGCTTTTACAGATTAACAATACCTCCACTTAATAGATTTCAATCTTCTTCACAATAATCACATTTATGGGAGATATTATGTTGTATTCCAAAAGACAACCCATCCATCTTATAGTGTGTGTCAACCTGAATCCTAGAACGGCATAACCCTCAACCGTGAATCACACTCCTAGATCTCTGATGCCAGTAAGCCAACTCTTTACAAACAAGATGAAACAGAACCAGTACCCAAATAAGCTTTTAAGAAATACACTAGATAATTATGAGTCTTAACACAAAACAGAATAAAATCAAATGGAGTAAAAGGGTTTATTGTCTAGTCAATTTAACACAAAATGCCTAGAAATTACTGAACTAACCTACACCTTTTTTTTTTCTATCGTTAATGAGAATGATGTATTAGAAATAAAGGAGAGAGGGAAAGAAAAGAGAAAAGTACAGAGATGGGAAGCATCCAACCAGGCAAACGAACTAACCTACACTTATAAACCACAGAAAAGCACATGCATGTTAATAGGCAAGACAGTAGCTAGCTTTTCTCTGAGTAAGTATATGAAATATTAAATTCAGTTACTGGAACACAATGAAAGAGCAGCAAATACAATGCCTAGGGCTGTGAATCCCCAAGGTTCAACTTCATATAGCCAGAAGAAAGAAAGAACGACAAAACAGCATTAGAGAACACAAAAAGACGCTCTGTATCAAATAAAGAAGAAAAATGTTGAGAACTATTTCGACCGAACCTAATTGTTTTTCTTTTTAAGTAAAGGATTGATCAAAATTTTCCAGAATTATTAATAAAAAAAGGAAAAAAGAAAACGAAAAAACTATCCTGAAATAGTAACAGTTCAGAGAAAACGGAGTTAAAACTCCAAAATCTAGTGAACAACTCACACACAAAACCAACCATGCAAGCATTTAGCCAGAAAAGAAAAACACGTCAACACAAGGAAAGTCAAAAACCCTTACCGGGATCACACTGCTGATAAAATTCTTCAACATCTGTAACAATAAGGCCAGAACAGAACCATTACACGAGACAAACGTTCGAAAACCCTAAATTCAAATGAAAACACAAGAAAACCACAAATCCGGAGAGGAATACACACCAGTCGTGAGAGCTTTAATCATGCCAGCCCTTCGGCCCTTGAAATCCCTAAAAACCTCCTCAACCGTCCGAGGATTGTAGTTTCCAGGCCCGTCCATATCTCCAAAGCCTCAAACCTCTTTCCACAATGAGAACGCAGAGAACAAAAGGAAGAAGAAGACGACGAAGAAGAAGAAGAGTGAATCCGGAGGTACAGGAAGTGGAATTAGTAATTTCTCAGGGGCATCAAGCGGATTTGAAGCTCTGAGAAGCAGCAACACACACTGCAGAAGAGAGACGAAGGGAGGGATTTGTTACTTGAAAGGAGGGAAAAAGGGCAAATTTTTTGCCTCTCAGAAATTTGAGACTTGTTTTGTTTATTTATTTATATTTTTTCTGTTTTTGGGTTGAAGAGTTTTTGATTGAGAGTTAAAGAAAAAAGGAAGGTTTGTGCGGATTCTAAATCCAATCGCCTTCAAAATTGAAATAGACGTATTAACTATATTTGAGAAAAGGGTGAAGAGTCCGGGAAACCAGATTGAGGGAGACTAGCTAATGTGCGCCGTCAGGGTGTCGCATGGCTCAAACGAACCACCGGAAGGCTCCGTCAGGCTGAGGATCATAGTTTCCGGGTGGGACCCATTTTGTTGGGTGGGTCCTGGTTCGTAGATGTTCTCCACGTGTTGCTTTATTCTTTGCTTGTGAGGTGTCCGACCCGTACGTGAGACTCCAGATCGAGCCTTTGGTGCGATTGCGTCATCCGTCTCCCGTTTGGGGGATGGTGGGTCCCAGTGCGCAGGCTATTCACCAACGCACCGTGGCTCTTTTTAGAAAAGCCAAGCGAGACAAGATCGGATTTTGAAATTGGGTTGAAATGACGAATTTGCCATCGTTTCATCCATTAAGCTCAGAACCACCGCGATGGCATTTCTGGTAACAGCAAAATCAGTTACGTTTAGCAATGATTCTGTTAAACCAGACAAAACTTATTAGTTTCGGTTTTCGGGTTTTATTAATAAACAAGAAATCGATTCAGTTGCGGTTTTTTAACGTCAAATTGAACCAAACCCAAACTGTCCATATACATATGTTTAGAGTCAGACCACCAGCCGATAAGGTTTAGAAATTAAAATCGAACATGAAAGCTGAACCACCAGACTTGATATGTTACTGAGCTTAAATTTGAGCACAAAATAATGAAAACTGAACTGATTCAAACCGAAAAAGGAAATTGGTTCGGTTTCAGCTTAAAGATTACAAAATTAATCAATTTCAGTTTATAAATTACCAAACCACAACAATTTTGGTTTGGTTTTGTTGGTCCGATTTCAGGTTCCACAAATAAAATTGCAGATTCTGCTTCATTATAACCTTCTCTTGCAGCACTGCTTTCAATGGCCATGGGGGCACCTTGCTCCTTTAGAATTCGGAAAACAATCAATATGAAGGTAGAGAGCTTCACAATATTGACGTTGCAGGTGCACCAACTCCTTTATTCAGCTCTGAAGAATCCAGCTGCCATTGATGAACATTCCTGACAGCTTCTTGCTGTCTAACAGCTTGGTGAAGATTGACAGGTTTCACCTCCATCAATCAGAAGCATATTGAAGCAGAGCAGCAACTTTAATAACCTGAAAATCAATACATCAACCAGAATTGCTATGGTTTTGTTTCGTCCCATCTGATTTAACATTCATCGAAGATAACTAATAAGCCTCTAAAACATCATTTTAGAAGTCTACAAATAAGACGACCTTTACCACTGTAAGCATCAATCAAAACGCATAGCTCCATTCTTTTGGACTATCATAAACGATGGAGGATTAGAAGTAACATAAAAGGAAGCAGGACACGAGATGCTAACAAGAGAACAAGCAAGAAAAGAAAGAGAATACTTCCTACAACAGTTCAAAGATACTACTCTTGTTGACCAGGAAATCTAGATCAACAAACATCAAAATTCAGCTTATGACATATTGTAAAAGGTAGAAATTGCACCAATGATCTGCACATACAAAGCACTTGAGCTTACTGACAGTAAATTCAGATTCTTTATGAACAACAATGGAAACAGTTGAAAACATAACACCAATAATCTGCATGTTGGGGCAGGTTATGCTTTGTGAAAACCCCATGCTGAATGCACCCCATTGCCATTACAACTTACACAAACAAAAATAGGAAGCTGCAAAGCAAACAATATACGGCAATGGTTGCCCACAAACAGAAAATATTTAACATCAAAAGGATACCATCTATTCTACCTTCTTAGACCTGTAATCCTGTTAGAAGCTCCAATTTAGTTTATTCAACCACTATAGATTGGAGATCAGCAGCAGGAATAATTGTATGGTAATGGCAAAATAGGATTGATATAGGGGCCAAAAACCAAAAAGCCATTGACAATAAACAAAAATACGGCTAACACTTTCAAATATTCAAACCAAAATCAGGAAAGGACAAATCATAATTTTCTTCCAAGAGTGAACAGGTCAATGATCTCAACCAGTTATTCATGCCATCAAGAAAATTATGTTTGGAGATATCCCCAGAACTGTTTTGACAAAGCACACATCTGTCAATCAAAATGAGTAGTAGGTTATATATCAAAGCTACAAATACTCAGATAACGAATAAGATTGATAATTTATCAAAGGTACAAAGCCATTAAATGGATTGAAAATCATTTGGGGCCACTTAAAATTGAGTCTTCATTTTGAATCATAAATCATAAGATCGGTAATTTTAGTAAAACATAGGGGTTGGTGCTTAGATTTTGAGATTTCTCTTGCGAAGGGGGTTTTCTTTCGATAAAATAAGTAAACTACATTTGTAAATACATGCTTAGTCACATTAGAGTACTGTGTTCAATAAGAAGGATTAAACATAATAAAAGAGATGTTTCAAACATAAGAAGAAGCTGAGATCGTTTCCTTTTGCATAACTGAATGATTTAAGATTTCACAATTGAATAATAGTTCATAAGACTGTGTGAACAAAGTTGATTTGAATATAAGCTGATTTTTCAATTATCTGAAGAAGAACTAGGGCAGTTATTTGTATGAAATGTATGATTTTAGCTACAAGATTGTATTATATCCTTAGAACCAATTTTTGAACATGTTGTCTTACACTTCAACAACAACAGTGGTGCAATAATTTGCTAGGAATGCTGGCATGGCAATCAAACCTGCGTGTCCATAACTGAGCAACCTTAACATCCTTCAAAAGAAAGGCATTTTCAGCAATACTTATGTGTATCCCTGCAAACCATCTGTAATTTCTGTTTGAGTGAAATATAAAAATTTAAGCAGATCTCCAAATGAAAAATGAATGGATCAAAACAATAAACATAGAAGAATATGGAAAAAAAAAGTTCTCATCTATTGATTTCAAAACAATTGCCTTGAAGACAAGGCATGGCTGGTAAAGCTCAAAAGCCAAATGAACCAATTATTAATATTAGAAATTGCAGGCAAAACAAAAATTGCAAATATAAGCATAGAATTCATGGGAAAACAACAACACCCATTTCTAAACTGAAGCTTAACCAGGACCAAGCTCAGTTAAGAGCAACAGCTCCAGCCTTACTCTTGGCAAGCTTTGTCCACTCCGTATGGAATGAGCCTGGAAGATCAATTCGCTCATAGGTATGTGCCCCAAAGAGGTCCCTCTGTGCCTGCACAAGATTTGCAGGAAGTCTTGCACGCCTGTAGGTGTCAAAGTAAGCGAGACTAGCACACATTCCGGGAGTGCTAATTCCTGCTGAAATAGCCAACCCCACAACCCTCCGCCATGCCGACTGCCTCTGCACCATCTCCCTAGCAAATTCAGGGTCAACTATCAAACTAGCTAATTTCGGATTCCGCTGGTATGCCTTCTTGATCCGGTCCAAGAAAACTGCTCTTATGATGCACCCTCCCTTCCAGATCCTTGCTAATTCACCCAAATTCAGATCCCAACCCTTCTCAACACTCTTAGATTTCAACAAATTCATTCCTTGAGCATAGCTGCAGATCTTGGACGCATATAACGCCTGCCTCACATCATCAACCAACCTCTTCTTGTCAATCCCAGTCCTCACAGCTCCAACCTCCTCTCTCATGCCAGCGCCCTTCAAAACCTCGGCAGCTGCCTCTCTTTCCTCTTTCAGTCCACTCAAATACCTACAATCAAGTGAAGCAGCAATCGTCGGGGCAGCAACAGACAACTCCGCCGCCTGTTGAACCGTCCACTTCCCGGTCCCCTTCATCCCCGTCTTATCGAGAATCTTATCCACCAGTTCCCCTTCCCCATGATCATCCTTAACCTTAAAAATGTCGGAAGTAATCTCAATCAAGAAGCTCTCAAGCTCCCCTTTGTTCCATTCAGCAAAAATCTCAGCCAACTCCGAATTGGACAACCCACCAACATTCTTCAACACATCATAAGCCTCCGATATCAGCTGCATATCGCCGTACTCGATCCCATTATGAACCATCTTAACGAAATTCCCTGAACCACCTTCTCCGATATAGGTAACACAGGGACCGTCCTCGACCTGAGCAGCGACCTTCTTGACGATGTCCTCCATGTTCAAGTAAGCCTGATAGGATCCACCGGGCATCAACGAAGGACCATGTCGGGCTCCCTCTTCGCCTCCAGACACGCCCATACCAAGGTAAAGAATACCCCTATCGGCGACCTCACGCATTCGGCGCTCGGTATTCTCGTACCACTCATTTCCACCGTCGATGATGCAGTCGCCGGATTCCATGAACTGGGAAAGAGCGGCGATGGTTTGATCGACGGGAGAACCGGCTTTGACAAGGATGATGACGGATCTGGGACGTTTAATGGAGAGCACGAAATCGCGAGGGGAGTAGTGGCCGGTGAGAGGGAAATTGCCTTCATGCTTGGCTCGTTCTAGGGTTTCGTCGACTTTGGTGGTGGTGCGATTGTAGACGGAGATCGGAAAACCTTTCTCGGCGATGTTTAGGGCAAGGTTTTGGCCCATAACGGCGAGGCCGGCGAGGCCGATGCGCGAGAGAGCCGCGGTTGAAGCGTCCATGGCGGAGTTGGGGAGCGAAGGAAAGGGCAGCGAAGAGAGTTGAAGTCACAAGAGCCTGCAAAGAGCGAGTCGAAAACAAGGAAAGTTCATACAAAATAACAGAGACGGTAGTTGGAGGCGCTGGAACATTTTTTTATCGGGACGTGACGGACCCATCGAGGATGTGAGAGGACACTTGACTGCGTCGATAGTATCCATGCTTTTCACTCAGTTCTATGTTGGGTTTTTTTGGGTTATCCGGTGGTGCCGGGAGCATAGAGATTGGTGGTATTTTTCAATCATGTGACGTTAATATGGCATATAAGTCAGTTGGAAGAGGTGATGGTTTGAATGTTGTACACTTGTACAGGAACAGAAGATATGTGATTAGTGATAAACTTGGAATGGGGTCTCGGCCCAGGTGATCTCTACTCTACCTAAAAGAAGGGTACGGCAGCCCTTCGGTGACCAATGGGACAAACTTGATAATATAAAGCCCTAGTAGCGCAGGAGGTCAGCGGCCAAAGCCGCCGTACCTCCAGGTAACAAATATGGATAAGTTTTCAAGCATTGGATGCGCTGAACGAAATTGGTCCCACCTATTGAGTAGCGTTGGCACAACCTTTTTCAATTCTTTTTTGGCCAAGAGGGTTTTTAGTAATAATTTTTCAATTGTAGGTAATTGAGAATTAATGATATTTTTTTTAAATAATTGAGAATCAGTATTTAATATTTATGTTAAATTTCTTTTGAATTTGAAAGGCATTTTTGGAAGAAATTCTTCATGAACAGTTAAATTCTTCATTGTCTTTTCTTTTCTTTTTCTTCTTTTTGGTACATTCGATTGACATGCCGGCAACCTCGCGCGTACACCCATCAACTGAAATTGCATATCAGCAAGCTGTGTACGCGCCCATCAACTGAAATTGCATATCAGCAAGCTCACAGCCGCATCAACAATTCTGATCTAACCGATTTAAGTCTTCAATCCACTCTCTCCCCAAAAGATATATAATAACAGTATGCACATAAAACCTATGTTTATGAGAATATGCTATCCTGCTAATAATTTGTTGTGTTGCTGACCCAAAATGAAAGCATTATGTCTAGACCAATGCATGAAATGCCAAAATATGGATTTTCCGCATCTTCCTTTTGTATATGTCTTAAGAATTTTTGCCAAAAAAATTTAGTTGAATTTGGTACACATCATATATATATATATATAGAGTAAAGCAGAATATAGAAACACTACCTTCTCTCTCCTTCACGTGGACATTCCCTTCTTTCTCTAATGGCCATTTTGGGCCCCACTGAAATCCCATACACTTTCTTCTCCACGTGTACAATATTCTTTATTCAAAACAATATTTTCTCATGACATCCCAAAGAAAGTGGACATGGCCCTTTCTCTAATATTATCTTTAACTAAATTAAAATTATCTTCAATATTATATTTAACTAAATTAAAATTATAAGATTAATCCTCATCTTTTCAGAATTAGAAACCCATAATTATCTATCGAAAAGATATTTGTGACTTCCCAACTAAACTAAAATTATAGGATTAATCTTTATCTTTAGTCCTAGAAACCCATAATTATCTATGAAAAGATCTTTGTGACTTCCCAATATTGTGACTTCTCACCTTATTTTTATATTTAATATCTTTTGTCTTTATCTTTTATTTAAATTATCCATCACTAAACCTATACAAAAATAAAATTGCAATAAAACAAAAACAAGATAAACGTTACCTAAATATATATATTACCTAAATATATATATATATATATATATATATATATATATATATATATATATATATATATATATATATATCTTAGTAAAAAAATATAGGTAAAAAACGTTAGAAGATAAAACAAAAATAAGATAGACGTTATTTAAACAAAAAATTATCTTTTTAAGAAAATAGGAAAGAAACCCTAGAAATAAGCAAAAACAACAAGATAAAGATAAATATATAGGAACAATAACAATTTATATTTAATAGGGAAATTTACACGTACACCCCCTGAGGTTTGGGAAAGTGTCACGGACACCCCCTATAGTTCAAAACGGATCACTTGCTACCCCTGTAGTTTTAAAAACCGTCACCTACCACCCCGCCGTTACATCCGACCCTAACACCGTTAAGTCAATTTTCAAAAAGGTCGAAATACCCCTCGTTCAAGTTGTCTTCTTCGTTTTTCTTCTCCAAAAAAAGCCCTAATCTTCCTTTTTGTCTTGCCATTGAAGTGGAAGAATAGAAAACAATGGCTTGCAGGGTTTAATGCTAGGGTTTAATTGCAGCTACCTGAGTTCAAATGCTAGGGTTTAATAACAGCATTTGTTCTGCAATCGGCTGTTCTTTATCTCCTTCCATGAAATCGTGACCTAGAAGATCTCTTCAGTTTGCTAATTTTGTTCTTTGTCGAATGCTATTCAGTTGAATGGTGGATGCGCTTCTCTTTTGATTACTCGATCATGTGATGACTTTTCCTATTTGTAGTCCGAGAGTTTCATGAGATTACTTTTTTCGAGGATATTTGTTTCGCTGAAAAGATGAGTTTCGCGGAGCTATTGTTGTTGGATTTTGCAAATTGGCGCTGTTTATTGTGAATTTATGTCGAGAGGTTACTGTTTTCTCTTTCACGAGGGTTATAGATCTGCGAGAATGGATGGAAGGGGAGTTATCACTGTAATTTTTTTGGTTTTGATTATTCCAGAAGGATCTTATGGCTCTATTTGAGAATTTCAGAATATTGGCGGGAACTGGATCAAATGACAACTCCTCTGCGAAAGAGGTACTCTCGTTTTATTTTATTTTTAATCCATTTTGGCATTTTAATTCCTCGATTTCCAACTAGGGATACTAAATTTGAGTTTTGTCTAGTTTCCTCCGTCTCCTAGTCCCGTTTCTGGTGTGAATGCTACGAACCTGTCTGATGGTGATAAATCTAGTCTATAGAACCCAAAGGTACCTGAAACTTCGTCAAAGACAAACCAAAGTGACTCATATAATGAAGCTCCATAGAGTCCTCAGTCTGGAAATCAAGCTAACAAAAGTAACGACCAGACGAAAACCGACAAGTCTGATAACCCAGTTGGATCAAAGCCAGCAAGTGTTCAGACATGTGATAAATCTTCCGAAAAGTGCGAGGTTCAGAAGAAGATGGCCTGCATTCGGCGTCATGAACGTGGTAATTAACAATATTTTTGGTCATTCTAAGATCCTTTGTGTGACTGAATATTGTGCTCTCTATATGACAACATAAACTCGTCAATTCTCTTACGTAGCAGGGTTTGTATTTAGCTCCGGTTGCAGTTTCTGGTTAGCACCGCAAGTTAATTTTCTGTTCAAAGTCATTGACTCTGGACCTAACTTTCAAGTTTTTAAATTTTTTTTGTGATCAATTTAGGACGTAGCTTTCAAAAGTAGTTTGTCGAAGTTTTTTCTGGCGTGCAATGTTTTTTTCTGCAAGGATTGCTTGATTACAACTGCTTTAGTAGCCATTGGAGTTATGTTTGATGGGTTGGGGTTCTCTTTTCCTTGGAGAAGAGAAACAAAGAAGACAACTTAAACGAGGGGTATTTCGGTCTTTTTGAAAATTGGCTTAACAGTGTTGGGGTCGGATGTAACGGCGGGGGTGGTAAGTGACGGTTTTTGAAACTACAGGGGTAGTAAGTGATCCGTTTTGAACTACAGGGGGTGTCCGTGACACTTTCCCAAACCTCAGGGGGTGTACGTGTAAATTTCCCTATTTAATAAGAAAAAAACATAGGAAAAAAAAATATAGGAAACATAGAAAAAGAAATATGCTTACAGATGTTAACAAAACATCCCACTATTATACAATGTAGCAGTTATTTTAAATTATTTTAAAATATATATATATAATGTTCTAAAAGAAATTGATTTTTCAATTTTATAAATTTCTATTATTTGAAATTAATTATTTTTAGTAATAATTAAATCCAAATTAGATTATCGTAATCAAACTCATATCTATTATCTGAATAATTATTTCCTGTGACAAAAAGTATTTTAATAATATCAATTATTAAATAAAATAAGTAACATTATTTTATCTAATAATTGTTATTTTAATAACTATTTTTAAAAAGGTTCTCCTTTTTGTTAATAATAATTATCCAACTTCATCTATTAGAGAAGTGGGACCCAAAAGATAATGTGAAAATCATTAATGAAAAAAATCAAATATAATCTATTTTATTGATTATAAATAAATTATTTTAATGTGAGACCCAAGAAGGCCATTGGAGAGAAAAGGGAATATCCACATGTAGGAGAAAGAATATGGTGTTTTAGGACTCTGAAAAAACAAGGATTAATCATATATTAATTCCTTTTTATTATAGATTATTAATAAAAAAATGTGTTTATTAAAATATGTGTTTAAACACCTATATTATATGTGTTTATTAAAATATGTTTATTAAAATATAATAAACACCTTGTAATATGCATTTAAAGAGATTTAAACATATGTTATAAGACATAGGAAACATATATTAATAAATATACGAAATATATGTCAATATCCATGTTAAAAAAATATATTCATGATTATAGGAAACGTAAGAAAAAGAGATGCGGAAAAATAAAGAAAATATCTTTTTAACAAATAAAGATATAGGAATAAGTTTAGGATAATTAAGGCTTATAAAAATAACAATAAAACAATTTAATAGTAAAAGGCATTATAAATTAGTTAAAATTTTTTTATTTTATTTAAACAAAAAAGATTCCTGTGCTAAGCACAGGGTAAAACAACTAGTTTGATAGGGAATAAACCGTGACAAAGAGTTTTAAATCTTCGTAAATTACTTTAAATTGTAAAAAAAAAAAAAAAGAAGGAAACTACAAATGTTCTCCTAGCCCGGTTCTGTATGAATGGTACAAATCAGCTTCAGTTTAACTGGAGCCTTAGTCATCTTGCCATAGAATCTGAAAGCAATACCCAAAATCAAGAAGTATAAGCAAAAGCCCGGATTTTAATGTGACATACGTTTTGGAAAAAATAAGTTCACATAAAAGATTCCGGGTATCATCCGAATGCAGAATTGTAAGAAGCCTTGTTCATGCCCTCACATTTAAATAAATAAAAATAAAAAGAATAGTCAACATCATTTTAGAGAAAGAAACAAGTAGAGATGAATTAAAAGTACTAAAAATACTAATAAAAACAAAAGGAGTAAAGAAAACCGATGCAGAAAGCAACAAGGATGAAAGATGTGTAAAGACTATTAATATTCCAACAGTAATTATACAATAATCTTGACATAGGACCAAAAAGACAACTCATAATGTGATTACATTCAAATTCCAAGTTGAAACACATTATCTCCGAGGGATGCTATCACAAATAGTAAGGCTAATCGCACAATCACTCTGTTTACGTATAACCTGGAAAGTCCACCATTTTAGGGGTAAGAATATGATCGAAGATTACCTGCTCCACCCCCAGTAGCAACAACACATAACATTTGCTACATGCAAGTGACAAATGCATGAAAAATCATAAAATGTTTTAACCATGATAAATAAGACCAAGGTTTTACGAGCGCACAAGTCACTGCAATCAATGATTCGATATTAGCCTAATTGTCTGACAAATATCTTCCATCATTGATTCCAATTGCAGATTCTGATTATAACTAGTTGCCTCAAGGGAGACATAAAACTACACTACATGACAGTATCTTCAATTGGGGTAGATATGAGGTGCACGACTCGAATATATGGTAACTGCCTAAGCATAATAAATTCAACTCGCGTGCACCTCACACTTGCATTTGGAAGCTTGCCTCCCAAGTGAGACTGCAAATGCAAGTAAGCTTCCAAATGCAAGTATCATAATCCTTTTGGAATATAAATCCAAAGATTGAGCCTCCAGGTTTTCCTCTTGGCCTCACCCTGGGAAAGCCACAAGGGTAAGCCTCGCTTGCATATTTAAGCACTATTTCTAACAATTACCATTGCGATTCTGATGGGAATCACTTTCCCTCTTTTCTGGGACATTTTGCTCCAGGAACAACTGAATTGATCTCCAATAGCGATCCCCACCAGCTAGCCATGTGTCCATATGCATGCCAGTTGGAAAATCAATGAAGGTGCACTGCCTGTCGTGGGCGACTGCTTTGCCATACAGCATCTGCATGTGTGATGGAGGAACCATTTCATCTTGCAACCCAGAAAGGAACAAGATTGGCTGTCTTATCTGCAGTAAATTACATCAAATCACAGAATAATAAATAAACCGTGGAAGGAAACAAGAAAATAATAAAACTGAGGAGAAATATAGGCCAAAAAAAACACAACACAATCTGGCCCTACCAATTATTAAAAAGCAATGCAGGTCGTTAGTGTGTACCAAAAATTACACCAGAAGATCCATAAGTTCAAAAAATTAGTAGCAAGTCCATGGTGGACTATAAATGGCTGATATCGATAACCACTGGTACAGTCTAGCACCATCAATGATGAATCAATCCTATTAAGCTCGCCTCTGCTCTTTTAAAGTTGATTTTTAAGGCTGGACCACTATTTTATTATTCTTAAACTATTTTTCATTTTCTCCTACCACATCTATATAACGGACCCACCGAAGCCAGTACTTAAAACACAGTTCAAAATCATAGTTCTCCTCTCACCTGGCCAATGATATCAATGGTGCTCCATGGAGAACGGACTAGACAGTTAAGAATTCTGGGAACTTTAGAATGGCCACCTCCAATGAACCACTTTAGGAAGGGTAGTAGGACACTAGCCATGTCCAGGATAGACGTGAAAGTGTTCTCCAATATCAGTGCAGCAACCTGACAAAAGTCAGCCAATTAAATGATGACAAACTCAAAGGGTTACATATTTGGAACAGTAAAAATTCAACTGCATTCATTCATAACACAATAACGAATCAGAATGTTGCAATTCTATGAATTTGGATGATAAATAATGGAAACGTGATTTCATCAATGTCCCAAATATTCTGTGCTGTCTAAAAATGAAATTGTGGAAGCAAAACTTCACAGAGATGTCACTGATAACAGTAAATACAGTTTGCTGCTTAACAGAAGACTAAGGCTCCATTTTGATTTACTTTCGGAAAGTTGCTGCTAGATGTAGAAAACAAAAAGCAAATTTTTGTAAGATCTTATAAAGCAAAATCGTCTGCTAATATATTGATTTTGTGCTGAAAATAAAAAAATAAAAATTTTGAAACCATGCGACGTATTCAATATAAAATCACCCATTATCATCAAACACAGCAAATATGAGCCATTTCGAGCCAAATGCAACTGTGAATATTGCCATTGAAAATAGCACAATAATCAACAAGTATAAACTAGAACAAAAAAGAAAACTATCATCTCATTTCGATACTAGAGTATGGATTTCATTTTCTTTTTTTTTAACATTTCACTCAAATCATTCCAAACATCCCTTAACACATTGAAAAAAATGATTGAATCAGATGGTCAGCAGTATTGGTTTATAGTAACTTCGTATTATGGAGGTTGATAATCGGTGCCCATTGAGGCCAAAAAGGTCTATTAAACTAGAAAAGAAAAAATTATGAAGATAAGAAGAAGGAGAAGAAAAAGAAGAAGCATCCATTGGAGATGATCCTCTGAGATGATCATCAGGGAAGGAAAGGATCACTAGGATGGTCATCCTAAAAGTCACCAGTACTTGTTGGGCATGATCATAGCTCATCTCTTTAAAAAGTGTCAAATTCTTTAAACTTTTAAGAGAACCGAAAAAGGATTCTACTGAGAAGAAATGATTTGTTGCTTCTCTTTAGAAGCAGGAAAAAAAAATCTTTTTTTTTGTTGCCTCAATTAAGAAGAAAAAAAGTACTTCATAAATCACTAACAAAAGCAGAGAATCGTTTTTGAAAATAAAAAGCAACATTTGATTAATGATCCTAGAAATACCCTTTTTGCTTCTTAATTGAAGCAAGAAAACAATTTTCTTGCTTATAAAGAAAAGTAATAGATAATTGCTTCTCAATAAAAGTGAAAAACAGCTTTCTTTATTCTCTTGGAAATTTTAAGAAATTTGATGCTTTTTTAAGTGACAAAAGAGTAATATCCCCAACAAATACTAGCAATCTACAGTCATCTCTAATGAATATCTATCTTCTCCAACAATCGTTCTTCTTATTCTTCTTTTATTTTTCCTGTGTTTGTCAATCCTTTTTTTTTCTCCCGAAAGATATTTCCTCATGGAAATTAGCTACCAACCTCAACAATCCAAAATTGTTAAGAGCTAACATTGCTCAATCATTTTTTTCTTTTAAGCCTTTGTTAAGATAATTTGTTATGATAAAGAGTAAAACCTCCTAAAGAAACCATAGCCTAACATAGAAACGGGAAGATAGGTTTTCTATTTATTCCATTTTAAACCGTTGGTAGTTTTTATTATTTTCAATGGTGATTTATATAGTAAAATTTGGCTCAATGGGGTCATCTTTGCCACATTTAATAATAATAGGTTTTTTACACTAAGCAAATTGTATGATACCAAATCTGTTTTTTTTTCTTTTTTAGCATAGAATCAATATAATACCAGACAGTTTTGCTTTATTCAAGATCTCATGAAAAAATGCTCTTTCATTTTTTGCTCTCTTACTTGACAGCATCTTTAACTAGTAAAATCCAAACAGATCTTAGTCCTTAGCAAATCCACCATTTAACTAGCATCCACAAAAATTGATTTGATACAGAGAAAAAAGGAAAAAACTTGCTAAAGTTGGAGAAATTGAAAAATATCTATGAAAGTAATCATGATCAGGTTAGCAGAAATCATAAGGGATGTTCTCAGAAATACCTCTTTAGAAGAAGGGATGGATATAAAAATTAAACATACATACATGTATACATATAAAAGGACTATAACCCAATGTTGGTCTAGCCAAAGGAAGGTCCCAAAATGAGTGTACTGACGAAAGAAAGGCTAAACTTTCGCTTTTTTTTTTTGTTGCAATGTAGCTGCACTCAAACTTGAACCTGCATTTTTACTATTTTATTTTTTTACCATCACACCAAGCAATGGATTTACATTGTTAACAGATGCCATCCACATGGAGTGAGTCAACTTACGTGTAGGAAGCACAGTCATGCATACACTAGTCAATAATTTTCTACATTTACGTAGTAACTTATTCAGGTGATGAACTTGTTGGGGTGGGGGTAAAAAAATCTGAGCAGCATTTAGTTTTTGTTAAAATAAAATTTCTCTAGGTTCGGAGGTGCTTTCTGCAACAGTATGTACTTAGCTTAGAAACAAATTCCCTTCCAATAGTATATTGTAGAACATTAAGAGTTCAAGTGAATCACAGCAAAGTAGATACTATAAGTCTTTAAATGGAAACAAAAATAACTAGTATTTTATAACTAAGAATGAGTAAGTCAAGTGACACTTGGTAGAATTAAAGACAAATACTTCACTTCACCAAGAACCACCAGCATCATTTACCAAGAAGAAGAAGAAGAAGAAGAAGAAGAAGAAGAAGAAGAAGAGAGAGAGAGAGAGAGAGAGAGAGAGAGAGAGAGAGAGAGAGAGAGAGAGAGAGAGAGAGAGAGAGAGAGAGAGACAACAGCACCTGCAATATCAAGGCAGACATTAAGGCATGTCACCTATGCCCAATCACTTTCATCGAAGCACATAATGATAAAGGTGACCCAGAACCAACATAAAGTTATACGTACTTCACCATGAGAAATAAATAAAAAAGTAAAAAAAGGAAATATTGTCCTCACTCCATTTCTACCTCCAATGTCCTTAAGTTTTGGAACTTTGCCATTACATTATTGTTTTGTATTTTAGTTCACTACTCCAGAAGAATCTGTGTCTTTTTCTTCCCATTAACATTATAATATCAAAAATAATCTATTTCCTCTCAATTATGAGAAACAAATTTCATGTTTCACATCATTACCATTGATAGCATAATAACTGACAAGAAAGCTAGAGCTTTCCAAGAGGACGGCAATGGTGAGCCCCTCCCTGCCTCTTCCCCTCTCTCCTTTCTTCTCACCTCCTCCTCCTCCTCCTCCACCCCCCTCCCTCCCTCCCCTAATTTTTTTCTTCTAAGGAGCTTGCACAGGAGGGCAATGGTGCGTCTCCTCCTCCCCCTCGCCCTTTTCTGATCTCTTCTCTCTTCCCTCTAGCACTTTCTTCCTCCTGTTTCTGCGCTTTTTAAAAAGTCCGCACGTCATGGGTGCCATGCAAAATCTGACAATTTCGATGGCAAACATAATATGCCATCAAAAATCGTTTGAATTTGAACCAGTACAAGGCGATATTTCGCCTATGCCAGTCAAAGTAGGGGGTTTTCAACAGTACACCTAAACCAGGTGGTTTCAATGCCACTTCTAGCCGGCACAGACGAAATCTCTATGGAACATGCTATCTATAATTTGCCTAATTACTAATTCTCTGACCTTACTCCTCTCCTATCATGCAATAAGCCATTTCAGTTGCATTTCCTTTTCATTTGCTCCGGAAGTTGAAACGAAATAAACTTCAAAGTGTTTGAGAACACCTTGTCAATTACCCAATCCGACAAATCACTCAATAATTTTAGTTACAATCCAGTTGTGGCAACACAAGATTCACTAACGAAAGTTCAACTTAATCAACTCATTCGGTTTTAAAAGTTGGTAATATCGAATCACTGTAGAAGCAGCTGACTCGAATAAGACAAAATATGGCCATCACTCATTTGTCCTAACATCTAGTAATAATTAACATCAGTATATAGTATAAGTAAATAAGATCAGTCATCCAAGATGCATCAGATTAGAATAAGACTAAGACAAGTCTTCTAATATCAATTCACACCGACTTATTAAAAAAGAAGCAGCATCAAACAGAATTAATGCATAGTATTGACAAGGGAACAAAAGAGGGAAGAAGTAATCAATTACTCACCTTGAAACCCCCAACACCACCTCCCCCCCCCCCCCCCCCAAAGATACAAATGTATGTGCACATACACACAGGATGGAATAATTTATCAGGATTACCTTTTGTACTATTAAATTTTCAAATACACACACACACACACACACATATCATGAAGTTTATAAGTAAAATACCTTGTCAGGATTGTTTTTGGCAAGCACTGCTCCAACTGCACCCCCAAGTGACCTCCCAAAAACTACTATTCTACATGTGTCAATATCAGTTCTCTGAGCAAGATGATCCAGTGCAGCCTGTGCACAGAAACAGAGTTCTGGTTTAACCCCTGGGTTAAGAGTAGATAAAGCAAAGACAGAAATAGAATGACAAGAAAGGCAAACCTGAGCATCCTTGGTAATGCCATGTTGAGAAGGGTAACCATCACTAGCTCCATACCTGTTTATAAATTGAAATCAAAATTATATGAATCAATTAAAAAAGTGAGCAGTGTTTGTGGGGAATAGAATTCAGCTGTCACAAACAGCCTGATGCCACTAGATAAAACATTTCACCCGCAAGGTACATACCCCCTGTAAGAAAGCATAAAGACATTGCAATTCAATCTCTGCAACATTATACGAACCATTTCAAGACGATGAGCAATATCTGCAGGTTAATAGTAAAGGCCTTTGAAAACAAAATGAACTCAATTAAACAGATGAGATTGCAAATACTCAACCAAAGGGTGAAAAAAATAAACCCTCCTGTAAACACATGTAACTGTAAGGATACTTCCAGCATTCTCTTGGAAAAACAGCATGGTTGGGCCTGCGAAACAAACAATACTACCGTTATGGTCCCCTAGTAATTATCATGTACCCATCATGCCATCATGTCATGTCGACATAGGTGCTTTGGCACCATGCCAAGTGTCCGTGTAACATAGATTGTAAGCACGAAATTGTGCTATTTTTTTTTTTCATCCAAAGGAAAACAGAATTAACAAATTTTGCTCAAGCACTAGTTAGAACCTATGAAATTAACTGTCAATCTTCCGTTCCTCCTACTAGAAGCAGCATCATCAGCTTTTGGTCTGGCAATAATTTTTCAATAGAAATGATTTATAGTATATTCTATATAATATCACCTTTTTACCGATCAAAAAAAATTTTCTCAATAGAAATGGCAAATTTAGTTCTAGAACTCCCCAACTCAGAAAAGAGAAGGAAGAAAGTTTTGACCCTAACCCTAATTTGTCCAACAAACTCGAAATTTGGTTTCAGTATTAAAGCTCAAAAGGAAGTATAAACGAAGAAATGAGAAATCCAACTACAGCAAACAGAAAAAACGAGAAACCCAAACGAAAACGACAAATGTAAAGCCGAAATTACGCAAAAGAGAACCTAAAAATTAGGACAAAGGCTAACAAAAGAAACTTGACCCTAGCTTTGTTACCTCCGCCCTAAAGTGGAAAAGAAAGAAACATCAAAATTCAAAGAAAAACAACACGAACAAGTCATTACAGCACTACATACAGCCCATGAAAATTATGAAACGGCGAAAATTGAGGGAAGTTGCAGGTACCTCTGCAGTCAGGGAAGAGCTTAATGAACCACGCATGAAGACGAACTCCATCGGAAGATCTCAACCAGATGTCTTCGTACTGAAGCCGGAGCCGAGCCGGAGTAATTGCATAGGACTTGGTGAGGCCTGGCAGCACAGGTACGTACACGAGCCTCTCCTGAAGCGCCACCAGCAATGCCATCCCCGCCACCACTATACCCCCAACTCCATACAGCAACGCACTCACATACGACACCATCCTCTCTCTCCCACTCTTATTGATCTCCCACTGGTTTAGGAGAAGAAGAAGCCTGTAGACATGGCCGGCAGGGCTGCGTGGAGCATGAGAAGGTAAAGCGAAGGAGAAGCATGCCCAACTGGGGCTCCAGGTGGTGTTCGGGCCTTTCGCCGCAACAAGCGAATAAACAACACCCACAAAACGTTATTTCATTAAAAGAAGACGGACCAACAAGAATGAGATGAGAAATGTGACGTCTTTTCTGCTCTTGGAAACGCGACGGAAGAAAAGGGGACCCACAATTCGATGGAATTAGACGACTGATGGCTTTAGTTAGGATTTGCTTTTACGAAAACGTTGTGAAAGCCAAAAAAGATTTGCTCATAAGATTCTGAAGAAAATGAAAAAATAATTTTTTAATTAAACAGCAATAATTCATTACTTCTCCTTAAACAGCAATAATTTTTAAAAATTATGCCTTTTTTTTTTGGCTTATTGAAAGTATTTTTTGCTTTCAAAAGTAAAAATATATTTTTGAAATGCAATTACAAATACTAGTAGAGTGCACGTGCAGTTGCACGTAAGGGAAGAAACAATTGCAACTGTCCATAGTTTAAACCGAAAGAATGAAAAGAGAGGTAGTTGTAGTGGTTATATGTTAGAATTGCTTTATTTATGAAGGGCAAAGTTTGGAGAAAAAAAAAAAAGAGATGGGACCAGAAACAAAGAATATTCTCCCTTCTTCTTTTTACTAATAGTATAGATAATCAACAAACCATAGTTATTCCACAACATTTAATCAACAAACCATAGTTATTCCTCAACAAAATCAACAAACCATAGCTTGTGCATCAATAAAAAAAAAAGGTCATTTTATTAGAAAACATTTTGTTTTAAATTTTTTCTTTTTTTGGGTGGTTAATAAAATACACTGTCGTATATCATAGTAAAGGAGAGACTATAAGAATTTGATGAAAACAATATTTAGACATTAGATGAGCCTTCCATGGTGGGAGATCGTTCCTGAAGTTTGAGTATCCTTGCACGGGCAACCATACCCAGTCCCTCCTTATACTGTTGCAGAATGATACAATTTAAAAAACCAAAAATCGTATTTCCATTAACATGAATGCTAAACATGGATCAGTTATCCACTCCAATTACTACCTTACAAGGCCGATGCCAGGCAATGCAGGCATGATTTAAAAACTTCAACAACTTTGAAGTCTCAGCCTGATTTTGACATCTCTGCCGACGCAATCATCAACTTCTTTTACATCTGTGCATCCCATAGAGTCTTGAGAGTGTCAAACAGGCCAGCCTTGGGAGCCAGCAGACCATATGTATCATGACAACCATACTTCGTGCAATGCCATGCCGACTTTCTTGGACTCCATCTCGTCACGGGAATCACTTTGATTTGCTGTCCTGTCTTGTTGGAAATGATGGTTCATATTTTGGGTCAAGGGGGTAAAGGGTATTTTTGGGTTTTCAAAATACCGGGTTTAGGGTTGTATATATATACTGTTGTAACCCTAATCATTTCAAATAGTGGAAATTCTTTGTCACGAACAGTGGACGTAGGCACAACGCCGAACCACTTAAATCTGTGTCTTCTTCTTCGTTCTTTTTTTTTTTTTCTCTTTACTGTTTCATTGAGAATGTCATTGGAGATATATGACTTCTGATAGAGAGAAATGGAGAGACAAAATTCATATTGCTGACCCTAATTTGATGAGAACTGACTTATGGTGATGATGAATGTCACCACCGGATCCATAGACCTGCACAATGCATGACTCATGAAGAAATGGCAGCATATGGATGCAAAATAATTTACTTTAGATCATCTCAAGTCCACATACATGTGGATTGGTCAAGAAAATAAGTCAGCTTCGAACATACATATGACTTTCGAGCTGTAAAATGTTTCTGTGAACATTAAGCCTTACGCGGAACTCTCTCCACCTGAGCACTCCGCGTCGTTGAAGCTGTATCACCACCATTTTATAATGAATCGATGGAGTTCCAAAAGGACAGCCAACATTAGGGGAAGATTCATCAAAGGAAAATGGTTGCAACCTGCATAAAGAAGCATTTCAAGTAAAGTTGATGGCATTAATTTGAAGGTAAAAATTAACTGCAGGGAACTGAAGTTAAAATCCACAACAAGGTGCAGGTAATAATAGTTAATGTCACCAAGCAATCATTTTCATTTCAAAATGCTACCTACCATTTTTAAGTTTTTAACTGACCGACTTTCCTGGATCACAATGCAGTTTGAGCAAGCATATAAGCAATATACGTTTTGATGCTCACACAGTTCAAAAGCCATGAAATGTGTGATCCACAAAGGTTGAAACCCACCAATCAGTGTCACTCTATATGGAATCTTACAAGAAACATGTAATCTATACAAAGCAGAGAACTGGTCCATTCCCCATAATTCTCCATATTTACTCGCATCCGAGATGATCATCAATGATTTTTCTGTAACTACCTAAATCTTGTACAGGACATCCCATAGACATCTCACCGAGTACTTTCTCAATGTCAAACTCCTTTCCTTTTCCAACCAACTTCTTAACAAGCACTAAAAAACTCTGAAGATTGATCACAAAACCATTCCGCACCATCTCACTAAACATGCGCATTCCCATGAGCTCATTCCCATTTTCACAGTATCCCCTAACTAATGAACTGTACATAGAAGCATCAAGGCAATGGCCTCTCCGAAGCATGTCAACAATAAGCTCTTCAGCATCATTCATTCTTCCCCTAGCTCTACAACTGCTACAAATTACTGTGCTATATGATAAGAAGTTTGGAGAGCAACCCCATTTCAGCATCTGTTTCAGAACAATTATTGCTCTATCTAGCTCCCCGGAAGCACAAAATGCACTAAGTACAGAATTGCAAATGGAAACACTGGGAATCATACCTCTTTCCCTCATCTCATCCAAAAGGGCCATTGCCTTGCCAGGACTCCCCGATTTGCAGTACCCATGCACAACAACTCCATATGCCTTTGGATCAGGTTCCATACCAAGCCTAACCATCATCGTCAGATGTTCAGCAGCATCATCATATTTCCCTAACGTATATAAACCCTTCAGTAGGCTTGTGTGCGTTAAAACATCATCTTTAAAACCATTTAGTCTCATTTTACTCATCATCATTTTTGCTTCATCAGTCTTTCCACTCGAACAATAACCATCGATCAAAGAATTGTATGTCAAAACATTTGGTTCACAGTTCCGACTGACCATTTCATCCATGCATTTTTCTGCCTCTTCCAGTTCACCCTGCTTACAGTATCCATTAATCAAAGTAGTATAAGTCACAGCATCAGGTAAGCAATCATTAGTTGCTACCATTCGGTCAACAATCTTCCGTGCAATGCCAGTAAGTCCCTTTCTACAAAATCCATCAACAATAGTATTACAAGTAATTAAGTTCGGCTTACAGGTCATTTCGTTGAACACTTGCTCTGCGTCTTCAACCATACCCAATTTGCAGAAACCCCTGATCATCGTTGTGTAAGTCCAAACATCTGGTTTCACCACACCTTCCTCCAGAATCTGATCAAAGAAGGCCCTAGCAAGCTGTACTCGGTTCGCTCTAACCAGAACTCCCAAAATGGCATTGTAACAGTACAAGCAGCGCCCAGATTGAATCGTTTTTGCACGATGAAACCAGTGAATGGCCCCTCTAATATCGCCGCGGTCTCCGTAAGCTCTAATGAACTTACCAACCATGAAGTCCGAGAGGTTATTTGACGACTCAAGAAGAGCCAATGCCGTAGAAAACATGCTGTGAGAGATGAGAAGATCGATCATGGCGGAGTAACAGCGTTGAGTATGGAAATAGTTGTTAGGATTTGAGTTCGGGTTTGCCGCCCAGCGGAAGAAGATGAGAGCATGGAGAGGATTTGACTGGGCTTTGATGACTTCGACCACCAAAGTAGGGTTTAAGCTCGACGAGAACTGGTTCAATTGAGAAGGAATCATGTCGGAAGAGTCAGGGTTCTGGTGTTTTAGGGTGCTGAGAATCGTAGAGATTGAGCTTAATGGTGAGAAAAGGCGAGAAGAGCGAGCGTTCAGGGCTCCACCAGCCTTCGCCATTGATTCCATCTGCGGTGCATTGATTTGGCAAAGTTCGCGTAATGCTTGTTTATGTTATCCTGTTACAGCGTACTCTAGTCGCGAAAACGGAAAATTCATTGAAATTCATTATTTCTATTTGAATTTAAAACGGACAGACTAGTTCAAAATTTCAAATGAGCAACTTGTCTGGTCAACAAAGAGATGGCCTTGTAAAGACTAGTTCATATGAGCTATTTGTCAGATAGGATTAGTTCCATACCTTAAAGGCCATCACCTATCGGGTTCAATAAGAAGGTGAATCTTCATGAATCCTGGGTTTTGATCCCAGATTACTTTAGCAGAAGAAAAAAAGGAAAAAATTAGAATGAAGTTACTACATGTTGAAGCTAACAAAGACATCAAAGTCATGATTCCTATGGATTTTACAGATACAGAAGGAATGAAATGACATCCAAAGTGATTTAACTCCTCACGACGCAGAGATGCTCTGGAATTATTGGATCTTCAAAGTAACACCGGCCTCAGCCTTCATATGCACTTCAACCCGCTTTCAGAAGCTAATGGCGAGCACCAACGGTGCTCCAGGAATGAATCTTGCCATCAACACTGGCTTGGAAACTCTCATTTATACGGCATTTCCTGCCAAGTAGAAGTATCAGTTAGCATATGAGCCCATGGAACTTTGAAATTGGCTCCTATGTAGAACCGCAAAGGGGATTCTGTGCTTTGAGGACAGCTAAATTTTGATTAGTCAGTGGTTCTCAGGAACAGTGGTTCTCAGGAAAAGATTTGGTTCAGGTTTCTTAGAGCAAAAAAATTTGAGAATCTTGTACAAAAGTTATCCAATGTCATAATCCGTACACTTAAAAGAAGAAGGTACGAGTCTTTTAATCTACTAAGCTAATAGAAAAGAAAAGAGTTTGAGTTGGAAAAATCCTTACAGGTGGATAGCTTGGCATGTACATAACTTGTCTAGGGTGACCAAGAATCATCTGCTGATACTGAAACAAATGATGAATGCTTGTCATTTTCCAAAGACTACGTATATCTCAATATGACTGCCTCCAAGCAAAGACTATTAATGCAGGTCAAAATGCATACCATAGGTCCACTTGGGTGGATGAATGGCTGAGGTGATTGCATTGGTACATTCTGTGGATTTATAATTACAGGCTGTTGAGCATATGGGGGTCCAATCTGATACAATGTAAAAATAAATTAATTTCGGAACATACGTACCAAAAAGCATTTACAGATGGATGAGAGCTGCTAGTGACAACTAACAACAAATATAATTCTAAATATGCACACTTATATTATACAAACATATGCCTGGTTATAAGCGGACAACCATGTAACCATCAGATACTTTATGAGAAACATCATAGACTCACAGAAAGCATTGCCCCATGGTATAAATAACATAACCCTAGACCAGAACTGAACATCCAAGTCAAGCCAAGTATTTTTTTTCAAACAAAGACGTCACCAGGTGGGAGTTTCTAGTATCAACAGGCATGAGTTGCCAGGTACCCACACCTTGGCTACTTGAATCCTTGAGTGCCAATTCATATGCATTTGGTCAAGTTGAGAGCCAAGACCAAAATAACGTCAGTCAAATGCCTACACGAAGATCCAACTGGATGGACAAATGGCCAAGGTGATTGCATTGGTACAGTCACCTGAGTAAAAATTATAAGGTGTTGACCAAATAAGAGTCTGATCTGAAACACTGAAAGTATATCTATAATATGAAAACAGATATTACAAAAAGCATGAACCAACAGATGTGAATTCACATTATGCATATACAAACATATGTAACTGCTCATTATATTTAAGAAAAATATATGAATGAAGTCATGAACCAATTAGTTAAAAAAAATAGTTCGATAAACATCATTTCCTATGGAAACCAGATTTTCCATTGGAGTCAGGAGCAAAATTAGTTATCTGGATCAAAGCTGTGTAATAGAATAAATAAAAGACACTATTATCCACTGCAATATAAAGGTTTGAGAATACCAAAGCACACAAGGACTTGAAAGAAAAAGATGTAGGTAGTTACAGTTAAAAACTCACCCCAATGCCCACTGGCATCCCATGAGGAATAGAAGATGCATTAGTTGGGAAATAGAAGGAACCCTCAGATACAGGCGAAGGAGGCCGTAGAGGTGTTCGAGATGGGGTGAAACTCTTTGCATTGGGATTGAACTTAAATTCCTGTACAATTTTCATAGGAAAAGAGAAATAAGATATAACACTGAATATTAGTGAATTATTGAAGAGCTGACAGATACCAAATAAAACACAAAAGGAGGGCAAACTATTGAAGATAAAGATGAACTGCCAAGTAAACTGTCACCTTCGCATGAGGATTCAGAGTTGACTTCTCTGAAGAGAATGATCCAACCGATGAGCTTGGTGACAAACCAGGACCACTCGAAGCTGAGGCTCCACCTACACACTCTGAAGTGGCTGATGTAGAACTGTCAGGTCTTCCTTGAGAGTTTCCAGGTCGCACCATCCCACATGTTTTTCCAGATACTGCAGAATCTGTTGATTCAACTTGAGAAACCGTATTTTCATGAACCTTTGAGGATACACAGGATGGAGCATATGCAGCGGCACTGGGAGATAATCCCACTTTGTTCGAGCTAGCTTTCTTCAGAGGCACTGATGCTTCTGTACCTACATTTTGTGATGAAAATAACCCATACTTAGATTGACAGCATCATGAAGAGTACAAAAAACCATGATCAAAATACAAGATGTCTGAAGAATGCTTTAGCAGAAAGGACCAAGTAAGCAATGGTCTCTAATTTCTCCAAGTTACTCAGGAAATAGATTATCCGATCATTAACTCCCTTGTTTGATTATTTACTGCTATTAGATGAAGGGTATTCAATCTTCCCCACTGGGTTATGCTACCTCATAAGACATGTCTTTTTACTACCATGTGGAGAAATGATGTGACTGATCCCAACCACCAACCATCTACCTGATAAGTGACAATCTAGATACCAAGTGGACAATATTCAATCCAAATAAGCTATGATAAACATATCTAACAGCTCTTGTTATGCATAAGCCCTTGTTTATTTATTTATTTATTTTTTTTTTTTTGAAGTCTTACAAAATAAAGACACTAAAACACTTTCTGCCGTGCCACAAATTATTTAAAGGCTAAAAAATGGCAAACATACAAAGACAAGTGAGGCAGTCTTCAACAAAGCAGCCACACTTGAAATCTGTGCATCACCAGTTTTCCAACCAGCACATTTCATCAAACAAGTGGGTTCCAACTATTTTTTTTGTGGCTAGCTGATGTGCACACTAGTGAACAGACCTATTAGCCTTGTTGGTAGTGTATACAAGATAATTGCAAAACTCTTGACTAACAGATTGAAAGCGGTTCTTAATCCACTAGTATCTCAAGCTCAAGGAGCATTTGTTGGAGGGAGGCAACTTCATGATGGAATCCTTGTGGCCAGTGAATGTATAGATACATGCATCAAGGAGAAGAGAGGTATGTTAATTTTCAAATTAGATCTGCAAAAGGCATATGACAATGTCAATTGGGAGTTTTTAACATATATGCTTAGAAGGATGGGATTTGGAGAAAAATGGAGGAGATGGGTGAGATTTTGTATTTTAACAGCTCGTTTATCCGTGTTGGTGAATGGTTCTACAGCTGGTTTTTTTGGCATCCAGAAAGGGCTTAGGCAAGGGGATCCGCTCTCCCGCCTTCTCTTCACCCTAATTATGGAAGCTTTTAGCAAGATGATGTATAGGGCCTCACAAATGGGAAACATAGAGGGAATAACATTTGGGGGAGAAGTGAATGTAAGTCACTTATTATTTGCTGATGATATTCTAACGTTTTGTAGGCCCACCATCCGTCAAGTGAGGTGGTTAAAGGGCATCCTTCTATGTTTTCAGGCATGTTCAGGGTTGAAGGTCAATTTGGGAAAAAGTGAGATGTTTGGGATTGGAGAAGTAGCGAATATGCCAAACCTAAGCCACTTTTTGGGGTGTAAAGTAAGTAAGTTCCCGATAACATATCTCGGTATTTCACTTGGTGCAGGATATAAGAAAGCTACAGTTTGGAACCCGATAGTAAAAAGATTGGAGAAGAGGCTCTCCTCTTGGAAGAGTTGCAATCTATCCAAGGGGGGCAAGTTAACCTTAGTATCTAGTGTGCTTGCAAGTTTGCCTACGTTCTTCATTTCAATTATGACCATCCCCACATCTATTGCCAGAAGATTGGAATAGATTCAGAGGAGATTCCTATGGGAAGGTCCGGGGGGAGAATTTAGATTTCATTTGGTAGATTGGAAATCTGTTTGCAGGATGAAAAGCAAAGGGGGGCTAGGGATTAGGCCTCTCAAGGTCTTTAATAAGGCATTGCTTCAAAAATGGGTGTGGAGGTACGGCAACGAAAGGGACAATCTATGGAGGAAGGTTATACAAAGTAAGTATGGTAAAGCCTATGGGGATTGGCTTCCATGTCAAACAAAAGCAGCTTTTGGGGTGAGCCTATGGAAGCCTATAGCAAAGCTAATAGACTCAATTGCAAGAGATTGCAGATTCTTGGTGGGAGATGGAACTAGAATCCGGTTTTGGGAAACATTTGGTGCGGAAATGGGAGGTTGAAAGACAAATATCCAAGTCTGTATAATGTTTGTAAAGACAAAAGTGCATTGGTTTGTGACTATAAGGTGACTTCTAACGCGGGAACTGTGTGGGATATAATTTTAAGAAGAAATTTGCTAGACTGGGAGATTAACAGTTATGAAGAACTATTACAGGAGCTCTATAGTGTCCAATTGGAACAAGGGGAGGTTTCCAGGAAGTGGAGAATCAGCAGATCTGGTTTGTTTTCGGTTAAAGAAGCATTTGAAAGCTTAGCCCGGTCTGGTTTCAGGTTCCAGGAGAGTAAAGTAATATGGTTCAAGTCTATACCGAGCAAAGTAGCCTTCTTTCTGTGGTCAGCTGCTTTGGATAAGATTCTAACAATTAACCAACTAAAAAATAGAGGGTGGCAGCTGCCTAACCAATGTATAATGTGCAGGGAAGATGAAGAAACAGTTCAGCACCTTTTGATTCATTGTAGGGAGGCAAGGACTATTTGGGACAGATTTATAGCTTTGTTTGGATTAGTGTGGGTTCAACCTGAGAATTTTGCCATGGTCTTAAAATCGCGGGGTCACAGAAAAGGAAAAACCAGGAGAGCTTTACTGTGGAATATAGCTCCAGCAGCTATAACATGGGGGATTTGGGCTGAAAGAAACCGTAGGACTTTTGAAGATCAAGTAATTAGTGGAGAAGCTCTACAAAAAATTCTGCTCATGATGTTTGGATGGGCTTCTATTGATAATCTGATGGTTAATGTACCATTTCAAGAGTTCTTATTGGGGGAAGCATTCTCGGATTAAGCGGTGGACAGGATGTAGTTCAGGATATCCTAGTCTTCACTCTTATTCTTTCTTGAAGTCTTTGGTACACTTTCTGCGTACCAAGACATTGCCCTCTTTTTACTTCAATACATATATCATATTATTTACCGATCAAAAAAAAAAAATTTCAACAGAGCCACACAGAAAAGAATCAGAAAAATAATGCTCTACCAACATCTCTCAATGAAGCCATTCAAGAGTCAAATGAAGCTAAATATCATATAATAAGCAATTAAAATAAAATATTCATTCATATCACAAAAACACCAAAAATAAAAATATATATACATGGACCAACATCTACACCAAAGAAATAGAATTTATTACTCACCCTTAGAATTTGAAGTTTGAGCCTCCTCAGTTATCTGCATCGACACACAGATGGTATGTAAATAAAATAGATATGAAGAGCATGAGCAGCCAAAGTAAGAGTAATCAAATGAAGCACAAATATGCTTAAATCATCAACAACATTTAAATTTGAACTCACAGTTATTCTTTCTGAAAACTCCTTTGGAAAATTTTTTCCTCCAAGACATTCATGGAACTGTTTCTCATGAGTCCTAAAATTTTATGACCACATGTTGTAATTCATTTAAAATGATAGTAGTCAAAAAATATTAAATGTTACTGTTCAAATTTAGCACAAATGAATGAAACATAAATTAATTGAAAAAACTAAAAAAAAAATACCTGCTAGTGCTGTCTGAAGCTGGTAAACTCTTAGAAGCACATCCAATTCCAGGCTGTCTGTCATGATCACCAGAACCCGAACGGTACAGATATTTACTACCATTGGATTGAAAGGATTGTGTTTCATCCTGCATGGCACAACATATTGAAGCAATGAGAAATATTAACCGCATAAAAAAAAAGGAAGTCATTAGGAAAAAACATATATTAGTACAGGTGAAGATTCTTAAAACATATATTAGAGAAGAAGAGAACGTGATTATGAGAGAGATAAAGGTATATATATTTTTTGTTTTCCCCTTCTTTTCTTATCCACTTTTCTCTTCTTCTTTTAAACACACGCATGTGCGCGCTTGATATATGCATGTTTGCGTGTCTATCTATGTCTCTGTTTGGTAAGTAGAGTTTTATAATTGTTTTTAAGAAAAAAAATACAAAAGTTTCAGTTTTAACAACAAAGAATGGTTTTCAAACTTTTTACGGCATTTTTGTAATTTCTTGTTTGATTAATCATATCACTCTTGCCTTCATTTACCAACACTATAACCACCACCACTGCCGCCCTTGCCACAAACACCACCACAACCCCACCTCCGCCATCAAATCATCAACACAACTACCTCAACCACCACCATCACAACAACCATCACTACTAAAACCAACTTCTCTTCCCCGACCTCCACCACCACTACCTCCACCATTACCAACTCTGCCACTACAACCACCACCACCACCACCACCATCACAACTACAACCACTACCACCTCCATATCCACCTCCACCACCACCACCAACCACCACATCCTCCACAACCACCACCTCTACCTCCACCACAACCACCAACACCACCACTACACCCACTTTCAACACCACTATCATTAACATCAACTACTACCATAACAATAGCGAACATCACTACTATAATTAGAAACTGTTTCTAAATCATGGTTATTAAACTTTACCAAATGCATTTTTTTCTCATTTTAAAATCATAACTGATTTTAATTAAATGTTACCAAACAGGTTTTTTCTTCCCTTGTTTCAAAAACAATTTGAAAATTTTTTGCTTTTCAAATTGTTTATTAAAAAAGTTTTAACATTACCAAACAGCCTCTATTTTCTTGCAAAAATGTGCAGTTTATTTACAGCAAAGCACCGCAATTGACTGTATTGCGTAGTTCAAACAACTCAACAACAGTAAGTCACACCCGTACTGCTGCAGAAACTTTTTAACATTGCAAAGACAATGCACGATCAGTGTATTACCAATGATGAAGAGCTTGAAGATGCATGAGCTCCATTGTCGCTTTTCTTTCTGGTCACATCTGAAAAGGTTCTGCTAATCAGAGGACCTGAGGAAATTCCAAACGTTTCAGCATTGCATGAATTCAAGGTCATGACCTCACTTTCTTCGTGTCCACTGTCATCAACTGTCCTAAATACTGAAGAGAATCTGGTCTCCTCGTCAATATCAAAATTTTCATGCAAATGAAGGCCTCTTTCCTGTTGAACAGACCAACAAAAAATAAATAATAAAGAGACTTCCACATGCAATTAAAAAAAAGATCAAAGCTCACACCAGGTGATCAAGGAATTGATTCTAATGTAAAATCACCTCTGCTAGATGAAGATCTTGTGTTTCCTCACCCTCAATTTCTCTGGCTATCCTCAGAGCCTCTCTTTCCAACTCTCTCGTTTGAGGACCTCTTTCAAGTTTTGTCGTATAGAGTTCCTCATCGAAGGTGCTCTTTACTCCAAATAATGTTTCATTGGTTTCAAACTGATCCCAGTTCCTGCTTATAAAATAAAAACAAAATGAGAAAGGAACAGAGATATGAACTAACATTCAATAAAGGTAAAATATATGAGAAATTGCAGTAATAATTTAAAAATCAAGATGTATAAAAACTGAAGATCAATATCAATAACAAATAGAAACTAAAAAGGATCCCTCAATCACACAATCAAGCATGTGCAATTTAAAAATAATCCTTGACAAGAAAATTTTAGATCACCAATTTTAATGTGTATATCCTTGAAGAATCACTAATAAACTTTTTAGAAACGAAAGCTTTTGATATTCTGACACAAAAATTAAATAATAATAGCAGTATGATACGAAATGATAAACTCATAGCCGTATCAAGTAGCCACCTTGTGGAATATGATCATCTTCATCAAATAAATTTACATAGAATTATTTGAATCACCCAATATATATTAGTGCAGGTCAACCCAAGAACCCTAAAATAACTGAAACACTTTCAAAACTATGATGTAACAATTCGTACCGAAACTAATACATATCAGTATTATCCAATAATTGAAACAATAGAACTGAAAGTTAGATATGAGAACTTATCTTTTCACATTAACTCTGGAAGAATTACGAATCCAAACTAGCAGCATTAAGGAATTAATTAAGGTGTTGTTATCTGTTAAACAGTACCACCAGTGCACAACTGGAAAAGCATTTAGTCACTTCATTAACCTAAAAGAGAAAAAAATTGAACCATAAAAGCAAGTTGTTATTTAGTGTTTTTTCTCCAATGCATCTGGGAGTGGGTGTGGTTGGTATGGCATTGAGTCGATACTTATCTTCTCCATACAAGGAAAAAGCATTTCCGAATTAAAGCTACAATAACTTGATGAATATAATACAAAATTAATTATGTTAATGAAGTGGTGGTATGAGTGCTCAACTAGATCATATATGCGACAATAATTTACAGGCACCACAGAGAGAGCATGCATTTATAAGATTGCAATCCCAGTCAAGATCAGAAAATTATAGCATCATCAAAACATCAGTATGAAAATAATATAGAGCAGATAAAGGGATAAACATGTTCAAATTAAAACCAAAGACGCAGACCTTGTAAACATTTGGAAAAAAAAAAGGACTTGAAAAATATTTGATGCAAGTATAAATTGCATGTACACATTAAATACATAAAGAACTTCTACATATTTATAAAATAAAATAAAAACAGCCTAGGGCTGAAAAAAGCTTTTCCTAAATTCTATCCCTTTTTCACCATTCTCTCACTCTCTCATAAAAAATGCAACAATTCACGTCCCCTCGGCTATGTTTTCCATAAGTAAGAGTACAAAAGTATGGCAAAAATTTCCAACATGAAAAGACTGTAAAGCAACTTAAGGGCTATACATGTTACAATTAAAACCAAAGATGAAGGCCTTGAACCTAACAAAAAAATTATTTTGAAGTAAATATTACACAAAATATGTAAAGAACTTGCAAATATATATAAGAAATAGCAGCTTCGGTTCAGTAAAAACTTTTCTTAAATCATTTTCATCCATTCTCTCCCTCATACAATACAAAATAATGAAGGTACCTTCAGCATTATTTCCCACAAGCAAAAGCCACATACAAATCCAGACTGCCTTTAAACAAGATATGCTACAAGCAGAGATATCCAATTTTTATCTATTAAGTACTTGAGAAAACCTTTTCCCAGCTACATTCAGTACCTAACTCCAACTTAAACCATCCCCAGAGAAGAACATGTCCTGTGGAGTGTCGACAATAATGTTCCATGGAATGTACCAAGATCATATCAGAAATTTTTTTCCAACAAATTTTTTCATCGCAATAATCTGATCAGCACAGAAATGAATAATGTAATGGATAAACAATCTAAAAAACTGCATGTTACTAGCTTCTCACAAAAATTGAAATTCATTTGATAAATTGCCACCATGAATCACTCAAAACAAAGTCCCTAGTGCCAATTTCTGCATCATCATATATGAAATAATGCAAATACTACAGCCAAATGCATCTTTAAAAATTAACTGCAATTTCAATTGCCAGGCTTAATCAAGAACAACAAGGGCATTATGGACAAACAAAGAACTCTTGTAGGCATAAGTACAGTTCAGTTCCTGAAAATTCACCAGAAATTTATCACTGCCATAACCAGAACATAAAATTGAAGAATAACATCTAAAATGCTTGGAGTATGTAATAAGTGGTCTTATGAAATATTCACAGAAATAGTGAAGTAACGATGTCATAATAACATCACGAAGGATGAGTATTCCATTTCAAGAAATATAAGATTAAGGAACAAATCCTGCAGCGAAAAATAATGCAGAATCATATGAATATAATAAAGAGGCAGTAAAATGTCAGGTCCAGAAGAAGGCTGCAAGTATAGTAATGAACACAATCATGAATCAGATATGACTCAAGTCAGCCAAAAAAAAAAACACGAAAACAAAATAGAAAAAGTAAACAACCTATTCCAACTGCCATCAAATATGTTTTCCAATCCAGGACATTGCGGGTAATCCTCATCAGGGGTCCAACGTTCTAGCTCTCTCTCCACCTCAAAAAAATGAGATTGTGATATAATGGAATCAGTCATGATTTCCTGCCGTTTCTCACCTTGGACTCTTGTCAGCCCATCCTCGGTAACAGGCACACCCTGGAATTTAAACAACCAATGACACAAAAATGGTGATCAAGTCAGGAATTTCAAGCACTAACCCACTCTACATATAAATCTATGCTACAAATTAAATGACTTGGCAAGTTATCATGCATCTTATACCCATCTATATATGTGTATATTACCAAATATGCCAAAGATATCATCAAAAACTAACAGTTAAAAGAGAATTCCTCTTGATATCCAACTAACAAATAAGATGTATCGACAAAATATTATAGAATTGCAGCAATCCAGCTCGCATCACAAATGAGACAAATTGCAAAACCTTAGCAATGACTTGCACAAGCTCCTTAGCAGGTACGATCATAGTCTTGGATGGAGCTATACTAACAGAATCAACACCAGGCATCTGCCCCTTGAAAGAACAATCTTTTTTTAAGCGAGCCATTCTCAAGATGATTCCTGCAAGCAAGCGAGTGGATGTTCAGAAGGCAAAACACTAAATGGAGGAAATTTATATTTTTTTCATACACCCGCATATGTGGAGGAAAAATCTCTCCAAATCAATCATAAGTTTAAATCTCCTTGATATACAACAGCATGATTCATCGAACATCCACAAAAGCAATGAAACATACCAAAATCTTTTTCAACATTTGCTGCATGAAATATTCCGGAGAATATAGATCCACTTTTCACCTGGACTTCCACATTATGTCCAATAAGGCATGTTGTTAAATATAGTAGCCGATCACGTGAAGGACTTTCATAGCCTCCAGCTTTACTGCCATTGAGTAAACCTGCAGCACAGAGCTTTTAGGAGAAACAGCACATCATAAAATAGAGTGTTAAATTCGTGACTTTTACCTGCATTGACTAAATTACTGGGGTTTGTCTTCCCAGATTGCAACTTGTTCTGCAGCCGAGCCCCAGGTTCTCTTTCCACTTTTCGACGGCCAAACCCATTGGCAGATGATCTCGGCTGAACAACTTGTTGCAGACTCATCCTTCAAGTAGCTTCTAAGCAACTGAAGACAGGATCAAAGCAAGTTTTTACACATCATATAAATAGATGGATGCAATAATAAGGGCATCCAAATAGAGAGGCAGACAGTTTCACATTGCCTTATCCCAAATAGCTGCACATATCATGATTACTGCACCAAATCAAGCAAATATACTCCAGGGAATCATGAAGTACATGTCTTTCATGGACCAAGAGATATTGTAAATAAATTACACAAAGCAACTAAAGAAAATTAGAATTCAATCTGAGCGTGATGGCAACTTACAAATGTTCAAAGGTGCACTGCCAAAGTATGCTACATAACTAGCAAATGAATATGAATAATAATATGAAAAAGAACAAAAACAATACCTTTTTTCCAATTCGATATGCAAGCAGAATCTACTTTGTAGTTTAATTAGATTATCTGCATTGTCCATAAAAAAAAATAGGTAGTTTAACAAATAAAAAGATAGATTATCTACATCCAAAAGAATAAGAACTTTTCTCAGTTAGACTAAAAAATAATAATTTCAACCCAAACTCTCATAATCAAATTGAAACAATAATAGCCAACATAAAACTAGCTTCATTCAGCAAAATGCATTGCCTTTGATTCTTTAATCAAGCATTCTTTTAGTAATAAAATCAAAGCAATAGAGGTTAAAAGCAATGTGGAACAATACAAACTCAAACGGATTCAGGGTGTTGAAATTTTCTCAACTGCAAAATGCTATTTTAAATCATCAATGATTTTCGAATAAATTAGGTACGTGATTAACTAAGACAATGAATTTGCACGAAATTTTATCTTAAAAAAAAATTAAACAAAACAACACAAAAATGATAATTAATTGATATAGAGAGGATTACATTGATAAGCTTGTGCATGAACAAACTGCAAACACGAAAATCCTAGAATCCCTAAAAAAAATATCGATATTATAGTTGTCAACTTGCATATTAAATCAAAAAACAACGAACTGTGAAAATAAATAAAGAACAAATAAACTGAATTTCACATAAATAAGTGATGATCCCGTGAGCCATACCTTTCGACACTCAATTATTTTCTGTTTTTATTCGTCTTGATAGTCAAAGAGAAAAAATAGACGGGGAATTTACTGATCTAGGTTGTTCCTTTTGCTTTCAACGAAATTTGGTATCCTAAAGTTTGTGACGAGAAAGTTAGGAACAGTGAAGGTACGCTTGCTAGAAGATGTTCAGAGATCCCTAACGCGCAGAAGTAAGGGCCAATGAGGACCAACTGGGGATTTTACAAGATAGGGTGATGTGCGGGCGTGTAAGAGAACTTAAGAAAAGACGATCTCGCTTGATCCCATCGATCGTGAATTCGTGATCCCCAGACTCAGAACCCTCCTAGAGTACGGATGTCCTCCCTGACAGATGGTTTCGCAAGACACGCAATCAATTTACGAAACGAGTCGTATTCTTAATAGGATTCGTGAGAAAAAGAAGTTTGAAGCCACAACGCCATCACAGATCGTGATTTTGGTTTTCCATTTTTTCATTTTAAATAGAAAGATTTATACACATTAAATCCAATGTCAATGGTCACAACCTCATATTAAATCACTCTTAAATTTTTGGATTAACCCAGCATTTTCATAACGTGATCATTTGGCTTACTTATGCAATAAGTAATTGGTTAAATGTAATATCTTAGGGTGTCAATTGACTTGCAGATTTATAGAAACAAAATATGAAAAATTTGCGGAACTATTCTCAGTTTCAGAAACAAAATATGAAATACTCGCCTTCGGTCTTGATCTTCCTGCGTCTAATGTTGCCCGTTGCGGTACTTCCATGTCTTCCCTCCTGTCCGCGCAAAGAAGAAGAAGAAATCGCCTGCACATACAGAGGAGGAGGAGTAATAATGGTCTCTCTCCTCTTTTAGGGGCTTCCGATTCCTTGTTTCCGTTGTTCTGCGGTACACTGACGTGGCTTACAACTATTGGCTACCGACGAGCCGACTTTACGGGCTTGTCCGGATGCCAATGCTTCTTATTTGTGTTTCAAAACTTTACTTTCGCAAAATAAATTAATTGATAAATTCTTTTTAATAAAAGTCCAGTTCTAAGCCAATGAACAAAATTACATGAGAATCTTGAGACCATAGTTAAAAATAGGCAATAACAGACATTAGCAAACAAGAGAAATAGTATACCATGAATTCAACTAAACACTACTATTGCATCTACACATATGATAACGGAATTCAGGAAATTGGCTGAAGCCACTAAGCCCAATAAAGAACAATTGGAAAACTCCTAAAAAGAGATCCGCATTGAAGCAGATTGAAAAGCTCTCAAAGTTTTCAACCATCTTCACAAACGAAGAGGCGATTACACCTAATTTTTCAGCCCAATAATTTTACACCTAAACCCCTCACATTTTTCAAACAAAGCAATCTAAGCTCTTTCCTAGGAATGGCAACCGGCAGGTTCCGAGAGGGTTTTGGCAAACCCAAACCCTCCTATCAAGGGTTTAGGTAATATTACACCCGCCACTATCGATTGGGTAATGGATCGGATCAAGGTTGCCCCGGTTAATTATAAAAATCACAAAAAAAAAGCTGTTTAAAAAAAATACATAAATTAATAATTAAAGTATAAATAAAATATGTATTTTTTGTATTATATATATAATACTTTTAATATTAAAAAATATATAAAATAAATTAAGTCAAGTCAGGGCGGGTTGGGCTAAACCCTAAGCCGCCCCTAACCGAAGTTTGGCTATACCAAACCCGTCCCATTAGGGGCGAGGTATATAACCACACCTACTCCTTCCATTTGAAATAATGCAGCCTGCTTCATTATTCAAACATGCACTTACCTGACATACCATTAAAGTTTATTAGAATGTCATTAAAACAAAACAAAAAAAAGGACATAGACAATTAGTGAGAGTTTAAATCCTTTCATACCTTCAAGGTTTGGGGATATTTATTTAGGTTACTTCTCTTGTTAATGTAACACAGTTTTGGCTAAAAAATCCCTGTCACATGAGATTCGAGTAAATATAATGGACTTGTAACTAGCATTGCAATGAAAAATTAAATTATTACATCTTTTTTATTTTTTTAATGTAATAGGCTAATCACAAGCCCATTGCATGTACAACCATTGTGGAAGATTTTCATCCTCTACTTAGTGTTGTAATTGACTTTAAAAAATATAATAGTTCTCCTAAGAAAATGCCTCCAAATTAAATAAATTTTGTGCTTGCCTCTCATTAATATCATAATTCAAGCCGAACTAGAATGTTCTTTTAAGCACATATTTTACTTGCATACAAATAAAAATGAATTTATTAAAAAAAATTTGATGTCCATTAACATTTGGCAAAAACTATTACACGTATATTAACAGGACACGTTTAAAATAAAATGCTATCTATGTCTCTGATCCCTACACAAACCCTTCATCGCCAAGTGGATGAATGACCAGGCCAATTTAGACCATTCATTTGATAATTAAGAGTCATTTTAGATTAGCAATAAATGCAAAAAGCAATCCCCTTGTCTTTTGCCTGAAATTCTATACCCAAAATGCTCTCCATATTTTTTAAAATTTACTCTTAACACCCAGGTTTTTTAAGACACGTGTATCAGTAACTAACTGCCCATGTAACATTGTTCGTTTCTAATCCTTTTGTTACGTGCATAGCGCGTGCATTCCCCTAGTACGCAGTATGCATCAGGCTTTGTCATGCTTATATTGGCTGCAAACCTTTCTTTGATATTTTTGAAGCTTAAACAGAGAAAATGTTTCCTACCAAAAAAAAAAAATTTACAGAGAAAATGTTAGTTTTAGGTAAGATCTTTGTAGCAGGCGGAAAATTTATATTGGTTTAAATCTTGATTTGTTGGTTTACAATCACACACACAATAAAGGATTTCATCCGAAAACACATGGGGTTCTTGTTCATTCAAGTTCTCAATTGATGCCATATAAAATCTCTTAATAGCATCATTTTCTGATAACCAATGCACTGACTAGAAGGACCTATGACCCTCTCCCCTTTATGTTTAATTAATGGTAAACATGGTCTCCTCTTGAAATTTAACAGTTGAAACAGACTTATTTGTAGGGTCAACATAATAATGACAATCAAAACCCATCAAATAGGGATTTTGGCAGAGTTCATAACCAACCTAAACAGAAAATGTGACTCATTGCTCTCCGGGAAATATATATTGTCAATGGATTGACCAAATAAGTACAGATTCAGATCAGTGTAGTAAATTGTACAGAAGAATACCAATCTCTGGGCAGTACTAGAATGACCCAACAATTCAATATGCTTCAGGTACTGTTTCTTAACAAGTGGGATAGATGAAATGACATAATCAGTAAGTTTGATTGGGTGTAAAAGCAGAAGTGGTTAGAGCAATGAAGGTTGGTGAGGGATGGAAGACATCTGGGGGCATGATGGTAGCAGCATCCACAACTTGGGGAATTGAAGGTGGAGGGCTTCTGGTGGCCCAAGCCATAACATGGAGTTGAACAGTATCCATTCTAGCTATTGCAGATGAAAGAGCTGCCTTAACTTCATTGTGGTCGCAGCAGTGTATGAGGCCTGCAGAGGTTACAGTGGAAGGCATGAGGCTCTTGCCTTCTACACGAGATATGATAACCAGGCGCCCATTTGCATTTGCTTGCTCATGTAGATGACGAAGGCCAGCACGGTCCGCCGCTAAACCCTTGGTGACTGAGTAGATACAGATGAAACCCTGGCATTGCATAAAATGTAACATGTGGAGAATTTTCTTACTGATGAGATATAAATGAAGAAAATGGCATTTGTATGTGGGTGTGTGATACCTCTTCAGTTCTCTTGATGTCCATTCCAAATCGAGTTTCTCGTGGTTCTGGCGTCAATTCCAGTGGAACTTCTTGAATCCCAGGCAGGAACCATAGACGTATCCCTTGCAAAATTTGGATAGTTGTATTGTGGCCTTGTTGCTTACACAATTTAATCTCTTTCCCAGAAAAGTTGCCTTTCTCCTGTTGGTGATGAATTCAAAGAAGTAAAACATAAGTAATTGCTTTGATTGGATGTTCACAGTGCTTCTCAGTATAAGAAGCTGTTAGGCTCATGTAGACTAGATTTACAATCAATAATGTCATTTTAATGGTCCTTCAGAGTGTTTCAATTTGGCCACAAATACTCCCAATAACCCATGATTTGGACAGTTTTCTTGGGTCAGACCCTAAAAGCTTTTATTGTGCACTGATCCCGTGGAGCTAAACAGAAAGCTTTCAGACGATGGAGAGAATCATACCGCGGTGACAATTTGTTCTGTTTGGATATTAACGAATATAAGAGGAACCCCAGAAGAAACTGCTGCAGAAAACCAGGTCATGGACCTGGAAGTAGTCGCCTCTACGCAACGCTCATCCTCGAGGGGCATGAACAGAATGGAGCTGATGATGGTGGATCTCTGGTCTGGTAAGATCATACCCATCTTCTTCTTCCAGTTATACATCACTCCCTTTTTTTTAAAACTCCTACAATCCACGTTCACCACCGTCCTACTCATTTCTGCATGGTCAGGAAAAAGATATAAACATTCTCCTTTTTATCAGCAGTAACCGGGTATTGATTTCTTCAAAAGAAAACAGATAGAAACCTACCCTGTAGCTCTGTGCACTGGTCTGGGGTGAGGTCTGCTATGACTGCAACATGCCTGTCGTCGGAGGCAGCTCTAATGGTGAACCTCTTCTGAAACACCGGCGCCTTTTCCAGCACAATGCAAGCCCGTAGTTTGAGAGAGTTCTCACCCCTGCTGACCTTGACCCATATCACCTCTGCTTGCTTGTTAAGCTTCCCTAACTGAGAATTGAGCTCTGATCTAGCCTTGGTTGGCATGAAAAACTCTTCATCACCCTCCTCAGCCACCCCTTCAATGATGTCGCCCGGCAAAGGCATGCCCTCATCCCACTCGACCGGCACATCTTGCTTCACTTCCTTCACACAAACCAGTGTCTGAACACTGCCCATCTCCTCCTCCTTCAACACACTGTAAGACATTCCCTTGCAATTTTATCCACTAATGCTATATGGAGAAATTTTTTTTAGAGGTGAGACCGGGTTCGGACACTCCGAGGATGCCAATTTTCTAGTAATTTGCGTCAAGACCATAGCAAGTTTGTTCTCTTCTGCCAATCTTGTGGCTCTTCTTGTTACTAAGTCTTTTAGCTACTAAACTGCTTATATTAAACTCATATGATTGGCTTGTAGTGCCATCTGCTTTGTGCTTTCTTCTGTATTATTGTAGAGATAGATGACAATTCCAAACACCTTCCCCAAGTTCACTGTGGTAAGCCATGGACAAATAATAATAATAATAATAATAATGCGTCCAACAAGAAGAAAGCCCTTCTCTGATTTGGCAGATTGCCAGGCTACAAAAGATTAGATAATTTTCAGAAGAGGATTGTGATTTATGTCTAGAGCTATATGACTGAATAGACCATAACGAACAAGTAGAATAAATCCAAATAAGCAAATGATAAGGGATCTTATTAATTTCTACTTTAGAACTTCCATATGATATTCACAAAATCAATAAAATAAATTCAAATGAGGAACATCGGTAAGTTCACGAGCCATTTACGGCCGACTAGGTGGACAGTCTTAGTGCCTATCATCAGAAATTACACAACAAATACAAATAGATAACAGCATGCGTGTAGACTGTAGAGGATTCGATTCGACTGTATGCGCCTCCATTCTCTAGCTTCAGGGCTCAAGCACAACTGGAACATCACCATTAGACTATTTAACAGACAAGGTAGACGCTCAAGTTCCTGCATAGACATAACCAGTTAAGAAACAATTAGCAATAACATTGAATTACAGATAATTTTACTGCTGATTCTCCCAGGACTGTCAATAGAGATTGTAGAATTGGTAAAATAAATATGATTCACAAAATTTGAAGAGTAGAAACAGCCTCTCCCAGGCCAGTAAAGGTTGTCAAGACAATATTAATTTTAAATGGCTCCTTTTCCCAAACTATTAAGAAACTGCCATACACAAACACTTATTTAAAAATTTGGATTAAACTGAATTTGAAGAAAGCAGAGCATAGAAGTTTTAGAGTTGGAAAAAGTATGAATAATTTCAGAATTTCTATACAGGTGGAGTAATTTTGAAACTTCTAAAATTTTGATCAACTTCCAACTTACACAAACATTTTCAGCATTTTAACAAATCCAAAAAAAATGCACCAACTCTCAGTATCGTCACATAGAACTTGCCCAAACTTGATGTCAGACCCAATGTAGAAAATCTTGGCTAAATATAGTAATTTTATATGATAATACATATGAATACATCTTCATTTTATATATAAATAAAGAAATAGCACTAAAGCTAGTCTTAAAAGAAGAAAAAATAATCGAGTTTTAAGAGTATACCATATTTAGAGCTTTAAGTTGATCTTTTCAGACCATTTGTAGATATCAGAGTAAACCTGATCACCCCCCAAGTCTTCTCCAGTGGCCCCTGCTGCTACTCTTATAACATCCTCAATCAAGGCAAAGTTACCCATTATGTCAACATGAGCACCACTCTGGGTACCACGGCCCTCAAGAAGATGAGCCGGAGGGGCATGATCATACTCCCTGATGTGAGTTCGAATTCCTGAAGGATTGAACCGTGTTTTCCCACGCCAACCTTTTGCACACATGAATCCTGAACTTAGAACAGGCACAGTCTCATCTCCGTTAACTGAAAAGACTCCCCCTTGCAGACAGCTATCCTCATCTCCTCCCTCTGCTGAGGTATCAATCTGGAAAGGAATGTAGCACTCAGCAGCTGGAGTTAACTTGTAAACATATGATCTTTCAGTGGGGATCCCAACTCCATACATAGAATAAATCTCCATGTCAGGAGCATTAGGTAATCTGCAAAACCATTACAGCAAAGAAAGCAGCAGCAATAAATGGTTAATCTCAGACTTTGACCAAAACATTAGAGATTAATTAATTATATAGATTGCCACCTTATAACTAAAACAAGATACAGATCTCAGTAAACAAGAAGCACCAATATTAGTCCCAATACAACTGAACTTTAAACAGATCACATTTACAGGATATAATTTTTAATGTTATCATATCTAATTAGCTGAATATATCAGATAATGATTTATGCACTATATTTATTTTTCATAATTCTGTTATTCCTAACTGAAAATAGAGGGGGAAAAGACACCTTTAAATTAGAACTAGAAAAATCTGTAAGAGTCTCACTTTGTTTCTAATGGGTTTGACCAATATTTGTAGTGTTCATATTTTGGATCATCCAAATTCTCAGCAATCCCATATGAGAAATGGGCACTTCCACGTTCCATCATCTTTGGGGCAACAAAATTAAGAAGATCCAAAATCGATCCAGCTGTGTAAATTTTGAAGTCTTCCACAGCTTTGATCCCACCCAAGCCCATGTCGTGGTACTCAGTCCATACATCGCGACAAGTTGAGTTTGCAAAATTATTACCCTTAAGAGCCCCCTGCACAATAGCAGCTGATCAATATGTGAAAGCTTGGAATATAAAAATGCAGAAAAACATGTTACCAAAGGTATTGATAACCAATGCACTACAACAGAGAGAATATCCTATTCATCACTTTTTGGCTACTAATTATGGTAAGACAGAATGACACCTGGATAAAACATGAATTGTTTAGCATAACATCACAGCATATACTGGTTTTGGGATGGTTGATCTTTCTATCAAAGATGAGAATGAATATGGCCAAATTTTATAAGACAGCTATTATGCCTGCTATGGTGTAAAAGTAAAAGATTAAGCAAACAAAGAAAGTAAATTTATTATATGAATATCCAAAGTACGATGTTACAATAAAAGTGTTGAAAGACTAGGAAAGATGAGCCATGAATATAGCCAAGAGTGTCTCTCCATAGGAGACAAGATCAAGGAATGTATGTCAGGAAGATTGGGCACGTAAATATTAGACCACAGGAAGGGCCTGTGAAAAAGTATGGAAACATTTAATAATGACGATTTGGTTTTTGATATTTTGGAATGTATGTCAGGAAGATTAGTAAGGACAATACCTTTTGTTTTTACTAAATTATATTGAATGAAGAATTTGCATGGAAGTTTAGACTACGTCAAGATATTAACAATGGGTGGGGTGGGGGGGGGGGGGGGGGGGGGGGGGGATGTCTTACCACTTTCACTAAAATGAGGTAATGAAGCCAAGGAAGTATCAGCCAATATGAAGGTGAGAAAGAATCAGAGACCAAATGGTTTTCCAAAGCAAATGTGGACATGATACTAAGATATCAATGATTCATGGTTGACCAAATAACTTCAAAGGAATTTGAAGAATATGAGAATACCAGATGCTTGGAGAAAGAGCAATCTCAAATCTGTGCGCATGAAAAAGTGAGTCCATGGTTTCACAAGTTATGGTCAAATTAAACTTATGAATCTTGCCATTAAGCTGTGAGAGTGATTAAGATGGGTTGGGCATGTTAAGTGAAAGCGTTAGTAAGGAGACTCATGTTGCCAACAAAAAAAAAATTAGTAGGATTTTTCAGTAAGTCCAAGCTAATGCCACTTATTGAAATATTGAGGGGCAAATAGAAAACATTTTTAATGCAGTACTCACATGAAACTCGTTATCATGCACAAATTTGATTAATGTTCTAACCAAGATATATAACCAATTTGGAATCTAGAAAAATACCCGAAAGTCAATCCTCTCAATCTTGGATGAATGTTCCTTTGCTACATCTTTTCCAAATGATATAATCCTTCCATAGTTCACCTTTTTTTCATGAGAAACCAGACTTGCTGTCCCATTTTTGTCTGTAATTTGAGTGCCATTGCTTCTTTGTTTTTTAGGGTTACATTCATAGCCTTCTTCTGGTGACCAGTCTAGACCACCCCAAATAGTATCACCACCTTTAGGCATCATTGACATGGTTGAATCCCATGAACGGGTCATCCGCATTACATGTTGTAAAGTTTGAAAACCAAATACATCATTATCCAAAACAGCTGGCGCAATAGCCCTGCATATGAGGTAAAAATTTATAAAGATATTTAAAAGATGTGAACATGCCTAAGTCAGAAAACAAATGATAAAATAGCATCTAGAGTTGTTACTGCCTATTTCCTAAAGTGCAACAACATAAACAAATGGAAACAAAGTTTGCATCTCTACAAATAAGTATCCATTGTTGGACATAGGTTTTTGACTTTCCAATGAAAAAAGGCTAAATATTATCAATTGCACATAATAACACATAAAAAAGAACATTAACACATTAAAATTGAGGCCTCAGAACGTAAAAGGGAAAAAGAAGCAAAAGATCAAATAAACGTTGGCTGGCGTTTCATTATTTCTGCGTAACTTGTTGCAACAAACTATTGTATGCTGATTTCAAAACCTGATGAGAAATCAATCACCAAACGACATTGAAGATATTTCACTTCACCAATGTAATCAGCTGAAATTAATAGCTAAAATTTGGAAACAATTCAGAGTAATTACATGTGTTCCCTGCTAATATTTTAGGCATCACTGCTGACTAGGATGATGCAAACTATCAAAAAAAATTATGACACTCTAGAAAATAATGGGGACAAATAGGATGAACCTATTGTGCTGGGGAAGAAGCAAAAAGTACCTTACTCTTTATAACTCCATCGGTCCTTTCCTCACCACCTTTTGTAAGGGAATAAGCACATTTAGATCATAAATAAAAGTTATAGTTTCTTAGAACTTGCATTTGATGACTGCCAGGCAAGCATTTATAACGAAACAATTTTCTTGATGAACGCACACTGGGTGATCAACAGCATTGGTTCAAAACATGAAATCGGGCCCATTAGGTTCAAAGTTTGATTTTATTATTATTAGATGACAATTTTTCAGATAATTTTGACAGAATATGAACAAATCAAAATATTCAGAGCAACTATATCGTTGCTCACAAAACTCAAAGAGAATGCAAAAACAGGAGTCCATAACAAGATAATTGATAAACAGCATTCAGAGCAGAGTCATTAACAGTAGAAAAGAACCTGGCAACCGCAATATCCTTGGCTTCTGCAGAGAAAAGTCCTGTAACTGCTTTTGGGACACCTAAAAATGGTCCACCAATGTTCATCACCGCCTTTATATGTTTGGCACACCAATCTGGACCACCTCCACCACCCACTGGAGCTGGTGCCTCAACCCACTTCATAAAATGCAAAAAGTACAGAACTCCCATTGAATGTGGAATAACAACCACCTTTTTCCCACCATTTGTAGTTACCATGAGTTCTATGTTACTTTTAATCCTGCTTAGAGTTTGGTCCCTGACCTGATTAATTCAATTAAGAGGAAACGTATAAGTTGAAGTCAAAGAAATCAATAGATGGTTAGTAAGGAAAGACAGATTCTGCATATGAAATGCCTCAAACACCATACAAGGCCAAATGATCCCTATGGAAAGGAAAGTGTGATATCACACCTCAGTGTTCTGAAATGAGATCCTCCAATCATACGCAGCCATGTACATAGTTTTCTCCTCGTAGCCGATGCGGGCCAAATTTGCAATCAAAACCGCCCAGACAAAATAGCCAGGTGCAAAGTAATCTGCAGCCACAAGTCCAGTGACAGGCCTCACCCTTACACCATCAGGATCCAATCCAGTTTCATTGTCCAGTGACATGTGCTCAACCCAGCATAAAGGTCTGCAAAATATTCAACCAACCAGAGGAAAAATAATGCTCTCTGATTGATATTTTATAAACTAAAATGTAGTTCATTTTGAAAGACTACAAAGTTCAGCCCATTTGAGCATCATGATGACAATTGGTCAGAACCAGCAGTACTTTTTTCTACTCCAGAAGTGCAGGATAATGACCAATAGCAATTTTTATACTATATGGTTATAAAAAAGGAGTACAAGTAAATCTATGAAATTCTATGTAAGAAATATGTTATATCTTCTTGGAGGAGGGTGATGCCTCAACAACCTCTAAGAAGCAATTGTGAATGTGTGAAGAGAGTGACTAGGTACAGACAGTATTTTAAAAAAAGAAAAAAATAATTTGAACATTGTCACGATCCTTATTATTACAATATATATATAATGCATGCCTATTAGCAAAAGGATCACTAATCAGAATCACAATTGTTTCCAGTTCACCTTTGATAGACAATTAAAATATAAAGACTGTGAAACATTTGAATAAAGCTTAGCCCGTTCTTCGTAGAATTCTTGACTGTCGATAGCACCAAAATAGACTTTCTGAACAAGAATATTGGTTGTTGCCACCATGCTGGAGTTAGACTGGCATCTTCTCAGAAACTGAAGTGTAATATAGCCCCTGTGCCAGATAAACTCCAAACACTCTCATGTCTAGAATATTTGTAAAAAAAAAAGTGCCCTCATAAATTAATTAAATTAAGCCTGAGATGCAGAAAAGCATATTTGGAATTAATAAATTCAATAGAGCCAAAATCCCTATCTTTTCCTTTTGTCCCCCTTTTTTTTCGGTTTGTAGAGCTCAATTACCATTCTATGTTACAGATCTGAATAGAAAACTTTCAGTGCTTGAAAAAGGTAAAAAATAACAAGTCCGTTTGGTGATTCATGTTTCATCCATTAAGTTTTCCATGTAACACCACCATTTCTTCCAGACCTCATCCCATCACTAGGCCTTGCAGAACATTAAAAATCAGGAAATTAACCTTCAATCTCATCAAATTGAGAGGATACTAACCCCCAAGTTCCAGCTTCCCTATCCATTCAATAATTTGTAAGAGATCCTATTCTGTATGATAATGGGGAGAGGCAAAGTCCCTTTTTGGAAAATCAAACTGAAAATATATAAGAGACTAGTCTCAGGCTTCCAACAATCTCAACCTTTGATAACCCACAACACAGGACAAACTAAATAAGTTCCACAACCACTTTTCAAAAACTTTCTCCCTTCTCAACCTAATTATAGGCACTTCACTATGCCGGTATTCCCCTGATTTCGCCCTCCTGGATCTGTGAAATTCATCGCCCTAGATTACTCAATACAGAGCACAAACCAAATATGTCTCCTAAGCATTTTTGAACAACTTCTTCACACATCACTCAAAGTATAGATTGGCAGGGTTCTCACATATCGGCGCTTATCTATGAATATGAAATTCAGCAGCACAAAAGAGGGAAAAAAGAAAAAAAAAATCAAATCCCACTAACAGAACGAAAAGGGTACACCAAATTGGCTATCTTGCCATCATAACACGCAAAGCAGAGGACTTTTTTTACCTTCTATAGACTTCACCAAACGTACCGCCCCAAAGCCGCTTTCTGAACAGTCCATCAGCACATTGGTGCCCCTCCCATAGCTCAAGCCCCCCAGTTACAATTCCGGGAACAAAAACCACTGGATGCTTCACCCTCAATCCTTCTTTCTGCAATTTAACGCCGGGAGGATCCGGTAACGGTCCGGTTATCGCCTCCGTCACGTACTGAGGGAACGACGCCGGCATCGCATTGTATAGAAAGAGCAAGGACCACCAGATCGAACAGATGCAGCCAACAAACCAACAACAGTTATCAACACAAGACCATTTCTTCTCCTTCGACTTCTTTCCCGTCGCTGTTACCTTCTCCTTCTTTTCATCGTCATCGTCTCTGCTTTTCTTCTCTTCAGGAATCTCAGAACCGGAATTCGGACTTTTCTCGGTTTCCGAGGCCTTTCTGCGTCTTAGCATCGACATATTTCTCTTCTTCCTATTCGTCCAAACCAGACGATCTTTAAATGCGCTGTTAGCTTCGATTAGTCATTAATGGCGCCCGAGCTGCTCTGTCGATCGAAGCTGCATAGACAGACTTGCTTCCAGTATTCTTCTAAAACATCAGATCCTTTATATCTCCCATTTCACTCGAAGCCCTAAACTTCGGTCTTCGGTGCAGCGATGACCGGCGAATTGTATCTCCGGCGGATAAGCGTGTGCAAGTTCTACTGCGAGTTCGCCGGAGACGAGAGATGCCTACGCTAGTCTTTTACGAGGAATTCTTTCGGAGATAAGTGGGTCCGACATGGCGACACGCAATCTGGTCAGTCTGTTTCGACCGATCAAGTGGACGTCAGAGAAGACGTTACTCGAATTCAAATCTGACGGCGGAGAGAGGCCATGGCTTCTACCGTATTCTTTTTTTGTTTTTTTTGATAGGAGCTTCTACCGTATTCGTTTCTCCAAGCATGGCGACAACATGTTCTATAGTTGCCAAAACGCCCTCGCATCTTACTATTAATATCGAAAAGGCCACATTAAAGCTGCACCCGTTTCTAGAAATCTTGAAAAATATCAAAAAGGTCTTATTACGTGGTCGCATATCAAACTTTGTTGACGTCGTTGCTTCCGTAATTCAACATTGTGGTATCTCATTATGCATTAAAAAAGGGAAATTTATGGGTTCATCTGACCGGCCAACTATATACTTTTTTTTACCTTCAAATAATTAGTTCTTCTAATTTATTATCTTTTTCATTTGCAATTTTTAAAATAATTCTTTCAATAATTTACTATTCCTTCGTTAAGTTGAAACCAATAAAAACTCATCAATTTCCATAAGTGTTTACACCCGCTGTAGCCCGACATTTGAATTGAATTTTATGTGGTTACAAGTTCCCTAGGGAAGTAGGTCCATTAAAAAACCCTATTACGTGAGAGGTTGGCTACAAGATAGAACTCTCTAAAAGAACATGGGAAGTGGGGTCTCCCACTTTCTAAAAACGTGGGTGATTTGTAAGGTAGGGTTCAACTTCCTAAGAGTGGGTAGTTGGGAGACTCGGTGTTTAAGCCAAACAGTTTATAAGTAGGGACCTGCAGACAAGGGAAATGGATCCTCGATCAACACACAACTACGTTAGCTATTCCGGTCTTCTCAGACCTCTTATTCGGTCTTCTAAGACCACCCTACTCTCATGTTATTCTCATAGAATGAAGTAGTCGATCCTCCTGTTGCTTCCGGTCGCAACAACACATGGAAATCCCCTTTACTCCTAGACAAAGCTAAGAAGATACGTCCTTCTCCGATACGGCTAGGTACGATCTTATGATACACCCTACTCCGACACGTCTAAGTACAATCTCGTTTATCCTTTTAAGCAAGGCTAAGGACAGTCACGATGTACACCCCGGAACCAGTCATCTTCAAGGCGGCCCCCGATCTCTTCTCTCTATACTACCGATCACGGCTATAAGGAAATAAGCGGTAGGTACCGAGATTTTGTTGGTCTTCTTTTTACCTTTTTATTGATTCTCATCACCATCCATCCTTAAAATGGCCGTCACCCCACACGGCCCATCCATCCTTGAAACGGCCGTCATCCCACACGGTCCTCAATTTCTACAGATTCTATATTAAACGGGCACCACCAACGTGGCCGTCGTCAATATTGTCATAAAATTGGGAAAAGAACCTTCGAGGACAAACCCCAATCCTCTTAGCAATCACCGGATCAGAAATCTTCCAATCTACAGGTGGGCGGGTCGTATATGAACCGCAACCTGTCTGGTTTTGCGTACGAACGGCGTCGAGGTCAAAAGTTTCCGACTCCTTCCTTGCATCGGCACAAATGCTGGCATGCCCGCACACTCACACGTTCCAGAGCCGAGCCGGAAATGATAACAACAATAAGGTTTATACATTATTATCAAGTTTGCTTGTTAATTCTTCCAATTAACATGCCTCTCTATCTCTCTCTCTCTATTTTTTTCCCTTCTAAGGGTGTGTAAGGAGCGTTCATCCTCTACAGCGGGGGCTGTTTACAGCCCCTCACATTCCGTGTGGGCCCCACCATTCATTTGGGGGGCCCCACACCATACATGTGAGGGGCTGTTTACAGCGGGGTTGTAGACGATGCCCACTCGTGTGTAAGCCTCATCACCCTCTCGTTGCTCATTTGTAGTTTTTAAGTACGGTGATGAAAAACAAATTTTTTTTTTTTTTTTTTTTTGCACCATAAAAGGACTCTTTCATTTAAGATCTAATTGGCAACCTTTATAATGATATAGAATTTTATTAGATGTAATTAGTTTAAATTGAAATTCATTGTTTTCAATTTACAGAAGATCTTGTGGACCTTGATTTCTAGGTTCTGAAAGAGTCCAGAAACCTACCAGACGACACCTTAGCTTAAGAGGATTTTGATTCATGATTTTTGAAATCCAACACAGCATTAGAAGTTTTAATTAGTTTTAAATTAACTAAAAGAAGATCCTAACTTTATAGGATCAAGATCCATTAAGGCTTAAGAATGATTTGTCCATATACTACAAGGGTTGAAATCATCTGCTGCCAAGTTGGATGCTACATGTGGTAGCATCCAACGGTGTTGTATCGCCACACCAACTCAGCCACACTAACTCAGCGGCAGACGATTTCATTCCATTCTACTCCAACTCAGCGGCAAACGATTTCATCTCATTCTACTGTACTAGGAATCATGTCCACATGAGGTCAAAATAGTCCATTTAAAATAATTAAATTCGACCTTTGAATGTCAGATGGAGTTTGTGACTGTAGTATATAAAATTTAAAAAGGTTACCAAAAAAAATATATATATATAATTTAAGAAGAACGTTCTCTTTGAAGATTGACCGTTGGAGGATGGCTCGGCGGTGATTAAATAAGGCCAATCTTGACGAATGATAAGGTAACCATGTCTGGTTTTAATTAAAGGAAAAATTACAGAAAACTCCCTTAAGGTATGCACTAATCACACGTTCCTCCTTTAACATTTTAAAAATAACACTTATAAGTGTTCAAAGTAGGGTGCAACTCAGTCGGTTTGGTTCGGGTTGAGGTCAACCCAAGACCAAATTGAAAATATATATATATATATATAGTTAAATCGAACAGAATTAAAAACCAAAACTACTAAACCGAAAACCGAACAAAAAATATATAGAAAAACCGAAACCCAAACCGAACTACATGAAAACTATTCGGTTCGATTTGGGTTAGACTAATATATTCTTATGCTCAAACAAGGGTTTTTGTTGTAATATCCTTAAAGTTTAAAGGTAAACTTTAAACATATATTATATTTTATATATATAAAATATAAATTATATGTTATAATATATATGAATTCAGTTCGGTTCGGTTTAGGAAAATGCATGAATTCAGTTCAGTTTTGGTTTAGTCAAACATGCAACCCAAAACCGAACCAATTTAGTTCAGGTTTAGAAATTTTTGAACCCAAACCACTATAAAATAGAATCAAACCGAACCAAAGTCGGTTTGGATCGATTCGGGTTCAGTTTTAACCGAACCAAGTTGCAGCCCTAGTTCAAAGAGCTTATGAAGGTCTTGTAATTATTTTTATAGAAGTGTTAATGTAGGCCAAAGTGAATCTCAATGGAGCAGGACTTACGTAATGTTAGGCCGTTTCTGGTCTCAATCAGGCCGTGTAGCAATGGGCTGGCAATGGATGCCTCGTCCTGCCGTGCTGAGCCCACGCCCACAAGCCCGTGCACAGCCCTCCTCTGGGTTAGTAACACTAACACGGTAACACCCATTGTCTTGCCCAAAGGCCCCAAACCATTACCAACTTCACATGATTACTTTAGAAATTTATTTAATTTACTAAAAATTTTAAATTTAGTATGCGAATTAGCAATTAGCATTCCTTAATTCTATTCAACAATCTATGGATAGTTGGTTGATGTTGGCTAAGTGATTTTTGAATCCTTGCCTTGTAATAAATAGAATAAAAAGGATTGATATTGTTATAATCTGATCCACTATTGGGAGCTTGACGGATCATTAATGACAAATATGGGGAGGTGAATTTCACAAACATCACAATTCTCCCAATTTGGGAAATTCCTGAAATTATGATTATTTGGCATCTCTTCTTTATCCAAAAGCATTGTTTGTAATCAACCAGTTCAATTCAAGGATATGTGTATCACTCTCATTTCATTAAAAATTCTTAAATCAATTCTTAAACTGGTTTAAGAATCTTGAATGCAAGTCAAAGCTTGCCAATTCAAGAGTGTATGTGTATCACTCTCTTTAGAGATTGATTCAAGGACTTGATGGAAGATCTTAGAGGAATTGTTCCCAAAGAAACATTTTCAAGTCTCCAATTCGGTCTGGTCCAATCCGGTTTAGAATATAACACCGTCGTCCTGCTATGCACTCTAAGGTGAAATCACATGGTCCAGGCTTGGGCTATACAAATCTCTCTTTAACCCAGGATGTGTAGCATCTCACGACTATTGTGTATTTTGCATTTTTTAATGTAAAATGTGACTTCAGTTCACATTTAACATTAAAAAAATTTGAAAAAACAACAACCATGAGATTCTACACGTGACAACATCTCACAACTACTGCAATGTTTACCACAGTTAACGGTTGCTGCAGTGTCTCCCATAGTCAAGCTGCGGCATACGATTTCATCCCTCTAACCCGCAACTGATGCGGATTTGGAATGAGCTCAACTAATACAAGCTAAGGTGGCAACTTTTATTGAAATACTAGTTTATTTAAAAGGTAAAGGGACACTCATTATGGTGCACTAAACTTAACAAACTAACAAGCTTTTCTTTTTCGTAAAAAACATTTGTACATTTGGAGCCTTAATTTTCTATATCTTTTTTCATTTAGTAGTGGTCTCATAAACGGCGAGCAAAGTATATTTACTAAGTAGATGTGCCAAATTAGGGGGCAAAAAAATACTCCACACACACTCAAAAGTGAGTGAACCAAGCCCTTTAAGAATGCTAATTACGTGGGATTTACACTATCCGTGCTTATATGGTTTATGAGAAAGAAAATTATAAGAAACATTAAAGGTTGCTCCATTATGATCTAAAAGCCATGGGTTTGAGTCACAGGAAATAGTCTCCCCGCTTATGGAGGTAAGGCTGCGTACATTAGACCCTCTTCAAACCTCGTGCAATGGTGAGAGTTTGGTGCATTGGACTAGCCCTTTACTAACCAAATATACATTTAATGGTGAAAATTTTGAAATTTGCCACCTCGCCATGGGCTTTCTCCTTCACTAGCTTATCTTTTACTAAAACCTCCATTATAATTAATGTTAGCTGTCTGTAACATTTTCTTCTTTGCTTTGAGTGCCTGTCCCATTTTCTTTTTTTGCTTTGAGTGCGTGTCCTTGTGTATGGTTTTTCTTTCTAATATTGTCTATAGCATCATTCAAGGCTAAATTTTTATTTTTTTTTGGTAGGGAATCATTCAAGGCTATTGAATATCTCTTTAAAGCAACCTATATTAATTGCACATGCAGTGGAAAAAGGAAATCAAAACTTCAAAATCAATCTTTTACCAAAAAAAAAAACTTCAAAATCAACCACACTTGATCGGACGGCTAGTTTGTGTGACTGATCACACCAACGTAAAAGACTCATTCAAGGAAAGAACACCAACGTAAAAGACTCTTTAAAGGATCAATCTGCAAAATATTTTACCACGTACGATGATTTCTAACTGGAACCTCAAAACTATGTCTCATAACATGGTATCTAATATCTATACTATATATAAAGGGAAGCGTCTCCTTGGGAAACGTGCCAAAAATCATATACTTTTTTTGTTCATAATATTCTTAGAAATTATTGTTAAAGTACATTAATATAGAGGTATAGCTATTTTTTTTTCTCTCTAAAAACATTTGAAGTTTCCCTAAATTTGAACAGTTACAAAGTGATTCCCACACCTCTAACCAATTGTCTACCTCTCTTCTCTTTTATTTACATATGTACAATACTCTATGTGCACCCACTAATTTTCTTTAATCAAAAGGAAGGAAAGAAGTTGTTTGTGATAATAAGTTTGATGATAAATCATAACACTAGAAAATAAGGGTGAATTATGGCCGACCCGAGTGGATTTCTCCTCCATCAAAAACATCATAAGATTCATTACTACACTAAATGCAATATTCCATGTACGCTTGTTTGGTTGACTCAATGATCCAGTGTTTAATCTCATAAAAAGGCTTTTAATTAATAATTTAAATATTTTGCTATTCTATAAATCAGTTCCAAAAATAATTAAGTACGTTTCCTATTAAACGGTAGGATAACCCTTGAAATTCTAAAACAAACCTATAAATACAGTAAAAATTTATATATCATATTAAATATTCCAAAATAAACAATATATCTTCTAAAATTAACAGTAAATGATTCATTAAAAAAATTAGTATTTTGATTTAACAATTATAAAAGAGTAATTTAAAATTTAGTATGGTATTAGATCCATGAAAAATCCCTAGTTAAGAATTGCGAATTAAGTTCCAAAGAAAAAAAAAACAGACACGAATAGCGAGAAAAAATTTAGCAAGACAAAATCCGACAAGTGGGTAGATGTTGATCGGTAACCTTACTGCACTTGAATATTCCAAAAAGGAAAAATTGGAGGCGATGTTTTTCAAAATAATTTAGATTTAGTCGGTCAGTTCTTTGTAATTAATTTTTAGTGATGCTTTTTAACATAATAAAACATTGGTGTCATTTTCTTAAAAAAACCCCTCAAAAGACTTGAAAACTTTTATTTATTTGTTTTTTTTCAAGAGAACCCTAATGAATAAGAAAATGATATCGATTTTTAATTATATTAAAAATGTTACTAAAAACTAATTACCAAGAAGTTATTGACTAAATCTGAATTATGTTAAAAAGTATTACTAAAAACCAATTTTTCCTTCAAAAAAGGGTGTTTGGTAACCACGAAAAAGTTGTGCGGTTTTAATCGAAAAGTTAATACAGAAGCTAATGCTACAGCGGCGTTTGATGCATGTAGGACCCATCCATCCTACGTGGTTTTCAATTTCGTTTTCAATGATGGCATGAAATCGGCGTGCAGTAGACGCAAGGCACGATTGTTCAAGAGGAGCCGAGGAAGCGGAGAACAAGTGGGTCCCACGTCAGGGAAAATCTCCGACCAAGGAACTTTATGTGGGGCCCACATAAAATAACTACGGTTAACACCATTGCGGTCCCTATCGAGAGGGTTCACGCGTCATCATCTCTTCGAGTTGACGTTTTGACTGCTGATTCGAGCAAATATGTTAAAACCCATTTTTACCCGTTTTACCCCGGTGGCACTTTTAACCTTCGTTCCCGGTAATTGAAGCTCTCCACTCTCCAATGAGACCGTATAATTAGGGATGCAGATGGTTCGATTAAAACCCAAAACCAAATCTGTTAGAGCCGGTTTCGGGGTTTTTTTTTTAATTATTAATAATCATAGGTCTGGCTACTGCTTTAATAAAGTCATATTAAACCAAAATATACTTTTATCTATACTTAGCAAACTCTTGGGAATATTTTAAGTGGCTTTCTTTGAAAATCTTTAAAAGATTCTTACAAAATTACCTATCCAAACACTCGTATCTTATCACAAGAACGCGACAAATTCACAATAGTTTCCAAAAATCTACTTCTTTTTTCTTTTTATATTGACTTCTATATCTTGATTAATAACTTACACACGATGTCCAAAGTGCTCATTTATATTGACCTTTACAAGAAATTTGTTGTAGATGTTATAACCTGCCCAAAGAGTCGTTTGTCTTTGTTATATTCCTAATAATAATTTACACTCACGTGCATGTACACAACACTCACTGTCACCAACCCATAGGGTTTAGAAATTTGATTCTAAGCATTTAAATATCAGAACTTGAAACAACTACATATTTACGCTTCGGTCCGGTTCAGTTTTGATTTAAAAAATAATTAAATTATCAAAACAAATGGTTTCGGATTTGATTGTACAAATTTTGGTTCGGTTTCGGTTTTTATAAAACCGTGGATAGGACCTACAGTAAGCCGAGAAACGGGAGCAATTCCCTCTTCCAGGTTTTCCGGGAGAAGCAGCCAAAAAACAGCCAAATTATCCGAGATGGGGGCCGTTCTTCTTTGGAGGGTGACAAGTAAGCGAGTCCCACCATTTAGTCAACATAAATACAAGCAATAAATCCTGACAGGACACGCACCAAATACGGTATCCTTCTTTGTCCTTTCCACTGACTTAAAAGCCATTTTTTTTTATTGCAGATGCAGACTTAAAAGCATACTCCATTAGCATTCAAGGCTTCACCATGGCCAGTTTCAGCCCAAGCAAATCTGCAATCCTTCGTATTGTCATGACCGTCAGATGCTGTTACGTGGAGCAATTCACGGTTAGTTTTTCAAATGATTCCCATTTAAAATTGTTATGAGATATTCCACGTGACAGCATCTCATGATTATAACAATCTGCAACATCATAAAACATTGCAAACCATTTCACCAGGTTGAGCGTACCGCTTGCTCGGTCGATAAAAGAGTTTAAAGACCATGTTGGTAATAGCATAGGTCATGGTAGTACATGTTATAAGATCAATGCCCACACTTAAAAAAAAAAATGTGCGTGAGTCCGGTTATCTGCTGATCTCTATCTCCCAATACGATTCATAAAAGACAAAATAAAAATAAAAAATAAAAAAACAAGAAAGTATTAAATGTAGCCATTGGATCCATCAAATTCTTGTGGTCAAATCAAGAAAGTATTTCAATCAAACGTCACATACTGTTTCATCACTGGGGAACTGATCCAAGTACTTTTGTACGCGGTGGAAATAGGAGCATGTTTGTTTTAAAGCTGTTTTTGTCTTATTTAAAATATAAACTGTGTTTGATGGATTTATCTCATTTACAAATTACAATAGAAGCGTCAGGCATGTTTAGTGCTATTTGTAAATGTGTAGTGTAATGGAAGTGAGGTGGCTTTGCCCAGACAGCTTTTTAACACGAACAAAGGCGAAAGTGCCTTTAGTTTTTTAGTAAAAAGGTCAACGTTTAATAGCTAAGCATGTATCAAGAATAATAGAAAAATGCATCTAGCCAAGCCAGACTAGGCTTGTTATCTGAAAATCTGCTTTACCAATATCATCACCTAGAAGTAACAAAAAAGTATATTGAACAGGAAATGAAAAAAGATAAAAAACAATCTTTTACTCTTGAAACCTGTAAAAGGAGGACAAAATGGAAGGATGCCCCATTTCAAGAAGGGCCCCACACCCCAAACCAGTGGTTTTAGTGAACCATTGGATTTTGGTATCAGAAGAAATGCGTTTGAAGAAAAATTATACATACGATCATATGTATAAAATAGGAAAGCATTTTCTCTAGAGCCAAAATCCAGTGGTTCCGTGAAACCACTGGTTGGGATAGAGTTTGGATGTGTGGGGCTCTCTCTTGACATGGGCATTCATTCGTGCGTTTCATGCTGGCACCACTATATGGCACCAGGTGAAACACTCTCATAAAATAAAGACCATTTCCTTTGGTACCATTCGTAAATTAAGAGATAAATGCCCTTTTCAATAGGGGGGATCACACCTCAAAACACAATCCAGCCATTGGTATCATCGTACCACCAGATTCTAGGCCTAGAAAAATTTCATTCTCTAAAATATGTATGTATCTTAGTAAAAATTAGGGTTAATTACAATTACACCAACTGAGATTTCTCATTTATGCATGTGGAATCTTTTTCACACATGAAAATGGTAACGTAACCTTTTTTTTTCCCCTTTTCTAACAAGAATGTTGAAACTGAACTATTCTTCTTCATTAAATAAACTCAAATTAAAGAATCAAGTTTTTACAAGAAATAAACTTTCAACTTCTTCCATTTTAGGATTCTCTAGATATTAATTTTTTTGTTCATTTATACGTAGGGGTAATTTATTATTTAGTACATGTTAAGTACAGTATTTTGTTAAAACTTAAAAGAGGAATTTTAAATATAAAACTAAATTTTTTTTTTTGATATAAGCATCTTTTATAAACGGAATGCAGCTTTGTGATAATTTGTGTACAATGTATATACAAAGTTAGGGTTTCGATATTTTACAAACGATAAATGACAAACCTAAAAGGTTTTGGGGAAATTTGCTTTTAGTAATACTTTTTCAAAACAATTCAGATTCAATCGTCCAATTCTAGGTAATTGAGATTTACTGATATTTTTTTAAAATAATTGAGAATCAATGTCATTTTACTATTTAGGAAGAATTTTTCCGAAAATACCCTCAAAAGACTTGGAAATCATTTTTACTCATTTTGTTAATGGTGAAATTTGTAAGTCTTTTGAGGATATTTTTGGAAGAAATTATTTAAGGAAAGTAAAATGATACTGATTCTCAATTATTTTTAAAAAGTACCATTAATTTTCAATTACCTAAAATGGAACGACTGAATCTGAATTATTTTAAAAAGTATCACTAAAAACCAAATTTTCCAAAAGTCTCACCGTAATTATTCCTAAAAATTATCAAAATTAAGGCTTAAAATAAGATTTTAAAAAATTTATAGTGGTATAATTACATCGTCCACCACCTCCGTGGGAGTGGTGGACCCACGATCTCCATTCACGCTCTCCGATGATAAACCTGTTTGGCAGTGAGCATTTCTTCGAGAGCCAAAATACAATGGTTCAGTGAAAACACCGGCTGAGATGCATTTTGATGCGTGGATCCCACTGTTGAAAGGGACCATCTATCCTCACGTTTCACGCTCGAACCACTGACTCGCTCGGATGAAACGGTCTCTATATGGCACGGTAAAAGTAGAGTTTCCGGAGCTGACCTCGTGCACCGTGAAGAGACAAGAGTGTAACGCTGTAACAGTAAGAGACAAGACTCGCCAAGATACTGGCCGTACGATCAATACCGGTGAGCGTCCGGTAGCAGGTATGAAAGGAGAGAACCTCAAAAGGCAAGATGTTCAGTGGGGGAGGATCAAAGCATCGCCCGAGGGATCGATCAAGTGAAGCCTGCGAGAGTGAGTATTCCTCACTCTTTTCGCCTGGCACCGACTGTCCAAAAAGATCTAAAAGAGGAAAAATTGAAAAAAGAAGATGCAGGTTTAAGGATTTGGATTGGGTTCGCCTCTAGCAAATAGCCGAGAACGAGGTCCTTGTTCAGTTCCGCCATTAATCCGTAGTTTAAGCTTTTTTTGTTTATTCTTCGTAACCAGCATTCTTCCTTTATTTTTGTTTTTTCTATAGCTCTTCCCTTCGTAACTTTTCTTATTGGTCTTTGTTTATATATATATTCGTCTCTGCTTTTCTTTTTACAGACTGGAATCTCTGATCGGCGTAATTTATGGAGGCATTAAAGAGTCTTAGCACGGTCAGTTGCGTCTTGTCACTCGTGCTTCGAAACCGAACGGACTAATCCTTAGATTTCGAGGTTTTGGTTCCAGATGTAACTATTACATGGTAGCATCTTCTGAGCTTTCAGTCGAATCTGTCTCTCTTTAATCGCCTGCTAGAAGCAACTTAGGAGGTTTAACGTGCTGATCTTTCCTCTAATCCCCGAATTCGGCGAGCTTCGAGGCAGTAGAAGCATGTGCTAGGGCGGAAAATAAGATTCAGAATAGGATTTTCGTGTTTGAGTTTCAGATGTAACAAATGAGGAGGCAATTCACGGAGGAGCTTCATTTTTGAATCTGATTCCGTCGCTACAAACTGTCTGGTCCATCTCGTGCTCTAATTATCACCTATTCCAACAGAGAAACGAATATGTTGACGTGCATCGCTTGTTCTAAGCAGCTCGGCGGTGAATCTCTTCAAGAAAAAGAAGAAGATGCAGTAGGAACACCAAGCACTAGACAAGCCATTAAAACTCTCACTGCTCAGGTATATCAAATATGGTTTCCTCCCCAAACCGCTTCTTCGAAAGCGTTAGGTCTTTTTTTTTTTTAATTTAATACCTAACAGACCGCTAAAAATTTTCAGATCAAGGGCATGGCATTGAAGGCCTCGGGAGCGTATCGTCAGTGCAAACCGTGTCCTGGGCCTGCAGGCCAGCATAACGGCCACCAGAACTATCCCGCGTCGGAAGCCGCGTCTGCATCGGAGAGATTTCACTGCTCGTATCGCCGTACAGGGAGTTCAAGCTCTACACCGAGACTATGGGGCAAGGAAATGGAGGCGAGATTGAAAGGCCTTTCGAGCGGTGAAGGAACTCCACCCTCTATGAGTGGTCGAACTGAATCGGTTGTGTTCATGGAGGAAGAGGAGCCCAAGGAGTGGGTCGCGCAGGTCGAGCCTGGTGTCCTCATCACCTTCATTTCGCTGCCCCAGGGAGGAAACGATCTCAAACGGATTCGGTTCAGGTACTTCACTTCTTGATTCGATGGCCCTGACTAATTTGTCCTTAAATGGTAATATGATGTGCACTTTTTTTGGTAGAAGGTAATATGATGTGCACCCCACTGTACTACATGGCTACCAGGATTTATCGCCGTTGATTATAATCAAATTCAATGGCACCTCTAGCGTAATGTTATCTTCTTATCTGACATGAATCACATGCCTTACAGAGCCCTTCCTGTTATGTTCGTATAAGCATCGCACTCTGCACTATTTGCACTGGATTTTTATTTATTTTCGACGGAAGTATGCAGCAAAATTTTGAACCCTGGAGTTTCCTTGTATTGACGGAATTGTCCCTCCGAATTCCATGTGGAAAGTAATGTAATTCCATTAGAAGGAAACATTTTTAGAGCTCAGTTTCAGCACTTGTATTGTCCACATGCGCATGCGGGTGTTCTAGTCCCCACAATGACAGTGGGTCCCATTTGAAAACGAGTCTTATGATGATAGCGACTGTGGAAACGAGAGGTAATTTCCTCCCCCATTCTCTGTGTTATGAGTGGGGGAGAAGTCATGTTCTTGACGTTTCTTTGTTATTGTCTTTTTTATTTTTGGTTTTTTAATGAGCAAGGATTTTGACCAAGTCAAAAAGATTGCGAAAATCGGATTATGCTACGAAAGAATTTCAAACTTGTTAAAAGAGGATTTTTCTTTTCAGTTTTCATTGCTGTAGAATGGACAATTTCTTGACGTTTCTTTGTTATTGTCTTTTTTATTTTTGGTTTTTTAATGAGCAAGGATTTTGACAAAGTCAAAAAGTATGCAAAAATCGGATTATGCTACGAAAGAATTTCAAACTTGTTAAAAGAGGATTTTTCTTTTCAGTTTTCATTGCTGTAGAATGCACAAATTCTGACACGTATATCCGGCGTATCAGGCGTCTGGAGCTCATACTTGGAATTATTGAAAAAATCAAGGGTGTTATCGTGTTTTGAGGTTCTATTATTTTGTGTGTATATATTATACACAGGATTTTGTCTTCTTTTTTTTTTTTTATTATAAATATTTTGGCAATTTTTATGGATAGATTCGGTTTGTTTTGTACTGATAGGTGGAAAGAAGATTAGCAACCTTTATTTTCAAAAGATAAATCCTTTCCTTATATTGCTGTTCATTGTCGTTTGCATTCATGGTATCATCAAATATTATTTTGGAAGTCCATATTATCTGCTGAGCTTGAATTACATGGGCAACAAATGAATGAAAGACTAGAATTATATGTAACTTATACTAAATTTTTTTGTTAAGAAAATAGAGAGTAGCCCGCAGTTAATTTCTAGCTTAGTTTACTTCATTTTTGTGATCGCTATATAATTTCATTTATCCGGTATCTGTAGTTGGCTTGGGAGGCTTTGATAAGTAGAGACTGTATGGTGCTTAGATTACACAAGGCGAAAGCAGTTTTCGGTTAAAATCAGTCAGATATGACCATCAATCTAGAATGCAGAATTTGAAAGCTGTCCCTTTGATGTATAGCCTGAAAGAAACCCAAGGGAAATAATCAAATGATATTGAGTGGGTGCTTGCTCCCTGAATTTAAATAATGTTAGAGGCAACAGTTTCAGATAAAATGATAGGTATGGCATGCCATGGTAAGCTGCATGGCCTAGATAAAGTGGCATGTGTCTGAACAAACTTTATTAACAGCTTGTTACACTTGCATTATGTTTCCTTGAGGTCTCAAGGAGTTCTAGAACCTTAAATATTATCAGTAAGGTTTGTTCATTCCTTTTTTCTTTTATCTTGAATAATTCCATGGGCATGATTAGGAATTCTTATTGATACTTTCATTGGTTTGGTTAGCCGTGAGATGTTTAGCAAATGGCAAGCTCAGAGGTGGTGGGCAGAGAACTATGACAAGGTCATGGAACTCTATAACGTTCAGAGGTTCAATCGTCAAGCTGTCCGACTTCCTACTCCACCAAGATCGGAGGATGAGGTGAGCCCCTTAACTAGTTGACGATAAATAGCAGTTCTCTTTAGCTTTACAATCTTCAGGTTGTTATGATTTTAGTTATATACAGAATTTGAATTTATTTCTAAAGTTCAGTTTGGGTCTACTGATAACTGAACTTGCTTCTATTAGAAACTTCTTCCTAGGCACCATGCCCAGAATTGAGATATTGATGGTTCAAATCCTTGGCTGGCTATCATGAAATGATCAAATTGTCTGTACTCCCTTGACTATAAATGTACAGATTATATACTGTCATTCTTTTTCTCTTAATTCTTTCAGAGTTCAAAGATGGAATCTGCTGAGGACAGTCCAGTTACACCACCATTGACCAGGGAGCGGCTGCCTCGCTATTTCCACCGTCCAACGGGAATGGGCTACTCATCTTCGGATTCACTTGATCACCACCCAATGCAGTCACACCATTACCGTGATTCGGGAGGTCTTACCTCAACTCCAAAACTCTCCGGCATCAGTGGCGCAAAGACAGAGACATCATCTATGGATGCTTCTGTGAGGACTAGCTCATCACGGGAGGCAGATCGATCTGGAGAGTTTTCTGTCAGCAACGCAAGTGATCTGGATACGGAATGGGTTGAACAAGATGAGCCTGGGGTATACATTACCATCAGAGCACTGCCAGGTGGTGGTAGAGAACTCAGACGTGTTAGATTCAGGTGAGCTTCTATAAAATGCCCTACACTAGTTTTCTTGCCAAGTGAAAATCGTAACAACATTGCTACACATTGCATATGGAGGATGAATAGAATGGCATATGGGAGAGCAGAGCCCATAAAACCTGTTTATGCTGGTAAAAGATCCAGCTGAAATCAAACAGCATCCAATGGTAATGGTACCTCTGCAGCATCATTGTTTTAACCTTCCAATGAACATGTTACTGGATCATTTGGAAGGAAATGTTGTGATGCATGTCTAACCAATGGATGTTGTGTTAGATTAACCCTTGATCTCCTAAAAGCATATGGCATGGGATTTCTCATACCCCGTCTCTGCAACACAACCCAGTTGTTGATGTGAATTAGTTTTTTTCGTGTTGGAATTGAGTTGACGTACGTTACATGTGGTGCAGCCGAGAAAAGTTCGGTGAGATGCACGCCAGGATGTGGTGGGAAGAGAACAGAGCCAGGATACATCAACAGTACCTGTGATCGAGCCATCCTACATTAGTAGCACTGAAATGTGACGCTTCGAGTTTGTCGCTTCTTCGCACCCAAGAAGTCTTCAGTTCAGTGTTTTATACGGATAAATACGTAGAATCGAGCAACCACAGCATCCCATTGTGAGAAGTGCCTTTAGCTTCTTTGGTTGGTTCAATGATTTCTCGTGGATTGTGCTTTATTTTCCGTTTTGGTTATAGAAATGGTTGCGTGATTGTTGATTAATGTAGACGTGAGGACCAGATTTGAGAGGCATAGAAAATGTTAATAGCAGTAATAGATTCTAATTTTTATCTATAGATGCGTAGTTCTGATTATCGTGCACAAGTCTCAGTGGTGCTGCCCTTTTTTTTTCTTTTTTATTTAACTGGATTCCCGCTGGGGGGGGGGGGGGGGGGGGGGGGGGGGGGGGGGGGGGGGGGGTGGGTCGGCCACGCTGTAGCCCCCTTCCTCCCTTTAATCCTACCAAAAAAAATAAAAAGGAAAACTGGTGACTTTGGCTTGTTGTGGTGTTTTTGAGAAAGGCCCGTCCCTAGTTACAGTGGAGGTGTCAACTGGTTGGGATCTTACAGTGAATCTAAGAAGGATTTTCAAATTCCGGATTCAAAGATGGGAAAGGTCGTGTGTATATTATTGTTATAAAATAATATGAAGGTAAATAGTTTCAACAAAGATGTAATTTACTTGATCAAATTGAAATTTGCAAAAAGGCTTTGAAGAAGTAGGGAGTCGAATTACTTCAAGAATTTGATTTTTAATGAAGCTCTTTATTAGGAATTGCTTCTCAAACATTGTCACTTTTAACACCATTTGTATATTGCTAACCATTTAGGGATTAGGAGTCGCTTTCAGGACATTACCAAAAAAAAAAAAAAAAGGAGTCGCTTTCGGGACACGAAGACTCTTTTTTTTTTTTTTTTTGGGTAGGACCCGAAGAGTCTAATTTTTTTTTTTGGTAATGAAACATACTGATATTAATATTGAGAAACAAAATGTACAACCCTGTTGTAGAGTATCCCCCTTTCTTCATCGCATAAAGATGCATGTAAACATGGCGGAGGTTTATCTAACCAGAGACAGGAGTATCTATCTATGCTGAAAATGGCCAAACAATCAGCAAGCCTATTACCTTCCCTATAAGTGTCTATACCAAACCAAACAAACGCTGAAGTCATTTAATGTCACTTACGTGTGATTCATCGTGGCGTGAGGCTTTGTTGTTTCTACGTTTGTCTTTACTGTTCTGTTGTAAGAATAAAATTTTCAGACGGGAATTTGTTTATTTCAGAAGTATTCCATTAGCCCGTCACTGTAAAGCCCATGTGTCAAAGATCGTACACGTGGCTAATCCCGATAGCCTTTTATGAATTAGTTGTCCCGCTAAATTTGCCACGTTTTCTGTCCACATGGCAGAGCCACTCCCCCTCATGGAGTAAAATGAAATTTTCTGCTATGTTTTACCTGAATTGCCTCTGAGAATCTGTGTTTCTGAGCGAGGTCCCACCAGATAGATGTCCTATGTCCGAAAGATGAAAGCTGGACTTGCCTCCCTCTCGTCGACTCTCAATCGTTCAGGGAATTTCAATTTTTCTTCTGTTTCTCAGCCCCAAAACCCTTACTTTTCTCGTCTCCTCCTGTCGAACAATCTCTTAAATTCTTCTATTCCGAAGGCCAAACAGAGTAACAATTGTATTAGGCTGCCGAAGCTAATTCACACCGTATCTGCAACAATGGCCAGTAGTCACAAGCCTGAGCAAGCTAGGGTTCCTCCTGCTCTTCAACCACCAACACCTCCTGTAACCAAGGTAAGATCTCCTTTGCTTTCTTTTTCCTACTCTTTGTAATCAGATTCGATTTTTATTTCTGTTGGAATAAAATCATGTTCCTTATCATCTACATTTACTTTCCCTCTGATTACTTACTATTGAATCTCTGTAATTCTCTGAGTAGTTTTGACAAATTGCTTTCTCTGTGATTTGTAAGTGAGCTGGGATGGATTCATTCCCATGAATTGGATTTGATCTATTATTTCTCAATCTAGATAGATCCCAAGAGCATAGGATGTGATTGTAAAGCTTTTTTTGAAGTTTATTCAGTTGCTTTCATTTTTGGTAGCTTTTAAAATCACCTGCTGCAAGTTTTTATGTTAAAAGTGGATAAAAATAACTGGTCCTGTATGATTCCTTGATCGCTTTGTTCTTTGTAATCTTCCTATGACACAATGTTTCACTTAAAGGTATCAAAAATAAAAGTTATATCTATTTCTCATTCATTAAGTTGTCCTTTGTATGATAAGACATTTTGTTTTCCCTACACAGTTCATGGTTGCTCTTTGCCAATTATCGGTGACTGCAGACAAGGAAAGAAACATAGCTCATGCTCGCGAAGCAATTGAAAAGGCTGCAGAAAAGGGTGCTAAGCTTGTTCTCTTGCCAGTAAGGTTATATCCTTTGTGTGTGTGGGTTTATTTCACATAATTGTGTCCCAGGTAATGTTTATATTGTTTACATTTATAATTTCTAAATTTGCAAGTATATATAGTTGTGTGTATAGTGTATACTGGTCAAAGTACTGATATACTTTTCTAACACTTGTACATATTCAAGAACTTTTTAAGTTTTCAATACTAATGACATTAAAATTGAAAATTGCTGTTATGTGAATATAAACAAAACCGAATTTTGGCAGAGTAACGATGTTCAAAAGACTTCCATTAGAAGAAGCTCTTTTTATGAGTTAACAAAGAAACAAAAAGGTCATACAAACTTTTATAGACGTGGAAGTATATAGAGAATCTGAGAAAATAATAATCTATGACGAAAAAGGCATATGGCTTCCTAATACGGAAGGTGAGGAATATGTCCGTGGACTTTATGGAAGAGAAAGAGAAGACTATGGAATTTAGATCAAATTGGATCCCTTAACTTCTTCAATTAAAGAGCCCCAGAAAAGGTTGAGGAGAGCAAAGAAAGTTGGAAGAGTACTTTAAGGGAGCGTAAGAGTAGGTGGGTGTGGTATAATAGGGTAAATAAAGAATACTATGTTTTTGCGGGGATATGGTAGTTGATGTTACTTCAGCACGATTTAGGAAAACCTTTTAGGACTTTATGCTATCCCATTGAAAATAAGTGGTACTGCTTTCATATGATGTTATTTTTTCACATTGCAGGAAATATGGAATAGTCCTTATTCAAATGATAGCTTCCCGCAGTATGCGGAGGACATTGATGCTGGTGGGGATGCATCTCCTTCAACAGCAATGCTATCTGAAGTTGCTCGCAGTCTTCAGATCACAATAGTTGGTGGCTCTATACCAGAACGTTGTAGTGATAGATTGTACAATACTTGCTGTGTCTTTGGTACGGATGGAAAGCTGAGGGCCAAGCACCGGAAGGTAGGTGTTTGAGCATTCCACAGTCGCAGTAAGCATTAGAAGATACAATTGGAAAGCAAAAGATGAACCTCTTGATAGTTATAATCATTTTAATGGAAGATTTATGATTTAGAATCATCATCCTTTTTGAAGATTGGATTTATGAGGTAAAGAGGTGGTCAAACAAACATTTCTGACACAGAGCATGTGTGATATAACAGATACATCTTTTTGACATCGATATTCCGGGGAAGATTACCTTTAAAGAATCGAAGACCCTTACGCCAGGGCAGAATCCCACCATTGTGGACACAGGTTTGTTGTATTTTCTGCACTGAAGTAACTTCAATTACGTACACACATGAACATATAAAATGCTTTTCTCTTCCTGTAACTAGAGATTGTATGTAGGATATAATGCTTCCTAGGATGCATCGCAGACTTGTGGATAGCTTATAACTGCTCTTCCAACGCCTATTTGTCTGCAAGAAGATATATTTACTTAGTCATAACCTCGGAGTTGTTGAACAGACCTGTCTTCTGGATTCTTATTCAGCCACTGGAATTTCTTAACTTTGGCTTCCACTCCTTATTCATATTGCTTCAACAACTTTTATACTGCTTCAGTTTAAAGCAGAGAAATGCATTACCAAAACGACATGAGGGGACTGGAGACTTTACTGTACTATTAGCTACTTCAGTTGGAACTGTATGATCGATTTTAACAATCATTGCTCTTTCCAAATTTTTTGTTCTAAAAGTACATTGGACTATAGCTTTTTATACCTTTCCTTCCCCTTCCCTTAAAAAAAGCAACAAAAAGGGAAAAAAAAGTCTCCTTTTTTGTTAGAGTGAATTTAAGTCTTTTAGGTTATATATGTTTCTGCATCCTCTTATATGAAGCATCATAAATGACAGTCAATTTACATATGCAGATGTTGGACGTATCGGTATAGGTATCTGTTATGACATTCGGTTCCAGGAATTGGCAGCATTATATGCCGCAAGAGGTTTGCTTTTTATTTTTATTTCTTATTATTAGTTAATTCTGCTTCTACTTGTGCATGTTTCTATGCTGAACATTATTTTTAATGGGATTGTAGCTTAATATCAGCCATAAGCAGGTGTATCAACTAGCTTTAGTGCTCCCTTTGTTATAGCTTATGAAAAGTAATTTTTGATATGTCAAAACTATGTATTAAAAAGTAAATTTTCAATTTAAATTTTTCTACATTTTAAACAATTCGAACTTTTATAAATTTTAGGAAGTTACTTTAAATTTATGTTAGCAAACTAGCTTTGTTCATTTTTTTTTAACATTTATACTTTTCAAAATTGAAGTAACTTATAAAAGCTATACCAAACAACACCTTAGCTATGGTCAGTGATGGAACTCAGCAATTGTATATCATTAATATATGGGAAAGCTTCTTCACTTGGAAATTTTATATCATTAATATGTGAAGAAGACATTTCAGTGTCATTGTTTCTAATTTAACATCGGTGTTTTCAAATCATCTATGCAAACTCTTCTGATCTTTTGCACTTCCAGATTTTAGGAAGGTAAGATGTTGTATGATTTGTTAGGAATTACAATACTGTCCTTGCTGCAAATTTTCTTGAAGCTTTCAGCTCTTGCTTTTCTTTGGGATGAGGAGTACAAACAGTTTGGTAAGGAGGAGAAATCTTGAATTCCTATATTGAAGTGTTAGTGAGAGACCAGAATAATTGATGTTCATTGGCTCATGTAGTATGTTTTCAATGGATACCTGCAGCTAAAATTTTTGGGGGAATGGAGAATGCTAGGATGATGGCCATTCCCACCTCATTAAACCGTCAATATGCAACATGGGTTCCCCTAGATGAGGACGCTATCAAGCTTAACTTTGACTGATGCTCAACTGAGAATTTGAGCCCTTTTGGCTATTCAAGAGTTATTTTTCTTATGTTCTATGAGATTGTTTTGATCTTTTACCTGCTAGTTTATTTGATCAGTAATTTCCATTTTTGGTGTCCAATCTCCTAAATATTCAATTCCAGTTTCATATTCCTTTAATGTGGTCCTGTTGACCTTTTGGCTTACCATACTGTTTGGGATGTCCAAATTCATTTTTTTTTTCTACAACTGAAAGAAATTTATAGTTATAGTGTGTTTTCTTACCTAATTTCATATTTTTCTTAGTACTTTTGTCATTGGTAAAATCATTTTTCTTGTGGATGTCTTATTATCCTTGTGCTTGTCATAATGAATTTTGTGGATGGCTTGTTATTGGATTTCTGCAGATCATGTTGCCTTTTTTGTTTCAAGTTCGTTTTTTCTTTCATAGTGATCCATTCTACTGATAGTTGGAATATGATTGTATCAGGTGCTCACTTGCTATGCTATCCTGGGGCATTTAACATGACCACTGGTCCTTTGCACTGGGAGTTATTACAGAGGGCAAGGTAATGATATATTTAGTGGTTTAATTTCTACTATAGATCTTGTACATGGATCACAGTTATTATTTATTAATAGTTAGAATCATCCAATCAAAGCTGATTTTTTTATACAATAGATCTTGTAAACGGATTCTACTATCAAATAATTTGGATTTAATAGTTAGAATCACCGAATCAAACTACCTATGTGTATAGTACTTATGGTAGATGATGTGCATTTCCTTCATTGCATCATGTAATATAATGAGATGATCAAAATAGCCCTTGGATTGCTGAAACATCTATGTGATGAATTGGCTACTGTGCATTAGAGAACTGCACAAAGCACTTCAACATCCCAGCCCACAAACAGTTTCTAAAGCTGTAGCACTGTGATATGGTACTGTTGATGACATCTTTCATATGCGTCAATTTTTTTTTCCTTTATTTTTTTCCACCAAATGTTTTCTTTTAACGATTGGTGTTGAAGCATGTGACGGTTGTGACCTAATTGAGCTTCTTTAGCTTCTTTATAGTTATTCGTACTGACATTTATTGTTTTTCATCCACAGGGCTGCAGATAATCAGGTATTCTGGCAAACTGCATTGATTTTTTATTGTTGTATATTAGCTCGCATTTGTTTGAGTGTAATGTTTTGTTGCAGAGCTAATCTTCATATTGGTTTGTGGAACAAAGTAAATTGTCTCATGGATTTGAAACAAGAACAAAATGGCCAGATTTTGTCTTGGATTGTGAATCCATTTCATTAATTTACCTCTAAGTCCATTGAATTAAACCAGATTGACTCAGAAGTTTTTTGTTTCGCATTTGGGTGATATTTTTTTTCTGCTGCATCATATGAGTTGTTTATGGACTGCAGGAAAGTTTAATAGTGTGAATAATGGTTTACGTGTGCCAAAGTTAGTTACCTTTTAGATACCAGTGCCCGATGCATAATTTGATGATTTTTTGAACCTTCAAATTTATAATTGATAATATTAATAAATTTGTCCCTTCTTTTATTCGTTTTGATTTTCTTCTCTGAATTTTTTGTTTTTAACTAAATATTTTTTTTTAACCAATAAAGTGTTCATGCTTAGCTCTACTGTTCTGGTCCATTCCAATTGGAGCCTGAATGAATTATATGTTGCTTTTGCCGTAAGAAGGAAATTGCCTGAAAGACAGACTCTAGGTGACCCCAGTTCAGAAAGAAAACTCTTCTGTTTCTTTGCCAAGCTCGGTGTCGATCACAATCTCACATCCTGTTAACCCCTTTTTAAAAAAAAAAAAATTTGTTTCCCTTCTCTTCAAGCTCTATTATAAGGATAATGCTGATCCAGCAGGAATTAACTATCTTGTCAGTTTTACAGATTCCATCTTACTGAATGCCTAATTGTGTTTCATTAGAATGAACAATAAGTCTACTTCTTTAGATGATTACCTGTAATCATAATTTCTTGTGGACTTATTTTATTCACATTGACAAATTCCAGTTATATGTAGCAACTTGTTCGCCTGCCAGAGATGCCGGTGCTGGTTATGTGGCTTGGGGTCATTCTACCCTTGTTGGACCAGTAAGTGTATTTAACTATTCCTCAGATTCTATTTTTTGTTGTACTGTTGATAAGTTTCACAAGATCTATTTGTGACCACCGGGAAGCTCTTCAAAATTTTTGACTGATTATCCTTATAGGATTGTAAGGTGTAGTTGAGTTTTCTTTGCTTATTATTAGAGCATTGAAACTTCAGTAGTGATCATAGGGGAGGGGAACTTGGAAGCTTATACAGTTCCAGTTGTCGAAGCTAAAATACTGAAAAGAAAATTTTGCCAAGAAAAGTACTGACTAAATTAATATGGCAGTTTGGAGAAGTACTTGCAACAACCGAACATGATGAGGCAATAATTACGGCGGAGATCGATTATGCACTTATTGATCTCAGAAGGTGACATTCCTACCAGCATAAAGATGGCTTTTTGCTACCAAAAAAAAAGCACAAAGATGGCTTTTAGTTTGAAAAAAAGGCCTTTGATCTTTTCCTGAAAAAGGAAAAGGATTTGTTTTTATATTGAATTGTTTCTTTACTATGATCAACACACTTCTTTTCCATATTGTGAATGCAGGACAAATCTTGCACTTGAGAAACAAAGGCGAGGAGATTTGTACCAATTGGTTGATGTTCAGAGGTCAAATTCTCAATGAATCATTCAACATCCATAGAATTCCAAAGGTATCACGTTTTGGTGGGATTGTTGGATAGGTTATTGGAAATGTTGAGAAACATCTTATGAGGTTCTTCAATCTGTTGCTGTTACAGATAGCTTCAATGCTTTTTCCATCGGCATGTAACTTGCAAGGACTTCTGGCAAATATTTATCCCAAAATATAACTGTCTAGACAGCCATGGATGTTTTATTTCGGTTTCTGAAGTTTTAACAAGAAAACCAAGTCTTCAAGTGAGTTTTATTATGCCATGAAACCAGTATGTGACCTTAGATTAATTTCTGATACACCTAGAGAAGAAAGACTCCAAAGAAGCTGCTATTGCCTCAGCAGGTTACTGTGGTCAAAATTCTTTAGTTCAATATTAAAAATGGACGGTCCAATTATATGCTATTGTGGATGTATTAATTTACATGTTAGGTCCGCTTTATTTGTATATAGGATGGATGCACTATTTTATTTTATTTTTTATACTGAGAAGTGAGAACACATGATTTAGCTTTACTGTTTATTTAAATCGTGTTGACTAACTGGGTTACCTCCTTTTTTTGGTAAGAACTGAGTCATCTCATAACAACTCCAAAAGGCAACAATAATAATAAAAAAAAAAAAGGATCCTTCAAAATCCCCAACTAATCCACCCAGTATTTTAGTTATAAGTATACTTACTATATATAATTGGAAGCTATCCTTTAAAATATTGAAGCATGTCTAATACAATTAGGGAATATTGTGAAAAAGGGCCACTTTTTCGCCTGTATTTATAGAAATAGTTCATCAAAAATCTCATTATGCAGAAAAAGGACACTTTTCAAAGGTAGGGTTATTTTTAAAAATAAAAAATAGTCTCATGTTACTGTAGGTTTAAAAAAAAAATTGATTGCATCCACATATGATGGGCCTTGTATCTACCGGAGTTTGTCGCTGGAAGATCGGCTAGAGTGTCCATAGATCTTCGCCATGTGTCCCTAATTCATTATTGGATACAATTAAATTTATCATTGGGTACAACCTACTTATTAAGGGCATAAGCTAGTTTATTATAAGATACAAATCAATTCATTGTGGGTATAACCCAACTCATTATTAGTATATGTTATAGGGTACAACTCAACTCATCATTGGGTAATATACAACTTATTATGGGTACAACTTCACTCATCATGGGGTACAACCCAACTTATTGGTGGATACAACGCATTTCATCATGATAAATTGGCATGATGAATGAATGGGACACATGATGAAGATCAGTGGATGCTTCAGCTGATGTGAGGGCCATATGATGTACTTGTATCCCAACTCACATCTCACGTAGGATGCGCTTGTGTTTCACACTCTCATATCCTACGTAAGAAAGCTTGTATCTCATATATAAATAAAGTGATGTTTCAAATAAGGTTGTATGATGTAAAGAAACTTGTATCCCACGCAAGGAAGTGCGTATTTCACATATGATCTTAGAAATAAAGTGATCTTATAATTTAATTATTTTTAGAAATTGATCCTATAATTTAATTATTTCTTAAAAGTGACCATTTCTTGGAAATAAGTTTTCTGATGGACTGTTTTTATAAATATCGGCCAAAAATGACCATTTTCATAATATCTCCTTTCCAAAACACACAAGTAGTTGAAAAAACGGATGGAATTGGTTGCCCTTTCCAGGTTGATTCCTGAAACACTGTAACCGCGTAAAAGGGTAAGTCCGAAGGTTTAAGCGAACGTACAAAGCAGAAGGGGAAGAGGATCGTATTCCGGCAGCTCTTACGGGATCTGATATTTGATATCGCAGTTCCGGCGGTTTTTAGGGTTTCGGCGACATGAGTTTCCTCTTTGGCAAGAGAAAGACACCCGCTGGTACATAGATTCGGATTATTTCTGAATTCTTTCTTATTTTATCTTTTTTTTAGTAAATTACTTGGATTCATTCATCATCTGTGCTTCTTTTTTTTTGTAAATCGAATTTCGTCAGTTTTTTTTTTTTGGGTTTAAATTAAATTTATCTTATTATCGATTGAGTTCAAAACCGTCTGGTGAGACATATGATAAATGATTAGATGTCGTTATTTTCTGGCTCTGAGAGAGCCAATTCGATGATGATCAAGAAGTGCGTTTAATTTTGAAATTAATTTTTGTTTTTTCCTCTATTTATTTTTTATAGGAACCTCTTCCAGTTCTTGAGGATCTAGTAGACCCAAGGGTCTAAACTTGTTTCTTTTCGTTGTTGGAATGGTGGTAGATTGATTGTCTCACGCTTGGCTATCATTCAGGGAGCAACCACACTTCCATAAAATTTCAATAAGAAAAAGAGAAAGATAGGTGCAGCATAATTGACACACATGAATTACTTAATTCAAACAAATATATTTACACCACAACTCCTTCCCACGTACACCACTTCTCTCATAAACAGTTACACCCATAGAACAGCAGCACCATCCTTGACATCTCTCTCTGCATATCTAATAATACAAATATATAAACACTAAATATCTCACAATGTTTACAAAAGACCCAAAGCTTCATGTGTGTGCATGGAAATTTTAAGTGCATGTGGATTTCAGGTATCAACATTATTGTCCTTAGAAGAAAAATAATGAAAAAAAATTCAGAAAACAAAAGTAGTAAAAGAAGAGATAGGACAGAGAAAGGAGCTAGATATGTGCCCTTATGCAGGAGTTTTCTTCAACATGAATCATTTTGGGAGAACATGGAACCTGCAACACCATTATCGCTGGTCAAATCTCATAGGCATCATAGTAGACTGTCTGATGTGCAAATATGGGTAGTAAATAATCTTATTCGAGACATAAGCTAAATTTACGATGGCAGTAATGATCCCAGCATCTGTTACTGATTTTATTTTAAAGGAATCTACTTCAGTCAGAAACAATCAAGTGAATTTAGGCACTTGAATGGGTGGTTTGGATAAGTAAGGAATCCATATGTGTACCACTTTAACTGCTGGAAAATTCATGCTGCATATTTCCTGATTATTCTAGGATCATGTGGCTTCAGTTTGTGCCTTGTTGCCTGCATGGTTGAATGTGTAGATAGAATAAAGTCACATGCTTTTAAAATTTGTTATTTTGTTTGGAAAAATTATTTTTGAGTTAAGTTCTTATTTATTGTTCTTATGTACAGAGCTTTTGCGGGAAAATAAGAGGATGCTAGACAAGTCTATTAGAGAGATAGAGAGGGAGAGACAAGGACTACAAGGACAAGAGAAGAAATTGATTTCAGAGATAAAGAAAAGTGCCAAGCAAGGGCAGATGGTATTCTATTCTCTTTGGTTTGCTTGCTGTTTTACTGGATTCATGTAGCTCTTGGTTTTCATTATGCATTTGCTTATCTTTGCCGATGGTATTGTTACTTCAGCTAGAGTGCCAAGTCTTTCTACCATCTTTTCAATTTTGTTGCATTCATTTTCTTTAAACATTTTGACTTTGCTTTTATCAGTCTTCTGAAGATGAACAAATGATGCTATGACAAATTTCTATTGGTTCCTTTGTATCATGGAACGATCTAAAGATGTTGGCTGATGTTGATACTTGATCAGGGCAGGGACTGATGCTTCTCTAGGAACCAATATTGTACATATTTATACTGTATTGAAAGGCATTTGCCTGACATCTCTCTTAGCTACCATATTTAATGGTATATACTTTATGGATATGTCTGTTTACTACACATGATGGGGTTAGTATCCTTGATGCTTTGTTCTAACAAACTTCTGTAGCATGCTACCACTTGGAGAAGGCTGTCATTTCATCAGCTATGTTGACTTCTGTGACATGACATAGTGTTGTTTCTTCAATTCTTGAGTAACTCCTGTATCATTGAAGGTTGTTATGGTTGTTATTCATGCACATCCAACCACAGTGTGTTGATTGTAACTGGCATTTAATATTCCATATTTAGGCTGTTTATAATTTTCCAGAAATAGCTATGTAGCTATTGTCTCGCTCTAGTATTTATATGATAGAATTGTAAATTTCTGGGACTTTGCTCTCTCTTTCAGTTATCAATTATGAATTTTCATTGGCATGTGATAAAACTTGCGCAATCTGTCTAGAGAATTGCTACCTGGGTTCTTTTATTGTAAAATTGGTCCCCTGGCTTCAACCTGTTTAGAGAATTGGTACATTAGAATCTTGGCATATTTTAGCTGTAACAATCTTTTTGCGCATCCTATTTCAGTATTTTATGTTAGTTTGCATTGTGACATTGTAAGTGATTCAAGGGCTTCAGTTCATAATGTACACATGAACACAATATGCATGTGTGGATGGGACATTATATACATGAGGCTTTCCTGAATTGAGCTGTCACTTCCAAGTTTTCACTACGGATTAAAGCCATGAACAAAGAGTTGAAACATGATAACTTAAAATGTTATATGTGTGGATTCTTCAACTACGCCGCATTACATCATGATATCAGAGCAATTTGAAGGCTTCTATCAGTAGTTATACTTTTTCACATTCTCACACAAATAGCACATGCATGAAAATGCTTGTTTTTTTATCATGACAATTCAAACCTCTAGATATTATATAGGATATCTACATTTGAATCTTAATGCCAATTTTATATTGTTTGCAGATAGCATTTATTTTAGCTGATTCTATATGACAGAATTTTTAAGTTTCATGATTTATAGATGCAACTGGCATAATTTCTTTTAGCCATCTGAGAGTTTCTGACATCAGTGTGCATTTGTTTCAGGGAGCTGTAAAAGTGATGGCAAAAGACCTGATCAGAACCCGACATCAGATTGAAAAATTCTATAAGCTTAAATCACAACTCCAGGGTGTAGCTCTTAGAATTCAGGTAGTATCGTGTTGTCTGTTTTTATTCATTCTGCATGTTGTGCATAACAGAAGATCCAGGTGCAATTTCTAATGAAATTGTTGATGACTATTCAATTAGCTGTTGAATTCCTGCCTCTGGTAGTTATCGAATACAGGCAATGTAGTTATCTTGCCTTGCCATTGATAGAAGTTAATTGTTTTATGCTATTTATCTTTTAGGTATGGAAAAGGGTCTCCTAATAGACAGTGTGATTAATATCAAAACAGTATTTTTTTTGTCTATTAATATGTCTATTAATATGTGATGAGTCCAGTGCTTGATGTAATTGAAACAATTTTCTGAGAAGTTATAATGATGCCTTGATGACATAACATGCAAAACATTAATGAAAGTTGAATCGGGAACTGGCCTAAGCAGAATGAAAGGTAGACACAGGGACTCGTGCAACCAAGTTTAAAATAGTTGATGAGATCTGAGGGAACAAGATTAGATTACACAGAACACTAGTGAGTCACCCAAACAACGGGAATTCTCTATAAGCATGGACTTGGATACAGTTTTAAAATGCAAGTATATGTCTATATGTCTGACCCGCATGACATAGGATATAGGGGTCGGGCAAAGAAGAGTCATGGGCACTTTAAATATACACATGCAAACATTCCATATTTATACTTTACTAAGAAAAAATCTCAGCTACAAAAATATAGAAATAAATAAATAAAGGATTATGAGCTCAAAATATGTTAACATAAAAGGTTAAGTTTGATATTGTTATAATAAAAGCCATGGGTTGCTTGGATGAGAGTGCAATTTTTTGTTTGAGTATATCCACTTTGCACAAAAATGCCAAATGTCGGGTCTTCAAGGACCTTGCTTCAACAATGAGTTATATTGGGTTGTGGTCCTTTTATTAGGATGCATGCTGAATAAAATTTTTTTAACAATGAAGTTTCATTAATTAATTTTAAACAGCCTTGGCATGTTATTCTAACCATTAACAATGTATTGAAATTTTTTAGACTTTAAAATCTACACAAGCAATGGGGGAGGCCATGAAAGGAGTCACCAAGGCAATGGGCCAGATGAACAGACAGATGAATTTACCATCATTGCAGAAGATAATGCAAGAGTTTGAGAGGCAGAATGAGAAGATGGAAATGGTAACTGAGGTCATGGGTGATGCCATTGATGATGCTTTGGAAGGGGACGAAGAAGAGGAAGAAACTGAAGAGCTCGTGAACCAGGTGCTTGATGAGATTGGAATTGATATCAACTCAGAGGTATGTTGGCTCCTTTATATGATAGTTCTTGCTCATGGTGAGCTTAAGAGCACATAGTTTGAACAAGAATAATAATTTTTATTTCTGTTTATTCTTCAGCTTTTGAATGCCCCGTCAACTGCTGTTGCTGCACCAGCTGCAAAGAATAAGGTTGCTCAAGCTGAATCAACAGGAAATGAAGACAGTGGAATAGATAATGAACTACAAGCAAGGTTAGACAATTTAAGAAAAATGTAATCCTCTTTGTTTTAATGTATTTAGCAGTAGCCAGACTGAAAGAGGAAAGCATTACTTGAGCAATGTAATAATTGGTGCTTTATGCTTGAACTGTGAAGTGGAGAATTATTGTACTATAACATTTGATTGTGCAGGTTACTCTTTTCTATTCCATGACCTAAAACCATATTCTCAAAAACATTCTTACACAGTCCTGAAAGTGACCCTACAAAAAAACATTACCTACAAAATGCAGAAACGAAGATCAACTGGTGAAGAAACCGTAAGGTTAAGCCTCTAAAGAAATTTGTTTGAATTTTAAGGGAGCCTGTGACTTGAAGAAAAAGATAATGTGGACTTTCAGTGACAGAAACCAAAATTTAGGGCAAATTGGAACCATTAACTTCTAATTGTGATTTGATGACCGAATATTTTATTTTTATCTCGAATTGTATTTCCATATTGACATAAGAAAAAAACTGATTCAGAAACTAATCATTATCGATTTTTTTATATTTCAATTAGGGGATTATCAAATAGAAATGTTTAACAAATACAACACTTCTTATGCACTTCAATTGTATACCAAACTTTGATTAACAAATTGTTTAAGAGGGATTAAGCTCTGGATCTTACCCTGACTTCCCTTAATTGACATTCAATACTGGAATTCAAAACTCTTCGCCTCCCAATACCAAAATCTGTTCGTAGAACAGAGTCGAGAATTTTGTTCTGGCATTGCTTTTGAGAATTCGAATCATAAAATAATCAAGAATGGATATGCAAAGGCCAAGAATGCTACACGGTACGTACACGAAAGTAACAAATAGGAATGATTCAAACTGAACTCCTGGCTTCAGGTTCCTCCTGTATCACCAAAATCTGCTCAGAAGAGGGCGGCAAAACCGCTGATTGACGACAAAGAGGGCAATTGGAATTAGAAAAAAGCCACATGTCTATGCAAGGAGCATGGAAACGGTGTTTGCACCAAGGAAGTTGCCGCAGATCGTCACCCTCTTCGAAAGCAGCCAAGCACACTACACACTCGTCATCAGATGCTCTTTCTGGGCTCTCTCCTTTGCGATATTTGAACGTGGACGGTGAGAACCGATTGGAGCTTACAGAACTCGATGTCGTGTTCCCAAATCTAAACTGATGTCGCCGGCGGTGAAGCCCACACCATCCCATCATGGAGACATGATTATACACTGCAAGCAATATTCCGAACGATCCAATCACGAGAAGGGAGTAGTAGAGCAGGTAGAAGTTAGGTCTCTGACTATTGGATAGAGTCTCCAGATATGGCACAGAGATGGAAGGGCCTGGAGCGTCTTCCATGCTCGCGTTTGGAGGTGGCGAGGATTGCCAAGGTGTTACTGCCTGAAAGGGCAGATGATAAACTATTTGATCATTGTATGGGTTTGCAATAATGTAAACAGATGAAGCCAATCAGACTGACAGAGACGGCGATAGAGATGTGTATATAATTTGGAAGGAACCATAAATCGACTTGAGTTGGATTCTGAGGATTTCAAGGATAGCCCAAAACTTGATTTCGTCATCTCCGTCAACAAATGAAGAATTCTTTATACCTGTTATGGTTATTTAATTTGTTATAAGGTTAAAGGCCTTTTTTTTTTTTTTTGGAAGAAACTTGTGTGAACAGACACTGATTCTCAATTATTTTACAAAAATTGTAAGGGTTTATTCTTAAAAAGTATCACTAAAAACCAATTCTTCCGAATTAAATAAAAAAACCTTAAAACTGAACCAACCTGGTCCAAATGAGAGATTGGGTTGGTTTTTGTCAATTTAACAAATATTAAACTAGTTTTCCAATCTTTATAATCTATAAAACTAAGAATAAAATCAAGCCTTGTCTTTGGATTTAAAGTCGTGGAAGGTTATCCCCAATACCGAGGTTCAAAACTTTCCATCATTGAATAAAAAATAAAGTTTGCTTTGACAGCTTTAACTTCCGTTCAGCAAGTGAACGGTCGCTCAAATTACCGTTACATTCTAGGATTAACAGCTTTGCATATGCTGGCAGGGCAGGGCCCACGACGAATCTATCAAACACAAAACAAAGAAAATTATGCGAACGAGGAGTCAACAACCTAGATTCATCCATTCTTTGTCTTCTTAGGCCCCACAAGTACTGAGGGCTCTGGGTCCTACAGACCACCTCGTTAGCTTATCCACAAAACACTTGGAGTGGACCGTCCAGTCTGTCGTTTCCCAAACACTAGTCGACAGATCAGACGGCCTTAAAAGGCCCAGTACCCCTCGCCTGCAATTCCTTCTTCGCCTGTTCGACGTATTGATAGAAATAGAGAACAGGAACGTCGTCAAAGACACCAACCACATCAAGCCAAAGCCAGCGTTCTTCAGCCCCCGGCCGTCTATGCCGGTAGTAAATCCGGCGGCAAAGCAAAGAAAGCTCCCCAGATGGCTTGGATGTTGCGGAGGAGGAATTGACTGCATTGTGATGGGATCTAAATTTTCACAAGCCCACCACCAAGCTACTTCAGAACTGGAGCAGCAGGTACACTCCGCTTGCTCTTCTAACTGTGCTTTTAGATAATTTTATTACGAGGATGCCTTGCCAACCTGAAGTGTAACTCAACATGCGTTTTTGTTATTTGCTTTGCTGATAAAAGGTGGCTGATCTCGAAACAGAAGTCCAGCGGCAGAGAGAGCTCAAGGCTATCTACATAGCACGGCTTGAAACTGCACAAAACTATCTCAGGCACTGCCTTCAGATAGCAGAGGATAATGGAATTTTACACCTTATAAGTGACACGGACAAAGATGATCATCAACACCAAAACCATCATGATCTCACTCCAAATATGGTTGAACTAAACAAGAGTTCCAGAATACCTGATATGATTTCCCACAACACTGAACTAGCAGCTATTGTCGATCAAGCCAAGTCCAACGGATGGTACATCGAACCACATGAGGTGGGTATCTTTACATGCATTCATGTAAAACTGCATAAGAACCTGTTCCGAAGCATATATGTACCTGCACGTTTATGTTTAAAACATGTATTAACAGCGGCACCCAAAAAGGCGTACAAGAATGCATTTGGATGATTATTGAATTTGTCTTTGCATTCATATGTATGTGATCCAAAACAGATTGAATTGCAAGAGAAAATTGGCCAAGGGACTACTGCAGACATATACAGGGGATCATGGAGAGGATTTGATGTGGCGGTTAAATGCATGTACCCAGAATTTTTTGTTTCCAATGAGGGTGGTGTTGCTTTCTTTGTACAAGAGATTGAGACGCTGTCACGTCAGCGCCACCCTTATGTTCTTCGGCTAATGGGGGCATGTATTGACCCACCAGAGAATGGATGGCTGGTAACTGAGATTTTTAGCATGACACTCAAGGAATGGTTGCATGGGGAAGGGGATAGGAAACGGGAAAGGATGGTGCCACTTCCGCCATTGAAGGAGAGTATAGCAAAGGCATTAGAAATAGCTCAAGCAATGCAATACCTGCATGACCAGAGGCCTAAGGTTGTTCATAGAGACTTGAAGCCCAGTAACATATTCCTGGATGAAGCCATGCACATTAGAGTGGCTGACTTCGGACATGCAAGATTCTTACTTGATGGAAAGCAAGCTCTAACTGGTGAAACAGGTAAGAAAAATGTACATTTATTTTTTTTCAAAACAGTGCTAAAAGTTTAGATTCAAATTGATTTCTGGCATCCTTTCTCTTTGAATTTTCCAGGGACCTACATCTACATGGCACCGGAAGTGATCAGGGGAGAACCTTACAATGAGAAGTGCGATGTCTACAGTTTTGCAATTATACTCAATGAACTTCTCACTGGCCAGCATCCATACATCGAAACCGACTACGGTCCTGCAAAGGTATAAAATCTATTCATTCATTCATCAACTATATAAGGTTACTCTCCAGCCTTTTTGTGGTTCCTCCGCTTACCGTAGAGATGTATAAATAAGAGGCCACATCCCCACTTTATTATAAGTGATTATTGATAGGAATCCTATCTATGATAAAGATGATTTATACTAGCAAGGACCAACTTCCCACTTGCTTGCTTATGGGATTACTTCTCCCTCAACTATGCTTGTGTGGATTAGACTCATTTCTATTCACTGAACATGGTTTACATGCAAAGATCAGCAAGAACAATTATACACAACATCTTGATCAAGTGATCTAAGATAGAGCTTCTTTTAAACACTTGAAAATTTTAATCATAAATAAGGAATCATTTTTTGAATGAATGGTTGTAATCAAGAAAAATTGTACTGCCCATTAATGTTCTGCGTTTGATCATGGACAGATTGCTCTGGAAGTTGGGGAATGTAAGCTAAGGCCGACACTCCCAAGGAATGATGATCAACTTCAAGAGGTTATCAACCTTATACGTAGTTCATGGGATGGTGATGCTTCTGTCAGGCCATCTTTTGCCATGATAACATGTACTTTGAGAAAGATTCATGAAAATATGTCCACTCCTTAGTTCTGAGTGTGAATGATCAATTTACCCATTTGTAATTGAGGAAAGTCTTGGGCATAGATATTCAAGTGGGCCATGGGTACCTGATTTTTAAACAACAAAGCAGAAATGCGCCAAACTCCATTACGCTTTTCTTGGCATTCATGTCTATACTGAAAATGAAAACAACAGAACAGACCATGAAAAGAAATTTATTTACGAACTAACAAATGTAGTGTATTTGATCAGAACCTGTAACCATCTGAATGTATTTGATCAGAACATTTGGAGTTTCACAGATGTTACTTTCTTTTGTAGGATTACCAAGTTTGATCAGCAGCATCCATGCAGTAGAACTTCAATATAGACCAATTTCAATTTTATAAAACCATACTTAGTCATAAAAAGATCTCTTATATAACTGTAGTTAATATATTTCCAAGCCCTCAGAGAATATTTCTACATGTACACATACACAAAGAGAAATGACTCCTTTTTGGCCTATCATGTTGTTAGAAACAAGGAAGCAGATACAAGATCTAAAGGCGAAAACAATAGATATATAGTAGGTATTAGAGATTCCAAGATAATATTTTCCTTAAGAGTTCATGCAAAGGTAAGTGCACACTATTAATTGAAGATTTGGGCCTTCAGTTTATTGACATCAACAAATTGATAGATGTCTATCCAGTGTTGTTTCTCATGTGGGAATGTCTACATTTTCATAAAATTTAATGAGGGTGGAAGAGAGAAAGAGAGTAGTGTGTGTCTGTGTGTGTGTGTGTGTGTGAGAGAGAGAGAGAGAGAGATAGAGAGGCGCAGCAAAAGCTACAACTACATTAGCTTCATCATTTCATTTAACAGTATAAAACAATACCTTTGGAGTTGAATCATTCAATAGTCAATTTCTGCTGCAACAGTTGTCTCTTCCTGCTCCACACAATGGAAGAAATTTTTCACATTAAATACTCCCACATGTATATTATTACACAAGTAAATTAAATCCATCATTGGGTGATAAATGGGGAATTTATGGGAAATTATGATACATACATATAGGCATTGCTTCATTTTATGCTTTTTTTTTTCTGAATTCCAGTTCAATAGACATGCCCGTACATGTTAACTTTCACTGGTTCGGTTTGTGGAACTTGAATAACTGTCACATGAATGACAAGTTCCACAAACATTTGAGTCCATTATTAAGTTACTAAGGTTGCATTGTGTCTTGATTTGTTTCTTTCATTTGTGTAAATTACTACAATGTAGCATGGAATTTATGTTTTTACAGGAATTTGGGGTTTACATTTCAGCTTGCAAGACATCATTGTGCTCATCAAGACTTATTCCAACACATGGGAAGCTTCTGTTATCAATTTTTAGGAGCATTGTTGAAGTACCTATTCATTTTCTTCATTATTTTAATTTCTTTCAACAAACAGTGAAGACTTGACATGGACAGTCAAAGTAGTAATTCAAGGTTCAAATTACCCAGAACTTGCATCCTAAATGGATCTCAATAGTTTTCTGTATTGAATTCCTAGGTAGAGTTTCAAGTTCTCATGCAAGTATGTTAAGAACACACTTCATTCACTCAAAGCATCAACTTACTGACTGAACAGAGGACTCAACAAAAGCCTCTTGGATAACCTTTGTGAAAATTCAAGAATAATTTGTAGCAGCTACTTATTGAAGAAACCAGAATAATTTATAAATATACTAGTCTTTGCAAATATGTCACAAAGTACAGAGGTATTCTGAGATATGATATTACAGCATAATGAGAAATTAATCTTCCCCTTTCTCCTTGCTTTGCATTTAAACAAATACTTAAGGGGGAGAATGAGCCTTATATTATGTGTACCTTGCACTTCCTATCAGCTCTCATAGCAATTCTCCAGTAATCATGTTGATTGCCACATGATAGCATATTAAATGAGCACCTTAAATCCAAAAAAGCAGAATCAAATCAACTTTAAATCACAACACTCTAAAAAGAAAAAAATTACACCGAAAATAGATGGACAAAGTAAAGGAAAAACCTCTTCCTGCACATAAGTTTTCGAGTTCAAGGAAGTTCATATCATGACAAATTCCTATCCCAATACGACCGGAATCTGGATTCCAACTCAAATCATTGATCTAAAAGTATAGTTTCGCTCACTCGTAAAAGATAAAATTGTGATATAGACTATAACATAATAAAACACGCTACAAGCAGATAACAGCAATCAAAATCATATATGCCAGGTAGAAAAAGCGGCTAGCATTAGGTACTTTTATTTGATGGAATATCAGATAAGGGAAATCTAAGCCAGATACTATTGAGGCAATATGCCAAAAGAAGTTTATGGCATGCCTTCTTCATGAATATTTTATTAAATACTCATTCACAACATTTTTATAAAAATGTTTGCACCAAAGAAAATGACGCCATAGATGGGTAAACTGAAGAGGATTGGTATTTTCGGTCATTTGAGGCACAAGAACCCATTAAACATTAAAGAATTACTCTTAGAGAAAATTAATAATTAAAGCAGGAAAAGATATGCACATATTGACATACATATAAGTCAAGACAAATATGAAAAGAAAAAGGTCCACAATCTAGTGCTTATAGTCATCTGAAACGTGTGAAGCCAACAATTATGAACAATCTATAATGCAGGGGAAATCATCCTCAGATATACCTGTATACAAAATAGTAGGCTCATCCCTGGCCATGAAGGAATCAGATTCCTTGAAGAAACCATCCCATGGAACGTCAAAATCAAACAGATGGATCTGTCAATCATTTCATTTTTAAGATCCAAATGAGATATAAAATATCCTCTCACAACAACTGCTGATACTAAATAAAGAAGACATCAGAACTTAGCAATTAATCTGGTTACCTTGCTATGCTTTCCCTTTAGCTTTCCATCTGGTCCAAACACAGAGCATATGATATAAAACCGATTACGCTCCGTTCTACCACAGAACGACCGGCGATAGTGATTCCACAACCGTAAGCAACTTGGGATAACGTTGAAAACAAAGGGTTTTCAACCTTACCATCAAAATCCTCAGCAAAATTCCAAAGATGATCACTTGAATATCCACATACACAAATCGTTGCAACCAAAAATGTTGAACAATACTTACAGTTACAGGTAAACCCACAAGAACTGCACCCATCTCAGCTGCAGCTTCAATCGATTTGCTTGCAGCAGCAATATTCCTCTCCTTGTCTGGACTCTGGAGACCCTGATAGTTGGCGCAGAGCGATCTTGAATTGTCAGTGGTGGAAATCAAATCAAGATGAAATGTGGAAGCAAATCAAAGAAGCAGAGAAAGGAAGAAAGAAACTTTAATTTCTGCACTGATAAAGATCAACAGAAAGCTGTTATTCTCGAAAGAGATCTTTAACGGAAACAACTACCAGAAACTGCAAGGTTTGGAATATTATTCTGTCACCTTACCGGTTTTAGTGTTGTGTTCTGAGTACCGTGCGATGGAGCCAAAACTTAAAGAGCCGATTCCAAAGTTACAAATCAACACACGACGAGCCGCCGGCCTAGGCGCTGTTTTGACTCCGTTTTGTTAAGGCTGTTGTCCGCTCTGCACCAAGACCTTTTGAACCCCATTGCACTAAGAAATACAAAATATTAATGTTTTTAAATAGAATATAAATAAATAAAGTATTTATTCATAAAATATGTATCTTTTATATATAATATATATAAAAACTAATTAATAAATTCAAGATGAGTTTAACCCGATTTATACAGAAATGAGAGACTATGCAGCTTCTATCTACAATGTTATTTGCAGCATATACAGGATGCCGTTCACTTATTGTTCTAAAAAAATTTTTAGGTTTTATTTTTTTTGTGTAGGACCCACATTGAACGGCACTGATTCAAGGTTGTAAATAAAAGTGTAGATAGAGGCTGTACAGTCCGCCTTCCGATTTATACAATACCAAACCCTAGCTATTAGAATGCAGGACAAGGCAAAGCAAGACATGTTACCCATTTAACCGGCCTCATTTTATTGCCAATGTACTTAACATCATTTAACCTGACAGACCTATTGCCATCGTTACGGCCACTATACTTACCGCCCAATTCCAATACAATTAAATACTGGCAAATAATATTGACATTTAATACCAGTTGGTACTTGTACATACTTTTTTGTTTACAAGCAGCGGTTACAACTCAAACGACAACTATAACATGTCTTAGCTAAAGATGGGGCTGTTGAGTGGTACTTTCCTTTGATAAGGGCTGGAGTGGAATCTAGGTCTTGTGCTTTGACCTCATACTTGCTATTAGCAATGGGGTGGGTTGTCCTAACCTGCGACTAAATGTGGTTAGGCCTGTCAATTTTCAAATACCGAGCCGAATTCAATCCATTCAAGATATGGTATAGATTCCTCACCAAGCATTCTACAGGTTTTTTTTTTTTTTATTTATTTCTTTTCTCAAACGAAGCTGCAACAACACCGTATCCCAATTCCTACATAGAATTAAATTTTGTAGATCAAAATCTCCAAGGGAGAGAACTTATCGAGTGTATGTGTGTGCAATGCTTGACATTAAAAGTATCGCATCAACTAGGACATGCAAATAACTGATACAACATTAGGACTTAAAATAGCCTGATGTGGTCATCTGAACTTTTCAACATTCTCCAATCAAAAAATCAGAACGAAGGGCCTGAGATGGAAGCTTCACTTTTCGTGACAGTTCATCATCCTTTCATGCAATATCCACTGAATAATCCCTTATGATGTTCCCATTTTGTTGTACTCCATTGTTCAACTCAGGTTGGGGAATGATATTTCTAGTAATCATGTCTTCAATGGAGCCTTCTTTTCTCTGTCAGATATTCTAGCAGGGGCTGTTGAATGTGACTTGAATCGCCCTCTTCCTCCTCCATCATCCTTCTCCTGCAGAATATACACCATGAGTACTAAGTTTTCATAAATGCCATGCACAAGAATACAGGAAACAAACTCCATATGTGTATAGGTAATAAAATGATTATGGTGGCAAACTCCAGACGTACCTTTTTCTTTACAATCTGAACGACATCTTCATCATGAAGAAGATGTGCCAGGCCACAATGCTGTGGGTAGTGTCTTGCACTCGTGCCCCACACAAGCACATATTTCACGTCCTTCACCAGACTCCTGTGTATGTGATTACAGAAGTCTTCTACCGTGCAACCACCCCTGTCCTGTGATCACCGAAGCACGGAAATGAAGGTCAACAGAGAACAAAACTTTTTTACACAATGTATCTTTCAGCCACGAGCCAAATAATTAAGTGGACAAAAGAACATGTATTTTACCGCAGAAAGAACTACGGGATCAGTAAAATCAGGTTGCTGCCCTTGTGGCTTTGTATACACTCTTACAAGCCCCATTGCCTCCCACATCTTTGCTAGCAGTCTGTCCAAATTCAGCTGTTAAGTAACACCAGGACCACAAGTTAATGCTTCTCAAGCAATGCAGTAGAGGAGTACGAAATCCCTACACCACTAAGATTTTACTCATCCTGTTTTTGTCTCCAAATCAGATACAAACATCCAACTCCAATTGTGTTCACAATGCAGATAGTCTCACAACTAAAAAATGGGGTTCTTGTGTTCAAATAATAAATAACTTCATTCAAAAGTGGTGGCAACTCAGTCCAACTGAAATAAACTGCATTCTTACCATGTCATATAAGTTCCGTAATTGCCTATGTTTCTCACTAGAAAAAGAAAATGTAATACCTTCATTTCGGTTTATATTTAATGGAAAATATAAATGTGGAACCAACCTTCAGATTGCAGCTAATGACAATGGAATTTGGCTGTCGGGCTAGTTTGTCCACGTCATCAATACCAACAACATCAATTTTGTTATAGACATATATACACTTCATGTATTTACGGTTTCCCTCAATAACATCTATAAGGTCATCCACTGTGGCATCTTCACGGAACAAAAGCTAACAAAAAAATGAATTCATTAGCAAAGGTCACATGTATTTTTTTTTTAAAAGAAGGAAAAAAAAAAAGGATTCACCTTCACAATATAACGATAAACATAAATAAAACACTACACATAGAATGGCAAATACAAATGACAGAGAAGCACAAAAAACCATTATGTAATGGGGAAGCTGATAAAAGACTAAGACTACCAGTGTGCGACTGCTTGTCAGCAAAAAAAATAGCAATCCCTTATCACAGGAATGCATAAAATACGAAGTCTCCGTAGTCCCATCTAACAAGAGATGATTAGATAAATGTAACAACAGGCACTGTGCAGGAAGCCCAAATGAATGGGACAAGGCTTTGATATAATGCTTGTGATCCAGTTAAATGATTCACATAATCACTACAAGCATGTGGCAACAGGAGTTCAAGGGGTACCAACTACCAAGTACCTCTGCATTGTGAATTTTGTATTCATGTAAAATTTGATAGCAAAGCTTCTCATCCACATGAGTCAAAGGCGCTGTGCTGTTGAAAGAAATTCCACCTGTCTTTTTCTTTTTAAAGTATATCTGCCAATGATACAAAAGAAATCCAGGATCAGAAAAATCATGTATTGTTCTTTCTCAATATTTAGTAGATGAAACATTAAATAGAAACCTGTGATCAGACTGCCAAGCATGACCTGAATGAGTTTATCGGAAATCAAAGGATGGAACAGTATTCCTTACATATTTAGACCACTTTTGCTCAACAAATTGATTAATTCGATACAACTAAATGGAAGATCCCTATCCAACTCTAAAAATAGTGAAGCAAGCCTAAATTCCAGACAATTTCATCATCCAAATGGCATCAAAATTCATCCTCATTATTTGAAGCAGAGAAATTCTAGATGGTATTTGAGAGAATGTAAAGAAAATATTGACAGCCAATTTAGCAGCATAAGGATACTCTTAAACTTTTTAAAATGGAAGCGTAACCTTAATCATTAATTTGGAATCTAGTAAGATCAGGACTTATATGGAAAAATCTGCTGTAGATCCTTAAATATAAGACCTCTTGGAGACAACCATAAACTTAGTTTTAAGATCTAGTTTTGAAAAAGTAAATCGAAAGATGACAAGATGGAAAATGAATTATATATATATTGAATACAAAATTACCTTGAAATCTGCAATAGCAAACATCCAGAATATGTTTCTTTCCCAATTAACATCCCGTAGAGATAGGCGAAAAGAATAAGAGAATTCAGAAATACTTCTTATAAAAGTGGGGGAGAAGAAAAAAGACCGTTTAATTAGCTGGAAGAACATTTCAGATGCAAGGATAAGGAGGCTGTTAAAATTCAGAAAATATTATACCGCAATACGCTTGCTTGCTGAATGTTTTGCATGTTAGCTTACAAAGAAGTAGCTTATGGTATTCAACCATTATAAATAATTAGATCACAAGAAAATAGTGGTTCCTCTATAAGGAAACACATTTCAGCACTGCCCTGCTTATCTACTCCCTTTTTTGCCTTCTGGTTTTAGTATAAGGATCTGTCATTTTTTACAGAATGATCTCCAAAGGAAAGGGAGAAAAAAAAATGAAGTTGAAGAAAATAAAGAAAGAAAGAAAGAGAAAAATTCTCCAACAAAGTAATATAAAGCCTTGTCTTCTCAAGTTCACGTAATGCATATGAGAGAAAAATGGGGAATCAACAGAATATATTCTGGTTGTAACGTTTGCTATGCAATATGATGCTATTTCTTTGCAGCTTTTAGGTATTTGATGGGTTGGCCACTGTTTATCATTTTTATTTTTAGTCAATGGAACCTACTAGTTGCTGGATATAGGATAAATTTCTATTTGGTGTTTTACCATGCAATCATGCTAGGAGTTGAGGCAAAATAATGCACAACATTTTCACAATAGGAGCTCATTTGAGTTATGATTATGATTTTCCACTGGGACTCAACATCTGAGAAATCAAAAGGATCTGGAAATCTCATTACCATGAGGAATCAGAACACTGGCACATTCATATTCAAAGTTGAGTGTTCAAGATTTGGATCCGCCATCCATGGAAGAGATGGCTTCAAGCAAGAATCGATCCCACCCATGGCAAGGATGGTTTAGCTCAGTATCAATGACTCTATTGATATTACAAGTCCATTCAGCATTGACACCGTTCCAATAAATAATTCTAGCAGAGATTCTTCGTTCTTTCTCTAGGCTAATTACTAAAGAATAGATATCTTCTCTGCATAATGGAAAGAACAAAAAATCGAATAATTAAAGTCTTGAAGTGGAAGGCCATTTTTCTGATGCTACATCATGAACTGATTTCTTGACCGATGACTTTGGATGCTTGACCGCGATTTTTTATTAGCAAGATCTAGTGAGTTAATAGATGACTATATCATACTCTAGGCTACCAAGATCCGCTAACAGGCTAGCAGACAGCCTAAGCAAGAGCAGAATTCATACGGATTATATTGCTAGTGGTTTGAAGCTTTTAAGGAGCGAAGCATGATTGACACAGCACATAGTTTTTTTACCCTTTTGTCTTTATTTATAACTTGGCATGCTTTGAGGACCATATGATATCATGTTAGTGAAAAATGTTACTATCTCCAAGATATAAAATAAAATAAAATGACACCAGAAAATGAAAATAGCTAGAGAAGAGAAAACGTTGCACATAAGATATACAACAAATATTACAATTTCTAAGCATTACCTGAGGTGGCCTCTTGTTTAAACGGAGACCCACAGCTTCCAACTCTTTTGTCAATATCTGGCGATGACCCTCACTCTGGAATACCATTCAGTCAGTTTACATTTAAGATCTGGAAAGTGAAAACACTTCAACAGAAACTTGAAACAACTAGGTAGGAAGATGTCATAAAGTAAAAGGTAAATTGGAGGCCAAGCACACTGCATATAAGATATATTTTTAAGATTTTGATAAGCTCGTAAATTCATGTCCTTCTCCTGTACCACCATCAAAGTATTTATCTCACACAGATTTTTAAAGTATGGCATCTTTAAACCCAAAATATGTAGCACAATGTGTATCACTTTTTTTTTTTGGATGCGTAATGAAGATGAGTGTATATATATATTATATGGGAGAAAAGTATAAAGTATGTGTATCACTTTTAAGAGATCATATTATATCTGTAAGGACAGTTCACATCTCTAATAATGACAACATGCCATTGTTTCTCAATTTTCATCATAAAGTATAAGACAATTGACTAGATGGAATTATCAATAACTTAAACAAAGGAATGAATTAAAAGTCTGACAGCATAAATAATGGGATAGAGAAAATATTGATAGCCCAAAAAAGAAATTGAATAGAAGTATTAATGCTTTTGACAGACATGCGTAAACTTACACATGCATAAGCTTAGACAAAAAGAAATTAACAGTTGAAACATAAAAAATATATAGCAGAAAGAGTGAAGGAAATGACCTAAGACAAGCATGTAAAACGACAAGAAAACTCCTTTTATGTGCTATTCTATTGAAGCATCCACAACAGAATTATCCACAATCATCTTGATTGGAACTGATGAGCAATGATACAACTATGAGAGATTTAAGGTGATTACTAACACAAACATAGATACGCTGATAATAGTAGCAGCAAAGGCATCGTAGCAACACATTAGGACTTACTTTTGAGGCATCAAGAACCATCAACACAATGTCTGATGACTTGGAAACAGCAATGACCTGAAGAAATTTTTTAAAAAAATGTCAAAGTTTAGTTTCTCCCGTTAGCATTTTGCTTCATTGTGGATGTGGAACAAACCATCATAACACTAGTATCAATCCATGCCCAGTTTATTTGGATATTTTCAAAAAAAAACAAGAAGGGAAATTACAGCTCTATTTCTACATTTCAACAATATTGCCATATAACCAGATGATAATGCAAAAGTAAAGTATAAATAAGCTAGGTTTTACCTGCCTACCACGTCCCTTGCCTTCGGAGGCACCTTCAATGATTCCAGGAAGGTCAAGAAGTTGAATTTTAGTGTCATTGTAGTGTATGATCCCAGGAATGCAAGTAAGTGTTGTGAATTCATATGATGCAGCTTCAGAATGTGTTCCAGTTAGCAGCGTTAAAAGTGTTGACTTCCCCACACTGACAATTGAACAAAATGTGGGAAAAATCATTGTGAAGGTAAAGCCTTAAATAGAAGGCTGAAACAGAAGGCAAATTCTGTGTTTATATTCTTTCTTAATAAAGTCATAAAGCCTATAATCAAAAAATAGAGAGAGAGGCAATAGAGAGAGTGTGTTTTTGTGTACGCTAATGACTGCCATATTAAACCAAATGCATTAAAATATTTTCCTTTAGTGCTTCAGGTTCTTCAGTTAGTACCAATATCAAGCAATACATAAAGTGGTAAAATAAAGACACCTTTTCTGTGAGGTAGGAATAAGATAAGGTGGGAAGCTGATGTGTGCTGACTCTTACATCAAATCAAATATGCAAATTTCTGTAAGGTGACAAACCTTGGAAACCCTATTAGCGCAACACGCCCATGACCAAATTTTGTAACTTCAAAACCCTCTCCAGCTCCACTAGAACCCTGATCATATTTACCAAATAAGAATTCAAGTCAAGACAAAAAAACATGAAAGTATGAATAAGACAACCAATAAGAATCCATCATCACTGATGCCACCACTGTAAAAGTATCCAAAGAGAACCATGACCTGTAAATCAAGTTTAACTGTTTACTTCTATCCCGTGCAAAGGAAAAGAGAAAATGCAAAAGTCACTTATGACACTGGTGAATGAACCCAGTTGAAGGATCACACCATGAAGAGGTCACCAATAAAGAAAACAATATATATATAGTAAGAGAAAACGGTAGTCTATTTTCCCTCTTAACAAATGCTGTGAAATTCTGAATGAAAATTTTACTAAAAACTTCCAAGGAATTAATTTAAGTAATTACAATTAACTATTAAAACTTGAAACTGAAACTACAACAGAACTCACACAATAATGAATAGATTGAAAACCTAAGCCAAAAACTTCATCTATGCTATGGTGAAGCAATTGTCAAAAAGTCGTTAAGAAAGCTTCAATTTAGTCCCACTTTTGGTCACTGGCACTCTACTTCAAGTTTATGCAACTTTATTTGGCTGGAAATTGAAATCTCATAACAAATTAGACTACATTAGCAAACTTCAGATTTTTCAAGGACCAAGCAGAACCACAAGCATGATTATCTGACCCTCTATCCTCAACCGTGGATCTAATGGCACCACAAAAATATGGTCCCAGTCAGGAGGACTCACCACTAGCAATGAAACATGACAATCTGTAGGTTATAAAACAATTATGTGTAAATGTTGTAAAACAACAGATTGTAGCAGATTCACTGAGACCCAATATGTCCTCCTCCCTCTCCCTCCATCAAGGTGGCTTTTACATCTGAAGAAAAAATTGATAAGATTACTTCTATTTGCCCACCTCATGATCTGTTAGTCACTAGAGATAGATTATCATGCCCACAAGTGTCTTTAGATCATCATAATCACAACTGTCCTTTTCACTTGAAGATAATCTAGTATTTCAAATTGAATAATGTTAATGATATTTTATGTTAGTTAAAAGCACTTGACAGAAAAAGAAGAAAACTTTAATTTTGATATTTTCACTCTGCAAATACATGTTACATAATAGTTGTCGACCATAGTTGGGAGAATCTGACAAAAAGAGGCATGGTGGCTTGTCCTCAAGGCAACTATGAACACCCAACACGAGGGGGGGGGGGGGGGGGGGTGGGTTGTTGAAAGCCCAACAACACATAAGAGGAGGGGCCTCAACCTTAAAACCTAGGCATTAAGGTGAGGGAAGTCCATCTCTTATATGGTGGGTGAAATAATGGTGAATTCCCAATGTGGGACAAATTCCAACAGGGGGCACACAAAGGAATCTCTGATTTCCACCATTCTTGTAAAAATACAACCATTTAATATATCAAACAAACTTGAAAATATAAATAGATAAACTAAAAAAGAAGGATAAAAGATTTGCATACTTTTGGAGGCTCCAATAACTGTGTCCGTAGTTTTGCTATCTTTGCCTTAAGCTGACCAAGATGGTACTCTGTAGCCAATAAGGTCATATAAAACATTAAGTAAATATTTGGAAAAAAGAAATTCTGAGATATCAAACATATGGAAGAAACTATGGCTGCTTTGGAAGTGTGGAAAGAATGCGATAAACGTGCATGAGAAAAGAAAAAGAAATGAAAATAAAGGAATGGTCCCAATCCTTTTTTGCAACAAAAAATCAAACTTGTTTTCTCACAAGAGGTCTGGGCCCTGTCATTTCCTTTATTTTCCAGGTAACCAAACACATGCAAGACACAGGAAAAGTAACTTTTCATACATTTTTCCTCATTTTCTCGACTTCCTAATGCATTGCATATGAGTTGATTCATTAATAGTCGATCTGCCAGAAATGCATTTAAATGCAGCTCCAAGCAAGTTCGGAAAACATCATGGTAGGATACATCACTTTATACACTACTGACATAATAAATCAAAAGGATGAAGAAATAGCCACACCTCAAATGGATAGAGGAAACCGAATAATTTCACTTGCATCAAGCATTGGGATAGATAATATGCAACAGGCACCCCTTCTTACCCATAATTTTAGAAAGGTTATTTCAGAAAAGAGATTCCAGCTGTTGCCAGTTCTAAACAAACAGTAATGTAAGGGAAAACCTGTGGCTTTGTTTTTCTGTGTCCGAGCCATTTCAGCTTCAATTTCTTTAATCTTTTCAATGATACCCATTTTCCTTGATTTTCCCTGCTATGAAGGGGAAAAATTTGGACTTAAGTACCATCATTCATAAGTTAAGAACCAAAGCCAACAGTCATGTTGAGATTGTCACAAAACAACATAGAAACAATCACCATCAAAAAAAATTTCTATCAAAGAATTTTTTACTAAGATGAGGCATGATCAGTAGCAATGAAACTACTCACAATATGGTTAAATTATAATTTTATAGTTCAACTTCTATGATAAGTCTGTCTCTCTTTTTTTAAGTAGACATTCAAATTTCCACATCCTCCAAAATCAAATCAAAGAGAAAATGCATCACGGAACTGAAAAATCTCATTCAAACATGGAGATAGAATAACACAATTTCCAGGGGACTCATCAATCCAATGACGCAACCACCGAATAATTCATCGCCCAAAAAGTTGACCCCGCTTAACCATCCAATTAACCTCAAATTCACATTATTAGAAAGCACGAGGCTCATAGTCCAGAATAAGTTCCATGCATTAGGACCAAGCAATTATATAATTCTGGGCAAAGGTTGGATAAAATAATTGCCTAGATTCCATCCAGAGGTTTCAGGCTGGCCAAACAGGCCACATCAATGAATCAGGCAAAATCATGTATTGATACCACAAAACAAAGAGCATTTTTGTTTTCCCTCTTTTCTAAACAGGCAGACTAACTGTGATTGGGACCAGCTGATTAACAAAGAGAAAACTTCCAAAAAAAAAATCGTAGAGTTCGAAGCTAGTGCCCGTTCTTGACTGAAGAAGTGAAGAGTACTGAAATGGGTATCAGTGGATTTGAGTACTCAGATCGGAAATCCTTATAATTCGTCGGATATCCAAAAGAAATATCATTAGTATTGGATTAAAACAACGGAACAAAAAAAAGAAACAGAAATAACAACCATGGAAATTAAACTGTGATAACAATATAGAAGAATACACAGAAAGGAATAAACCTGTCTCTAATCTCCCCTTCGTAATGTGTTATTGGCCACAAATCACCGGATGCCTCCGTCGATCACCAGAATTCCGTTTTATTCAAGGACAGGGAAACCCTCTATTAGAACCTCCGGAACGGACACCGACTCCGATAAATCCCACCTCCGTCTTCCCGTGGCAACAAGATCTTTGTGCTACCAGTAAGGGTGTGCCTCAGTTGGTTTGGTTCGGTTTTATATCAAACCAAACATAATCAAATTCTAAGGTGTTAAATTATAACCGAACCAAATTTAAAAAAACAAAGCCCAAAACAAACCGATTTTTTCCGGTTTGCTTTGCTCGGTTTTCGATTTGAACCAAACCTTTTGACGCTTCGAGTTAGTGCCACCTCCATGTCCCACCTCAAGTTATTCATGCGGTCTATCGAAGGTGTTCGCCCATGACCATCACATGTTAAAATGGTTAGGGACCATGACCAATTTTTTTTATTTTATACTAGCAAAATACACGTGCAATATTACACGTTTGTAGAAAAATAAGGGAGGAACAATCCTTTTTTTTTTATACTAGCAAAATGCACGTGCAGTATTGCACGTTTGTAGAAAAATAAGGGAGGAACAACTGTACAACCGTCCAAGTTTTAAAAGAATTAGGCAAATATAACTTTTGTACCCTTTATTAAAGAATCTTAACAATGATTTGTAAGGGTTTTTTAGAAAAGGGGCACATTAAGATTGGCACACTTCCCAAGGGACCTCTTCTCATTATATATAACTAGCAGGGCCCACGTGCAGTACTGGACGCACGTAAAAAAGGGAAGGAGTAGTTTTAAAACTGCACGTGGAGAGAGAATAAGTGGGGAGAAAGGAAATGGAGAGAGGAGAAGTGGGGTAGTTACAAACTAATTGTTTTTGAACGAAAATAGTAAGTTGAGACAAATATAGCCCTATATTATTGAAACTAAACTATATAGGAGATGGCATTTTGTGAAAGTTGTAACTTGTTGTTTGGCACGATTCCCAAAAAGGGTGCCTCGCTTTATATATAGTAGATATAGATATAGATATATATTAGAAGCCAAGCTCATTCATTTCATAACTGAAGTTCAAAAATACAAACAGAGGGGCCATGACTTGATATAATAGTAAAAGCTTGGCTCTGGGCATATTATTAAAGGTTAGATTTACTAGCAATCCAGACATTGCTTTAACAAGACCTACAATGGATTACGGACTCCTATTAAGAGTGTTCATGTCAAGACCATTTATATGGTCTATCAGATGGGAAATCCACATCTGCAACATACATTGATCACATTCTTACAATATAATTAAGCCTATCAGGTACCAGACCAAAAAAAAAAAAAATTTAAACTTATATATTAGATGAATTGAATTATAACCTAGTTCATTAATAATTAATTCCCTAGTTATTTAATTATTATTATTATTTTTCTTTTTTTGTGCAATGAGGTTTAATGATGTGATAAGTGACCATTATATTGTGAGATAGTACAAGCCTTGTTTACCAAAAAAAAAAAAGAGATAGTATAAGCCTTAAATTGCAAAATGAGAATGCCAAGTGATAAATTTTGCAAAAGAACGTCAAGTCAGGTTTATTGCTAGCCTACCACTCTCATTCTTCCAACCTCTTTATAATCAAATGATAAATTTTGCAAAAGAACGAATATTAAATAGAAACCAACTTGTTAAGAATATGCCGCTGTTAAAAAGAAAAAGGATATATTACGTGATACTTAAAAGGCCTCATATTATTGCTTGTGACCACTTAATCTATGCGATAATTAAAGGCTGCAAATTAAATTTGTGATCCTATGAAAACATTAACGGAACAAATATATAAGGGTACCATAGCTCAACGCATTTAAGGGTAAAAGTACGATATTTCTAGATTTTTACTGATAAGATGAAAACTAAACTCTGTTCATTTAAACCCACTTTAGGAGCCGTAGCTCCACAGGGCTGATCTTCAGCCCCATAATTTGCCAGAACTTGAAGGGACGAGTTGATAATTTGCCAAATCTAGGAGAGTGAATACGTATAATCTTGCTCATGATAGCTAACCCTGCCGCCATTGCCATGCCAGACGGCCCTCTTACTGGGTTCAACGATAGCACTCTTTCCAACCAAGCTGGCGTTTTATTACCCAAAACGAACAGCATTACGTACATTATGCAAAACCAAATACCATCTGCAAACACGGTGCAGTGCATGCATCTGAGTTACCTTCAGGCACCAAGTTAGGTGTTACGGCTACCCTTCTCCACAAACAGCTCCTATTCTTCAAGTACTAAACAAATGTGACCAAAAGATTTTCAAGCTAATGATTGCTATCCAATCTAGAGTTAAAATTTTGGCAGCAAGAGCATGGATCAACAGGGCAGACAGATCATTTATCTGATATAAAGAGTGTGTGACATCTCCTACATTTTATGTAATGGGCCCATGCACCATTGGAAGTCCACCAGCCTCGACTAATTGGTATGCTCACCGCCAGCATGGCAGGAAGCAACAATTAGTAAACTTTCAAAATACAGTGCATGAACATTTTTATTTTGAGAACTTACTTCAGCATGCACAGTTACAGATAACCAGACCTTGTTTCATGTACACCTCTTGTGCTGCGGCTGACCAACTTGCTTGAGCTAAGACTTGGAATACCCTGAGTATGCATCTCGGCCAGCTCTCTCACTCGGGTCAATATTGGTGGTGGGATGGGCATCGAAGCATGTTTCCGGGAGTTCTTCACCTGCATAAGGATAAAATTACTGCAAATGTCACCATTGTTACACAAAGGAAAGCAGAATGAACCCTATTTCTTTGTCACTTCTTTTACATTCATCCCTCACTCATTTTGGGCAAATTGGCAAAAAATGATCCGCAGTTCTAATGAAGATGTCTCTGCTCGATCACACCTAATAATTTCCTATCAAAGATTATTGGGAACAAATTACAAAAAATGACTACAAGACTTACAGATTTTACATGCAGAGGTCAACCACTCACTATAAAATATATTAACTTTCCCATTCTCATAAACAAATTTTTTAAAACATTGTACAGAACAGTTCTAGTTTGTAAGAAAATTTGGGGGCAGACGATTAATTTATTTTCGAAAGTATATTTGATTGCTTAAGATCTGAAATGATAACAAATATAAAACCACCAGAAAGATATCGGAGGGAAATTCTTACCCCTTTGTCCGCAGGTGCTTGTGCAAAGCTTGCTCTAAGCAGGTTCCTCCACTTGTCCTACAAAACAATACCTTCTTTTCTAAATAATAGACTTGTTCTTACCTCCCATTACAAACCAGTTTTGTGGTATAACCTTTGTTTTTAGAAAAATATTTAAGTTTTGAGGTCTAATATCTAATATGGATACCTTGAGATCAACTGAGGTTCTGTAAGTATAGGATGAAAAGGCAAGCCGTTTGATCTCAGACCACCTCCCTGCTCCATATCTAGCAACACCCTCAACCAGCTTCATAACTTCAGAGAGAGTCCAAGCTCGATGATGCTTCCTTCTGGTTCCACCTTTTGCTGTTGGCACAGTCATTATGTTATCATCTGAATCATTCTCAGATGAAATAAAATTTTTCTGCTCTACATCTTGCTTCTGCCCAGCCATGCATGCTACTGAACTCCACTCATCTGTTTCAGCACCAATCTAGAAAAAAATCAACACTTCATGAGAAACCATTAGCTGCATCAAAAAGAAAACAAACTGATGATTCTTTTTTCTATCGAAGCCCATGAATTAAAAACTCTCTTCCTAGAATAATAATGAATTTGTAGGAAATGGAGGCAATGTCTACAACTAGAAAAAAAAATTAGAAAAGTCAATCATCCCACAATGAAATATCTTGGACCCATAAAATGTAGTCAGCAAATCTTTATAGGGGCTTGAAGCCTTTCATTGGACATTGAGCATGGTGGAATCGAACAGCCCAATAAGAAACAATAAAGGGACTTCAAGTTCGGAGTGAAAAAGATGCCAGTCGCCCATCATATAAAAGGACCATGGCCTGCCAGTAGATCCTGCCAAAGCAATGTCCCAGGAGGTAACTGGTGACAGAACTATGATATTTTTTATACAAAGTGGCCGCCCAGACTCCAACCAAAATCCCATGTTGGCAGCCTGAGGCCTTTACCATTCACCAAATGATTGTCTCTCTTCAACCATCATATATTAAAATGTTAACTATAACACTGTCAATGCTCTAAAAAACACTTCCAGGACTGCACTTATTAACAGCCAGTACATGTGATCAGGTTTTTATATTACTTTTAACAGGCAATCTTCAATTTCAAGAATAGCTCTCTACATACAGAAAACAAGAACAAAATGATAAACCTGGGATATGCATGGTCTCTCTTACCACATGTTCTATATGTTTAGGTGAGGATCTAGCCTTGAAAATCTTGTTTCCACTTTCATAATCTGACTTAGAAGCATGCACACCATGGGCCTTCTTCACCACCTTAGCAGCCATGCTTATTCCACTTGGATGGTATTTCTGCAAAGTACATTGAAAACCACTTCTTCATGCAAAAAACACAAACTTTCACTTGCATAGGTTAGACCAATTGAGTCCAGTAAAGGAAGACAATATATTGAATATTAATAAGTTGCTCAGCATATATATTACCATGCAAATAAAGCCGATGAATAAGAAATAATATATACAAATGAATACAGATCAGGACTGGGAGTTGCCACTTGGTGTGAAAATAACAGCAGCATGCTGCCTGCTTGAGAATATGAGTTCTATTCTAAGCACAGAAATTTGCGCAAAGGTACGAATGTTGGGTTTGTGGCTATGCTCAGATTTAAACCAGGATTTTCACACTAGTAGCCTGAGGCATATATATATAGTTGGGGGTGGAGGCAAGGGGCGAGCACGGGGAGAGAGCTTTTAAAGCATGCGACCACTTATACATAAACACATAAAAAAAAAGACTGTAAATAAATTAGAATATAGAATACGTGAAGGAAAAACAAATCTGACTTGAGTGAAATATCACATAAGGAAACAGAAAATAGCTGAAAAATCTAAATTAGCTTCAAGATTATATTTTGAACTACAGAAGTAGCAAGTGAATCCAAATAAACATAAACAGCTCGTAAAAACACAAACTTGATAGGCAAATTGGAGATGGAGGATCAGATCATAGTAGGAGAGGATAATATAAAGAATTCAATAGTTGATTTCTTTTCCAAGCTATACCTTGAGGAGGTCCATTTCAGACCTAATATGGATGGAATGAGTTTCAATTGCCTAGCTGATGACGAAAGAGATAGATTGGAAGGTCAGGTGTCAGAAGAGGAGGTGAAGCAAGTGATATCTCAACTCAATGGTGACAAAGCTCCAGGCCCAGATGGTTTTTCTATAGCATTATACAAGGTGTGTTGGCGAATCATAAAGGGTGATTTGATGGAGGCTATTCATGATTTTTTCATACAAGGCAGTTTTGAGAAGAGCATAAATGCGACGATCATTTCTATGATCCCTAAGAAGGAAGGAGCAGTAGACTTGAAGGACTTTAGACCTATTAGTTTAGTGGGCAATTTCTACAAATTTTTGGCTAAGCTCCTAGCGAATAGACTAAAAGAAGTGCTGCCTTCAGTGATCTCATCGTCTCAGAGTGCATTCCTAGGAGGACATCAAATATTGGATAGGGCCATGATAGCAAGTGAATGTATTGACACTTGTTCGAAGGAAAAGCAAAACAAGATCATGTGCAAACTTGATCTACAAAAGGCCTATGATCTCGTAAATTGGGATTTTCTAATGTACTTGCTTCATAGGATGGGTTTTGGAGCTAAATGGTGCAGCTGGATTCATTTTTGCATTACTACGGTACGTATGTCAGTTCTTGTGAATGGTTCTACAGCAGGTTTTTTTGGAACTTCAAGGGGTTTGAGGCAAGGAGACCCGCTGTCTCCACTCCTATTTACCATAGTAATGGAAGCTTTTAGCCATTTAGTAAAAAGGGCTACAGAGCATGGTTTGATAGAGGGTGTGCAGCTGGGAACTGAGGGATTCTCCATTTCTCGTCTTCTATTCGCAGATAATATTATGGTTTTTTGTAACCCACAAAGTCAGCAGCTCCTAACAATTAGGAGTATTCTACTCTGTTTCCAAGCTTGTTCAGGTTTGAAGGTGAATCTATCTAAAAGCACCATGTTTGGAGTGGGTGAGGTAGCTAACTCTGAAACTTTGAGCTCGTTGTTGGGATGTAAACATGGTTGTTTGCCTACCTCCTATCTTGGGATCCCATTGGGAGCCACCTATAAGAAAACTTCAGTATGGGAGCCTCTGTTAGAAAAAATGGAGAGGAAGTTGGCATCATGGAAGGTTGGTTTCTTATCCAAAGGTGGCAAGATAACTTTAATCAAAAGTTCTTTGGCAAGCTTTCCAACATATTTCATGTCGATTTTAAGGATTCCAAAATCAATTGCTAAGAGACTAGAACAACTTCAAAAAAAGTTCTTATGGGAAGGTTTTGAAGGTGAATTTAAGTTCCATCTAGTACCTTGGAAAGAGTGTTGTAAGCTAAAAGAAGAAGGGGGTTTGGGTTTAAGGTCCCTATCTCTAGTCAATAAAGCTTTGTTACAGAAATGGCTATGGAGATACAGATCAGAATTAAAAAGCTTGTGGAGACAAGTAATTTATCATAAATATGGCAGCTCTTTTGGAAATTGGTTTCCCAATTCATCAAAGAAAACTTTTGGTTTTAAGTATGTGGAGGCCGATATTAAAGTTACTCCCTAACATGATGAAGGAATGCAGATTTGCTGTTGGAAAAGGAAATAGAGTGCGTTTCTGGGACGATGTTTGGTGTGGTGATAGATGCTTAAGAGACCAATTCCCTACTCTATTCCGATTTAGTAAGAACAGGTCATCTTCAGTGGGTGAAGTTATGCTCCAATCAGATTCAGATATTGTGTGGAATGCTGAATTTAGGCGGGGTCTTTTTGATTGGGAAATGAAGATAATGGAGGATTTATTTCAATTACTATATAGTGTTTCACTTAACTCAGAAGAAGATAAGAGGTTATGGGTTAGAGACAAATCTGGGCTTTTTTCAGTCAAACGAGCCTACTTGTGTCTAATATCTACAGGGGCAGTCTCACATTCAGCAAGGTTGATTTGGAATAGCAAGACACCTTCTAAGGTGTCTTTCTTCCTTTGGACAGCTTCTTTAGATAAAATTCTCATATTGTATAACTTGCAAAGTAGAGGATGGCAGCTTACTAACAGATGTATCATGTGCAAAAATAAGGAGGAATCAGTGTCTCATCTACTGATTCACTGTTCAGTAGCTACAAAATTGTGGTCTGCAGTCATCAAGAGATTTAACTTACCATGGGTGCAGCCGGCAAAGTACTGCAATATGTTAGAAGCTTGGGGTTGTATGAAGGGTAAGTCGGGTTTGGTTATGCTTTGGAACGTGGCTCCTGCTGCCATCTCATGGACGATTTTGGGGGGGGGGGGGGGGGGGGGGGGGGGGGGGGGGGGGGGGAGGGGAGAAACCAGAGAATATTCCAGAATTTGGAAAGGAGGACTGAATCTTTGGAATGGGCAACCCTGAAGTTAATGTATTGGTGGTCTTCTTGGGCCTCTACTTCTTCTTCCACCAATTTGGAGAAATTTTTATCGTGTACTTGTTTTTCGGAAATATGACTCTCTAGAGAAGGGGGTACAAATGCAGTACACCCTTTGTGTACTGCATTTGTACTATTTCTCTTTTCTATTATAATATAATCTATCCTTATTACCGATCAAAAAAAAAAATTTCTCAGCTCATACATACCAGAAGTGTCAAAAGATTTTCCCTTGGGCGACCTCTCCGCACCCTGGAAACAAATGGGATGTGAATACCAGATCCACCAAGAGAGTCCTGCCTTGTGACAACATCTTTCCCATCTGACCCAACATTTCTAAAGGGCCTGACACAAGATCTTGGAGAGGACTCACTAAGTCCAGAATTTTTTACAGGATGTACTAATCTCCCGCCACATTCTCTGGATTCAAACTCTGAAAGTTCTTCAATATATCGCCTGGTGGGCTTACGAACTCTTTTGGCTGCTACTTGCTCTGTAGAATCTTCACTTCTGCAATCATATACTTCATTAGGTTTTCGCAATCTCTTGCCAGATATACACTGCCGATCACATATTTGGTCAGTTTGGCAAATTTGAGACTCTTTGCAGTCATCATTAATTACTCCAATAGCTGGATCCTTTGATACACTATCCTCATTTTTATGCTTTTCTTCTTGAACTTTCTTCACTAAGGTTTTATCTTTGATTATAAAAGTTGTGGTTGATACATCGCAAGAGTTGGTCAGTCCCATGGCAATCCTCCTCTTAAGCCATAGCTTATCCTTGACAGAAGTTTCTCGACCAAATGTTGCTTTGAAAGTTTCATGAAGTTCTCTAATCGTTAGATTATCCAGGCATATTTCACCCTTCAAAGTAGAGAAATCAGGTCTCAAACCACTGCAATCAGCAGATGGCGAAGATCCACTATTTACTGGCCCATCTTTAGGTTTTAAATATGCCTCGGCACTCAAAGATTGATTAGTCTGGCTGTTAGCCAATCTTGGCGACATCGAAGAAACAATTTCCTGCAATTGGATTCCAGATTGGAGCTTCTCATCAATAGCAAACAATTTATCATGTTGGTCAGAGCACTGATTGTCTATGTTCATATAGTCAGAATGATAATCAGAAGATAATCGGAGCCTCTCTTCCTGTTTAACCTTTTGCAACACCTCCTCGATGTACTACAGGAGAGTTTCAAAGAAAACAAAGATCCAAAGGAAATAAGTTCTAATAAAAAATAGTATGCAGATATATGGCAGAAAACAACTAAACATACAAGAATCATTTAAAACAGAAAATCAAAACTTCATAATTTTGACAAATATGAATAAAGGCAAGTTGGGTGTGTTTATAACTCATTCACAATGGGTCATACAAGATATCATTATCAACATTGGTAGCAGCAATCATTCACTAAATTTCATGAAATAATATAGATGCAGGGTGTGGAGGATAAAGGTCCAACAGCCACTAGGACTTTGCCAATGATCCGGTACACCCTTTTCCTTTTCTTCATGCCTTTTTCATCACATTTCAAGATATCTAAATATGCAAAAGTGTGATTTTTCATCTCCAATCCTATTTTCCATTATACCAGACCTGCTTGGTGCTGTATAAAACAATAAGTATCCTTACATAACCACAATCCAGATGATACACCAGAAAGTTTCAGCATAGTTTTAAAAGCTGGTTTTTGTACTGGTCCCGGACGGTATGGGCATACATTAAATACCGAGTTTTACCGGTATTTAACAGTATCGGCCGAGGCCAGTATGTACCTGTATTGGTAGAGATTAAAAAGCATGAGTTGCTGATTGACAAGCACAACCAGAAAATTAAAACTTCAGACGATGTTTGATCACTGACAGAGAATGCAGCACATGTTTCAGACATATACTGTGCTCCTCAACAAACTTTTGGCAACTCATTCATTTCACCATTTTTCAATTTAAATCTAAAAGCCCTTATACATTTTTCAGACCTGCATCATTCACAGACAAGAATACAACATATAGCCCTCAAGCATATAAGAAAACAGATGAACTCCACAAACTAACAATAACTAAGTTAATAGACAGAAATGCCTCTATCAACAACAAAAGAATGCAGATAATCATCACGGCTGAGGGATTATCATGTATCCATGCACATATTTTGCATAATAACAGGTCATATGTCTTCAATCATCATTTTCCCTAAAATGGTGAAAGAATATACATAATACATAATGACAGAAAAACCTGCAAGAAAATAGCAAGAAGAGGGCAGGATGTATCACAAAAAAAGGGAATGTTCAGAGTAACTTGGCTAAGGGATTTGATTTGTGTAGTACTCTAAAATCTAAATAGAAATCATGAATGTGCAGACTCATTGGCAATGCACATACCTAGCTTCCTTTTTTCTCTTTTTTCTTTAATAAAACTCTTTACCTATATAAGAGTATAAGAATCACAAATCAGTAGCACAAGTAATTACATATACAACAATACATATGATGAAATCTGAAAAACCTTCACATGACAGATGTTACATGGTGTCAACAAGAAGTCATAAAATAAAAAATAAATGACGCAAGTAAAACCAATATATTATATTAGCAAAATGTCCCATTAACAAGTATATTTCCATGTATTAACTGCCACTAATACATTTGACTTCTCTAACAAAGTCAACAAAATAGTCTTTAAAACGAAAAACATTAAAAATTCAAAAGCACCATACACATGTTTCTCACTAGTCAGAATGAAGTGAGAATATATACATGATCGCTTGAAAATTTTTGCATTAAATGAAAACTTATAAATATGTTCAAAAGGAGGAATAGCAAACAGTACAGACAAGTGCTGATAGATTCATAAGCTCATAAATGTCTGAGACAAATAACCTTAAATTAGCATACTTCAGATATCCACAGTTTATAAACAATAGAAGAATCAAGATTACAAGGAAATGTCAGCCAAAATGATGGTCACATATTTGGGATAGCATCAAAGGAAGATACAACACTAATCAGATATTATGAACAACTACAGATATTATAGGAAATCCAAAACTAAGAACTCAATTTTTATAGACTACAGAGCAAATTATAAGAAATTCAAAAAGCATACCTCAAGCCGAGCATTTAATTTTCCCGCATCAGAATCCGCATTTTCAGAGTGCAACAATCCTGGTACATATTGCTCTGTTAGATACACCTACTTATATAGAAGCAGTAAGAAAAGATAGAAAACAGAACATAGTAAACTAAATGGAGATTTAATTTTCAAAACAACTTGAAGGGGAATAAGGCCATAAGGGGAATAACGCCATACATTCTTATCTTGTATAACAGTACATTCAACAAGATATTGAGCTGACAATGAGTGTTGGATGAGATTTTATTAAAATTGGCAAGTTGGCCCCTATAATAAAGATAAGGATGTGATTCTAACATTTTTTCTGATTTTAAGCTTCCTAATCTTTTAAAAATTCCAGGAAACAAGCAGCTGTTTTACATACATAGCGTTCTAACCTAACCAAAACCATTAAAAATTTCCTAAATGAGCCAAGTGCTACCTAAGCCTTTTATGTATCAAAGCTTCTGAACACTGCCTGATCACCCGAAAAGCACAAACGAAGTGTAGCCTTTAGTCATTGGAACAAAGAAAAGGACACCTACTTATGCAGCCCACACAGCTCTTCGGTTCATGGAAATGTTGGACCTCAAGAATAATCCTGACAGGACCTCAAGATGAAGCCCGGTGAGCTCAAGAAGGCTGCCAGTAGACAGTTATGCAAATAACAGTTTGAGTTATTTAGTATTTTTCATTCTTTTAAAATATTCAAGTGGTAGTGGCATATTTGACAAATTATTTAATACTTAAGTCACAATCAATAGTTGATGCTCAATTAAGCCAATGCCTGATTGATTAGTTAGTACAGTTTAGTAGAATCTTAATCAAGAAAATTATAACTTTTAAGCATTCAGTTTTTGCAAAGATTCTATGAAAATTATCAGAAGTTCTTCCATAGCTCAGTTTTGCCTTTGACATTGAGATTCTGTGAATTTCCTTATTGTAGTTTTCTTATTCTTATGCTAGCTGCGTCATACCTGCACTGGCAGCATCAGATACATAGATTTTTCTTTTGGGGAATAGTTTTTTTCAGTGCATACATAAATAAGGCAACTGTAAGAATTCAGAACTAATAGATTCACACAAGGAACCAAATTACATTATCTCAAAACAGTTTTCCACAAGGACCAGAAAATTTACAAGAAATTTGCACATCTTAGAGATGTATGGTAATTTAAAAGGCACTTCAAGAGAGTTACTTGATTATGTCTTCTGCTTGAACTAAATGAAAAATTTTATAAAGAGATTTTAAGGCATGCAGTGATGTATGAAACAGAATCTTGGACAAAAATGAGCAGCATAATCATTGGAATGTTTTCAGTATGCGAATGCCAGGAACACCATGTTAAAAGACTATGAAAATAAGGAACTACTATATATAAGAGTAACTCAAATACAGGATAAGAGAAAGTAGAATAAAATGGTTTGACTATGCAAAACAAATACATAAGGAAGTGCATGTGAAGAAGCGACATGTTAAAAGATCTAAAAATCAAAAGATAAAGGCCAAAAAAGGACCTCTATGTAGTCAATCAAATTACATATGTACAAGTGAACAGAGATGATTTTTGACAAATTAGGATGACAAAACAAGATTCTTGTTGCTGTATCCAAATGGATAAGAAAACCCATCTTGTTGTTGTATGTATGAAATATCACCTCAAAACACGAAATTGCAGTCACAAATATGAAATTGAAGCAAACGACGATGGAAAGTAAATTAAGACAAGGACAGAGAACAAGCTTTCCACCTTCTGAGCCCTCTAAATTAGCCTTTCCAGATGGTAACCCTTCATTGGAAATGCATCCTTCAGCCTGTCCAGTTTCTGCAATCAAAAGCACTTCACCCTTCTCATCTTCAAGCAACTCTTCAACCTCCATGACCTCGTCATCTGTAGCAGGCACAAATCTTCCGTCACCTTCAACCTAAATAATGGACAAGGTGTCATGAATTCTGCAATTAGTTACAAGTATCTCAAGAATGAGATAAATCACAACTTAGTATATGCACGCATTAGCCATTTCTTCATATCCAAGCTAGAAGAGAATAAATAAAAGCATGCAATAGCCATCAAACTATCTCCATCGAGTTTACATAATGCTCTTTTTTATGCCGAAAATCCCTCTGAATTCTGTAAAAAATGAATTGGCAAAAAATTTCATCTTTTTTCGATTCTGCAGAAAATAAACCCAGCATTACTACAAAGAGTAAGTTATAGTTGTACTATCAGCAAAATTTCATGGAAACTATAAAGGGCAGTGTAGTTGTTGCACCATCAGCAAAATTTCAAAACATTTAGTCATGAGGCAAGACAGTAGATCTGCTAAAAATGCCAAGCATAAGCCCTTAGGCAGGAGGCATAATCCTCATAAATATACCTTATTTTCCAATTAAATCAAGTTCCAATACATGTGATAAAAACTAGGCTAACCTAAAAAATTGAATATTATCATATCTCTCCGAAATTGTGAGAAGTTACTTGCTTTCCCACTAAGCTCATGCCCCTTGTCTCAAAGAACGTCTCATGAAAGGCACACAAGCTGCATACTTCATAGGCATGACAAGTCTTGTGGTTGCATATTCCAGTGTTTTTATAAAGCCTCACCACAAGGCTTAATACCTCAAAAGCCTTTGAACACTCTAGCAACCAAAGTTATCAATGAGGTGGTGGCTTGTAAAGGTTGCTATGGCAGTGAAACAATTATAATAATGGTAAGGTGCAAATAATGGTGAAGATGGCAGTAGTAGTAGTATGGTTGTCGAAGTTTGTTTCAGTAACACATATCCTACTTGGCCTTCTCAATCTGTCAAAAATAAGATCCTTAATTAGATTATATATATCAAATCATTACCAATCAACTCTATCTACATACTTTTTAGCCTTCCACCAGTCCTTTCAATTCTTCATTTTAGTCCTTCCAGATACTTCATTTCACATACTCAACTCTCGGATTCTTCGTTTTGGTCCTTCCATGTATATTGGAGTATTGAAGGCACCCGCACTCCAAGAAAATTTTGGAAAATAATGCTCTCACTCTCATTCTCACTTGCATTCTAGCCATTTAAGTCCTAACAATGACAATTAGTATCCCAAGTTTGATATCCCAATGATTGTTAATGTTAAACTAAAGAAAAAAAAATCAGTGAGAGGGGCTGCAAAGTCAGGACTGTTACCACTGCAAGAATAACTTTATGCAATTTTCAGCAGATTTGTTTACATGAACAAAAGAGAGAGAGAGAGAGAGGGAGGGATAAAAATGTAACTTGAAGTTGGAAGCTAGACTAACAAACCGTACATTTCTGCCCTTGATATGAAATCTCGTAAGATATGGTGTTTTCCACGTTTCTCGAATATACAACTCAATAAAATATCACTTGATTATTAATTACTTTCTATTTATGGAACAACCCTCGAGTTCAGTCCATCTAGCCTAGCAAAAATTGAACCCTGTTTGTAAACAGCAAACACAGAAACAACAACACCATAAAATAGAAGGATAAATATTGCGACAAGGAAGGAGGAGGAGTGTTGAACTTTGATCACTCACCCGAACAAGTTTGTAAACCACGGGATCGGCAATCTGCTTCGGTGACGCTGTGGAGGAGCTAGTCTTGACACCGAAACACTCCCCAACCCGGTGATTATTGTTGTCCTCAGCTGTATGCAGTGTTTCCATGAAAATTCCAACTCATGAAACTCGATTCGACAAACTGTAGAAGGGAAAGTGTGTTAAAATTAAAAATTCAAAAATAAAATAAAATAAACAAATAATCAAACTAATTACACAATTCAAGAAAGTAAAACGCCAGTTCCATCCGAAAGCCCTAATTTCCTGTTCCAACCCATATTTCACAACTGACAACTAGCAGTACGAGAACTTCAAATTTCAATTCATCAATATGGATCACTACAAATTCACTAAAACAGACTTCAAAATAAACCGCGCAAATAATTTTAGGTGAAGAGAAAAAGGCAAATTGCCCGTACATACCATAGGACTGTAATCTGCTCACTGATTCAATAACCCGATGAACATTATCTCTGGTAATCGAATACCAAAAAACAGTACATGATACTAGTTGGACAAAAGAACCACTCCAGCGCCAAAGATTAGCCGGAGAACCAAAAAGGACGGCGAACAAATTCAAATCAAGCGTATTGTGAGCAAAGAAGCCGACCGAAAGCGACGATTCCCGGGACTTGACCCGATTTGAACTTCCTGAGACCAAGTAACTTCACGAGGATGTCTTTAACGGAAGGTTATGGAGAGCGATTGCGAAACTTCTGCAACACGTCAATGGAATGAAAGTGATAAAAGGAAAATATACTTTACAGTTCTTTCTCTGTCCCGTCTTGCTGCTACGGGAAGCGGACTCGTAATCCCTTATGAATTGGAGTTGAAATCTTCGTGTGGGGTCCGGATAGATCATTTTGTATTCTTTCCATTGGTGGCGTCTTCGTCTGGTCCTGTGATCGAACCCGCTGAACGGTTAGTCGTGTTCGGAAGATGCATTTATCCCTTTTGGAAATAAATAAGAAAATAAAATAAACTCAGCGTCATTTTTCACTAATCAACCGAGTTTGTTATTATTTGATTGAAAACATGAAGGAGCGTTTTGGCGCACATTTTTCATTCTGAGTTACGGTCATAATCGGATTTCAAAATTCTATATATATCAAAGAAATCTGATTCTTGGACCCTAAATTAAAATCTCTAAAAATTGTTATTTTATAAATTAAGTCCGGCAATGGGTTGAATATAGTATGGATCTATCATGATCGGAATTTGAACTAAGGCTCTGTTTGTTTTGATGTAAAACGTTTTCTTTTGAAAAACATTTGCGTCGGAAAATATTTTCAAAAAAATCAAAATTTTTTCAACTGTTTGGATAGACATAGGAAAATAGAGTTAGAAAATAAGAATTTTTCATTTTCTTATGCTAGATATTAGGGGTGCAACTTGGTCTGGTTCAAACCGAACTCAAACCAATTGACTTTAATTTGGTTTGGTTTTTATGTTTTTCGGTTCAGTATTGGTCAAAAAATCCATAAACTGAACTAAGTTGGTTCGGTTTTGGGTTGAATGCTCAGTTAAACTGAATTAAATTCATTATTTGCCTAAACCGAATTGAGTTGATCGCTTATAATTCGGTTTGGTTCAGTTTGGGTTTGGTTTATTTATTTATTTTTTGGTTCAATTTTCGGTTTTATATTTTTTGTTTTTGAATGCGGTTCGATTCGGTTTAGGTTGATTGCAAATATTTTGGTTTGGTTTTGGGTTAACCTCAACTGAATCAAACTGACATGAGTTACACTTTTGTTAGATATTGTGCATGATCAATTTTCTGAAAAATGACGTACAACATTTTTAGTGGTATGTCATTTTCTGGAAAATAACTATTTTTTAAGAAAATCAGTTTACATCGTATTATACATTAAAACAAACTCATGAAAACCCCCATTTCACCTGGAAAACATTTTCTATATTATATTTTACATCAAAACAAACAGAGCTTAAAAAACCAACATCAGAGACAAATCTCTTATACCTGAATTTAAAACCAAATTCATATATAGCATCTGAATTTGATATTTAATCGAACAAATAACAAAAATCCAAATTTGATTTGATTTGAACTTAAAACTCAAAAAATAATTTTAACTATTAAAACAAATTTTAACATCAAAACTAATGAGTTATAAAAATATTAAAGCAAGACATAAGTAAGATTGGTTCAATCATGAGTTATACAAAGGTTACAAATAGTCAAACCTGTCTATGGTTTGGGTTTATGCATAGTATGTATTATTTTTGGTTCAAAGATATGGGTATATTTGAATTCAAATTTGAATTTGGTCTGATAATTACAAATCTATATTTCATATCTGAATTCAACATTTTCAGATAAATATCCAACCTATTGCAAACCCTGCTAGGAAGTATGTTAATGTAAGAACCCCATAATTCTAGGAATTTTTTAAAAACTCTTTTGCATTATTATTCTATAATTTTATTCGTTTATACATATCTAACTAATTGACTAACAATATTCAAATAGAGGAAAAGGAATTTAAAAGATAAATAAATAATGTGCAACTAATTCAAAATAATAAGGAGAGACAAATCAGATTATAAATTCTTTGGGTATGTTAATCCCCTGTGAGAGCAGAGATCATGAACTAGGGGTGCGATTAAAACCAAGAGCCAACTGATCCAAAACGATGTTGGGTCAGTTTGGGTTGGATTTAAATGCCCATCGTTCGGTTTTGAGTTCATGCTTTAAATTAAACTGAACCATAACCCAGCTTAAAAATATGCTTTAATAAATTGAAGCAAACAAAACTTGTATATGCATATATCTTCAATTTAGATTTTCGGTTTGGAGCGATCGGTTATCAATTCAGTCCGGTTTGATGTACGGAAACGCATTAGTAGATTTACGAGGGGCGATCAATTTTTTTTTTTACTCGAGGCGAGGATTTTGCTTATTTACTGAAACCTTAGGGACGTTTCTGAAATTTACCCAAAAATAATCACGAGACAACCAAATTACCAATGCTACCCTCAATCTGCACTTGAAAATACGCTATCTTGCTTCATTCAAATCTACGGCTGCGTTTGGATACTCCAAGAATCCCGCTCTCGGCATCCAACCGCTCTGATTTCCCCCCCTGCCAGACAGGAGCCCTCTCTTCCCGCCGTTTCGAAATTCGAGGACCCTCGGCCGGGATCATCGCCGGAGATTGTTTCACCGACGGCGAATCATTTGTCTTGTCCGACCTCCTAACAGTGGCAGCCATTTTGATCCGTGTTTTTTGTTTTTTTGTCTTGTCCTTCTGACTCAGTCCTGTCTCTGTTCTTTGGAATCGCTGCGGCCTCTGCATCTCTGACTTCAATGGCGACGGGCAATCATAACGCGTAGAAAAACTTAGTTTCCGGTCGTTCTGTTCAGAAACTTGACGGTAGAGGTGTTCGTCGGAAAATGTTGATAAAAAGTCGAGCTCAGAGGATTGCATAAAGGGTATGATACGACGGGAAGTCGCCGGTCTGCATCAAGTGTTGTATTACTTTTTAGTTATTCATGAGTCATGGCTGGTTCTCGGCCGGAAAACATCGTTTTATTTGCCGGGAAATTTGAAAACGTTACCGTTTGCCCCAAGGTTTGTTCCTTGGTTACGTGTTTGAATGCTGAACAAGAGTAGATATTGTGTTCAGTAGCCAGTTTTTCGATGGATGCTAATCGAAAGTTTCTCACGGAAGGCGAGAAAAGTCCGGGAGGAACAAATGGAGATGAAGTGGTTGTGGTGGTTTCAAGCGATGAAGAAGCTTTGAAAGCGAAGAAGGAGAGCACAGATGCTAAAAGTTCTTTTACAGATGCAGCTTCGAATCTCTTCTCGACAGATTCGGGAGCTGTAGCTCGTAGTGAAAGCAATGCAGGATCTCCAAAGAAGGGATCTGAAGATCCGAACGTGCCACTGTCCACGTTCATAAGCTGCTCGTCTGCAGAGGTTGCTGATAAGTGCAGTTCGTATTCGAACAAACCTCCTAAAATCCCAACAGAAACCCTAAGCCGAAGGAAGGCACTTGCAAGATCCTCGTTCTCCAAGCCCAAATCCAGATTTGTGGAGCAACCCTGCCTTACTGCTTTCAACTCAGTGGAGGAGAGCGTTTCATTGAGTCAGGACAGAGCTGGTCGAGCTTCATACTCACCTCACAGGAGCTTTTCTAACAGGACATCCCCTAACGGCAACACAAATAAGGTCAATACTCACAGGGAAGATATAAATTCAGCTCCCGAGACTCCCAAAACTCCGTTAATGGCATCTCCCGGAGGAGGAGAAGAAGAAGAAGAAGAAATCTATAAGACTGCAGAAATTATGGTGACTGAAAAATCGCGCAAGAGACTGAAGATCAGCGTTTTGATTGAGTTGATTTCGCTGTTCTGCATCACAGGGTGCTTGATTGCTAGCTTAACCATTCACAAATTACAAAATAAAGTAATATGGGGTTTGGAATTGTGGAAATGGTGTGTACTTTTAATGGTGACATTCTGCGGAGGATTGGTTACGCGATGGCTTATGCATATTATTGTTTTCTTCATTGAGAAGAGCTTCTTACTCAGAAAGAAGGTTCTGTACTTTGTTTACGGGGTGAAACGGAGTGTTCAGGTATGCATTTGGTTGGGATTGGTTCTTCTGACATGGGTTTTGCTGATCAATCGCGGGGTAGAGCGATCAGCCAAAGCCACCAAGATTCTGAACTTTGTCTCAAGGGCTCTTTTATCGTTTCTTGTTGGGGCAGTTTTATGGCTCTTAAAGACCCTATCCCTGAAGATCTTAGCTTCTTCTTTCCATGTCGACAAATTCTTTGATAGGATTCAAGAATCAATTTTCCATCAGTATGTTCTTCAGACCCTTTCCGGGCCTCCATTAATGGAGATATCAGAGAGAGTTGGAAGGACCAAAAGCATGGGTCAGTTAAGTTTCAGAAAGATAAAGAAGGAAAAAGGCAGAGATGAACAAGAGGTGATTGACGTGGGAAAACTTCATAATATGAACCAAGAGAAAGTTTCTGCTTGGACCATGAGGGGGTTGATTAATGTGATAAGGACTACGGGGTTATCTACTATTTCAAACACACTTAATGAGAATTTTGATGACGAGGGAGGTGAAAGAAGGGATAAGGAGATTACCAGTGAGTGGGAAGCGAAAGCCGCTGCTTACCAGATTTTCCGGAACGTTGCAAGGCCTGGCTGCAAGTGGGAAAATCTCCTAAAAATGAAAAAAGTGCTTATATCTTCCAATGATCGGTTCTTCTGTTCTTATACTTGTCTATTTTGTTCAATGGAATAGGTATATCGATGAGGAGGACCTCCTGCGATTCATGAACAAGGAAGAGTTGGATGGTGTTCTTCCACTGTTGCCTGGAGCAGTTGAGACCGGCAAAATCAAGAAATCAACTTTGAGAAACTGGGTGGTAAGACTTCTTTTGACTTTTTCCTTAACTAGTTTATGCTTCCAAAATCATCTCTGGGTACGAGATCTCTAAACTGTTATCCTGGTTTAGTAAAATTATGTTATCTTTTTTTTACCCTCTATTCATTTATCATTGTTTTCTTATGAATACAAGAAATTTTATCAAAAGAAAAAATTTGGAAATCGTACAGTGAGGACCAAGAGGCCCAAAGATACAACATGTGTAGAAAAAAAACAAGATAAAACAGTAAAAACAGGACAACAACATTCGCTCTGTAAGCCCTTTGCCTGTAGAAATAGAACCCTTCCAACCCCATTTTTGTCTATCTCATCTGCCATTTCATTAGCTGAAGTTGGCACTAAATGGAGAGATGCTTGGTAATGCCGCCATTCTCCTAGTTAATCTTAGATACCTTCAAGCTTCCAAGAGCCTATCTTGTCACTCTTTACCCAATCAATGAGCCAAGTTTCTGTCTCCAAAGGAGTTCATCAACTAATTATTGTCAGCTCTCCAAAACCAGATAAAGGGGACATAACTTCAGCCTATAGCCACTTCTTTATCACCTGGACTGGAAATTGGTATCCCCCTCCATGATCTCGAAACACAAAAAACCATCAAAATTGAGCAGAAAATTCTGAGCGTGGAGGAGACCATATGAAAATACAAGTATGTCTGCATGGATTTAGCAAAGCATCATCCTTTCAACCAATTGTCATTTTTTTCATTTGGAACATCCTGAAATTCTCTGTAATTGAAACCGAACAAGCTCCGCAAAGCTTCTTTCCATCACTTAAAAGAAACCTGAATAATTACTAAAATTCCTCCAGACCATATTATAGCAAGATCCCAATTGGCTAGCTTGGTTCAAAACACTCTACACAATTCTCCCTCTCCTGTATAAACCGAGAACTTGAGACATTGAAACATGTGTTTCTATGTGCCATGCACATGTTGCTTTAAAATAATGCCAGGAGCACAAGGTGAATACCATGTCTTATTATAAAACACGATCAGTCATCTTTGGTTGTATGTTACTGTTCATTTGAAAACTTGGGCTTACCTGTGATAACCTATCCCCAAAATGGACTTTGGTTTTATGGATGACCTCTTTTGTATTACAGCCTGTTGTTATTTTCCTTCTCATTTCATGGAAAGGAACAGGGAACTGTCTGTTGGAGGAAAAAGTGGATTTACTAACTCTCATAATGTTCTCATCTGCAGGTGAAGGTTTACCTTGATCGCAAATCGCTTGTGCATTCGTTGAATGATACCAAAACAGCTGTCCAACAATTGAACAGGCTTGCCTCAGCGATTGTGATTGTTCTAATCATTATTGTATCTCTCCTTTTGATGGGATTTGCAACGACAAAGCTGTTTGTTTTCATTTCGTCTCAGATGTTGGTGGTTGCATTCATGTTTGGAAACACCTGCAAGACTGTATTTGAAGCCATCATATTTGTTTTTGTGACACATCCATTTGATGTTGGTGATCGTTGTGTCATTGATGGAGTGCAGGTAACTTACTCTCTACAGCACACAATAAATTATATTAAGGATACTTGGTTAGTCGGGTTTGATAAATTTTAACCTGACAGATGATTGTTGAAGAGATGAACATCTTAACAACTGTCTTCCTGAAATATGACAATGAGAAGATATTCTATCCAAATTCAGTTTTGGCTACAAAGCCTATCAGCAATTATTACCGAAGTCCACAAATGAGTGACACAGTGGAGTTTGCAGTTGATGTTTCTACTTCAATTGAGAGCATTGGAGATCTAAAAACTAGAATAAAATCGTACGTAATCAACTCTCGTCATTTTGTTACTTGTATTCGCGAAGCTATGTGCAAATATAGGGGAATACATTCAATTATTTGATTCAAACTAATGTTTTTATAAATGTACTGACATTTGCCTTTTGGCCATTTATTTATTCTTATCTTACTGTTGGCACATGTATCAATGAGCAGAATGTGTGTAAACCTTATGCTATTTGTTGCGTCAATTCCATATGGCACTCCTGTTTTACTCTGATTCTTACCAATGGAACACTGGGACCATGCATTATTGGTTATTGGTGCCTTAAAGCTTCAGTGTAGTGCTTTCTTTGTTTTAATTATATATATTTTCTGTTCTGAAATTCAGGTATATAGAAGGCAAGCCTCAACACTGGCTACCTAGCCATAGCGTGGTGGTCAAGGAGATAGAGAATGTGAACAATATGAAGATGGCTCTATATGTTAATCACACGATAAACTTTCAGAACTTCGGGGAGAAAAACAATCGGAGATCTGAACTAATCATGGAACTGAAGAAAATCTTTGAAGAACTCAGTATTAAGTACCACCTTTTGCCTCAAGAAATTAACCTCAGTTACGTCAGCTCAAAGCAACAGAATTTATGATTCTCCGATGATGATGATATCGTTCTGGCAAAAGAATTTTCCCAGTAGACTGCAGGTTTATCCTTTTTCTGCTTATTCTGCAATGATAAAGACGTACTTGAGGGCATCCAGATGGTTGAAACTTGGCAGGTCGAAAAAACTATCCGTTAAATTATAGCCTTGTAAACATTAAAATCACAATGTCAAGTTGCAAACACAGCAGTTGATGGTTTTTGTGGAGAAACTACTACCTTCACACATTTTAGAAACAACTTTTAAATCACTTCATTGCTAGCCTCTTTTGGATGGAGGTTTCAGTTTTAGTCATTAATTCACATCTCTAGCATTATCACTAATTTCTAAAAGTGTTCAATTGGCTTCAAACTATGCCTAGGTGGCTTGAGCTTCACAATTGCCACTCTTGAAATCTAGAAAAACTGGAATTTGTCATATATTTTATTTTAACCAGTGATCATGACAAACATGAAATTATCTGTTAGCTGTTAGCCTTGATATAACGAGCTTGCTAATTTCAACATTGTGAATCAGCAGGGGTGATGTGGGATCTCCACAATTATCTTCGTTTTTTACAAATTACAAAATGGAATATGTCATAAAAAACTTGCTCTGTTTGTTGTTTTGCAACCGGATTAGTGTAAAGCTGCCTGTGTTGTGTGTTTGGGTTCTTTTTGTATTGTTGATAACAATGTCAACAGGGCTTCAGGTTGTTTTAGCTGCTCCCTGGAAATTAGGTTGCATTTGGTATTGCTTTTTGTTTTTGCTTATTTAAGCAAAAATAAGCTGAAGCAAAAGCATGTTTGTTTAGTAATTGCTTTTGCTTTTCATGAGATGCAAATTATTACTGGTTTTCATTTTTTACTTCATTACTTTTAATATCAACTATGGGTGTCCGCCACCACTCACCATTCCTACCGTACCAACAACTATCCACTCACTGACTACCACAGCTCCATCTACCATCATCTCCACCACCCACTCTCATTGCTCACCATTCCCATTGCCACCCACACCACCACCACCATTCCATCATGCCCATCACCACCCCCACCCACGACCACCACTACTACAAACCACCTATTATCACTACTGCCACCATCCACCGCCACCCTCTCCACTACTACCACTTCCCGCCTAATCGCCTACCACCATGACCAGCAACTTAATTTGTGAGAGATCAAAAGCTTCTTTATGAATCCTTTTATTTATTTTGGAGCATGAGGTGCGATCAAGATGCTTAATCCTAGAAAGTAACTTAATTAATTACATGAATACTTGTGACCAATAAGAAAAAATATTGGTTGCATGCTCACTTAACCAATGAGACGGTCAACCATCCAATTGTGGAGAGGTAGCAGCTTACAACTTGCGTGACGATGAAAGGTTCGAGATCAGCCTCTCAAGTTGCAGCCAGAAACTCCAGTCTGACGTGTTCTCCCTCCAATTGGTGAATTCACCAGGGCAGATAACCTTATCCTTCATGATCGGTCGGAGAATCAACCACGTAAGACAATGACATGGCAGTTCAAATCTCTATATTCCGTCTCACATTACACACCCTCTATCATCTCCTCTTTCTAAGCCTCTTTCCTCTCTCAAAACATTCACGTTCCGCCACAAATCCTAGCAGAACATCAGCAGAAATCCCACGTTCTTTGCTGTTGAGAGAAGTGTAGATATGGCGTCCACTTCTGCGGTTTCCATGGCCATGCCCTTGACTTCCGCGAGTCAGAAGAGGATACCACCAAGCTCTGACGTCTTCTTCAAGCCACTGCCCGTGAGGCCGTCGAGGGCGGTTGTGGCATCGAAACCCAGTACAGGCAAGCTTGCAGTCCAGGCATCACTGAAGGAGAAAGCTCTCACGGGGTTGACAGCAGCCGCGCTTACTGCTTCAATGGTGATCCCAGAGGTGGCTGAAGCTGCAGGGTCAGGAGTCTCCCCATCGCTCAAGAGCTTCTTGCTCAGCATCGTCGCCGGCGGAGTTATTTTCGGCTTAATTGTGGGAGCTGTCATTGGCGTCGCCAACTTCGACCCTGTCAAGCGGAGCTAAAGACAATCCGAAAATGCTTGGAATTTTCCTTTCCGTTCACTCTCCTCGTGATGATTCTCTTCTTGTATATTTGTAATAGTCCCTGTACTCTGGAAGCTGTAATTTGATTGAAAAGATGTCAATCAAATTCCCGTTTCAATTCATTGGACTGGATTGGATTAATAATTCTCATTGCACGGCGAGGATAATTTCCTTCGGGAATTCTCTTACATGAAACAACGCAATACATACTTCAAAGCTTAAAGAACTCAACTGCCAGAGTTTCATTCTTGCTCTATTTAAATTTTCTTAAATAGAGACTCAAAATTTTCAGTTACTAGAATACAGAGCCAGATGGGAAGAGAAATCTAAAACGTACGAAAGAAAGAAAAGAGTTGCAGGCACGAGAAGTCTGAATTCAGGGTAAAGTTCGAGCTGAGTCTGCAGAAATTAGTCCAGTTTATGAGTATGGTAGTTTGATCAAAAGGTCCCACAAGCAGAAGGTAACACAAAACTCAGTTAGAAACGTAGAATGCTTAAAAAGATAAGAAGCAGAAGAAGGGGCGACGCAATCAATCAAGGAAATGGGTTATAATCCATCACTCATGACAGATGACAATAACCTTTCACGATAATTAAAAATGCAGAAAGAAAATAACAAAAAAAATGAAAGTATTTAAAATATGAAGAACAAAACATCTTAAAACACCATTGACCATATAATTTATCCTTTCAAACTTGGAAACTAAAAAACCTAAGAATGTTAAGGAAGATGCTACAATGGAAGCTTATCCCCACAAGCAACCCTAGCATTCCTCAACTTGCAGCCACCTCAATATCTGCTGCATGCATCGACGGCCTCATATATTCTTCTTCATCTTTGGGCATGTGGATTGTTACTAGATCTGGCAGGGGTGTTGTTGGACCTTGCTTGCCCTTAGGATCCCAGTCAAGCATTATTTTGACTTTAATACCCAGAACACCCTGTTTGAAAAAGGGTTAAAAAAAAAATTATCAAACCTCATAGCTCAACTCTTACACATTATCGACATATAAGAGTAATAAAGATGACTGACCAAGTCTTCAGACAACAAAATGGATTACAAAAAGGTTAACAAAAAAAGCCACCAAAATTTTTTTTGAAATGCCTTCACAAGAAGATGATGAAGAAAAAGCATTAGGCCATGTAGAGAAGGAAAAAGAATTAAAAAAATTACAAAAGTTCCTTAAAGGCCACTGGTAGACAATTTTCTCCCCGTTGGTTCTAATTGTCCATCCAAACTTTGTGGGCTGACCAACAATTTTAATGCCTTTCAATTGATAGAAAAAGACTATTGATTTAAAAGTTTATGATTCACTCAGATGAAGAGGTTAAATAGCACAATCATTATTAACAAATGAATGGGAGCTCAACAAAAAACACAAAATTAATCAAATGAAAGAAATTCATGAAAAATAATTGAATTATTTTCACCACATTTAAAGAAAATATAGAGAACATGTTATGCTTCATATTTCTAAAGAACTGCATGTTTCTTTGATTTTATTATGTTCACAGAACCAAAACATTAATTCCTTTTTTTCCTAGAAAATATACAACAAAAGTTTGCTCCAAGGGATTTAAGGGGTGGACCTGTCTGAGGAGAACATGCCTCACAGCTGAGTCAATATATTCGTTGACAGGCTGACCAGAGGATATCATGTATCCATCCTTAAACTTCATAGACTTTGCACGCTGAGCTCTGAGCTTTCCACTCACAATCACCTGCACGTAGTAGCATAGCTTTGAAGAGTCCCCATAACGCATCAAAGTACACAGAAAAAAAAAACACACAGAACACTTGAACAAACCTCACATCCTTTTGCCCCACTTTCCATAATAAACCTCAGAACACCATAGCAAGCCCTTCAGAAAAGTAAAGCATAAGGTTAGTAGTTAGTACTTTTTTTTTTTTTTGGATCAGTAATATAGAAGATTTAATAAATAGATAAGATAAGAATATAAAAGAGGCCTTGAAACAGCCAACTACAACAGTCACCCAATAGCAATTAAAATGGAATCACAGACTACATCATTAAACAGAAAGCCTATTCAACACAACAGATTAGAAAGGAGAAAAAATCAGCAACCTAACATTTCTTCGGTATCCTCCTAGTTGGAGTGGCATGCACTCTGAAGAAGGCACTCCCATGAATATATCAGCACTCAAAGCAACCTTATTAGCCAAAAAAATCAGCCAGAGAGTCGGCCACTGTAGACATGAATAAACAAGGTGTTTCAATCACATGCTATAGCTCTAGTGTTCTAAACCAAAAGTCTAAGGTGCTGAGATGGGCGGATGCTCAACTTCACAACCTAAAAGTAGTGACTGAATCTCCTTCTGCCACCAGATTTTGGAATCATAAGGTTAGTACATAAAGTTCTTAACCCAAAAACCATTTTGCAATGCAAAGGCAAGGGAGCTACAATATCAAGAATTTCTGCCCACCAAGTCACATCGGAAATTGCTCAATGCAACTAGGCGGTGTTAGCACAAGGAAAGATCTATCAATGCTAACCACTGTCATCCAATTACCAACAGAAGTTCATAGAAATTGAACACATATTTCAGTTACAGGAAAGTTACCTTATCTCCCAAAATCAGGGTTCAAGCAGGCTACAATTCAGAAGGAAACCAAATAACAATTTGGCAAATTTCCAATCTACCATTTTTTTTCTTTTTAAGAGTCATTTCCAATCTAGCTGTCTCCTCACTTTCCCACATTAAATGTTAGTGGCCCACAGATATTCAGATTCTTTGATCAACAGGGCGAGAATATAACTCATCTGCATTTTTATCACTCTTTTGAAGTAAAAAAGATCTCTTGAAACAATTTATTGACAACATCCTTCTGAAGAATACCAAGTCACGAAGAATCACATATAGCCTTGGCTGAAATGAAACATGAAATTTGACTTCATATGGCTCCATAATACTTGAAGACCGTATCATTGCACAGTTGTTGTACCAAAACCATTCTCTTCAAATACTACAACTTATAATGGCATCCCACAGGCTACATTGTATTTCCTTTTTCTTTGGCAATTGAACTCATTTGACCCACTATGACAAATTTGACCCTGTTAACCCACAGATGCTATTATTTTGAAATTGCTCACACTGCGCAAAGAAGACAAATGCAGGTTTAACACCAACTCTCCAAAACCCATAAAGACTGGGTGAGAAGATAATCAATGCAGCAATGCTGACTAAAAGAACATATTGCAATTCATAAGAAGCTTCAGTTTTTGTTATGGCGCATTAATCTTAGTGAACAATTCCTGACAGGAAAAAGGATTTTGGTGGAGAAAAAAATTCATGATACCAGCAACTGCACAAGCTCAAATCAATACTATACAAACAAATACACTTACTGACTGGTTTCTCCCTCTTCACTTCTCAACTATCTCTGAACTCACACTGAGATGTAAATTCAAGCACCTATGTGCATTACATGGATAATTCTTGTCAGAGAAAACATTCATAACTGCACAAGTCTCGAGCATGCCAGCCAAAAAAAAAGGGAAAAAATAAAGAAAAAAAAGGTTTGAACCAATAAACTCCCACATTTGAAATATAAAGCCTGTCAAGTCACTCAACATTTGCAAAATATTTTACCAGTACCACATGAGCAGACAAAAAACAAATTGTTTTCAAGTTTAATGAATGGATATCATAAAACTTTTGTTACACATGTGCAAATGATTATTATTTGAATAATTAAAGGATTAAATACATTTAAAAAAAATCAATAATGTCAAAATCCAGGTTCTGGGAGGGGGCACAGCTGAAACAATCATGTAAGTAGTCCTATATTACTTTTATGTGGTGAAATGCAACAATCATCACTAGACAAAAGGCAACCAAAAACATTGCAGAGCATAAAATTAATATGACAAATACCATGGATCCCCAATTGAAAAATCTATTAGACAATCAATTAAAGATTAATCATTAATTATTTGAAGAAAAACTAATATTTTAAACAATTTCAAACCACATGAACACGAAAAGAGATATTAATCATTAACCCAAGTCTCCAAAATCAGTCAAATATTATTGACCTCCTGTAATACCCAAAAGTTGTGAGCAGAGAAAACATTAGTCTCATTATTTGTATAAAATAGTAACTAAACGAGAGCATGTGAATTTCATAATGCACCTTCCCTAAGCCTACGGATGTACGACTTTCATCTGCAAATGGGAATAGATAAGTGCTGTTGATATGGCCATCTTCCAACAAAAAGATGGTATCTTATGGCTTATCTGGTCCATAATGACTGAAAAAAACGAGGAGAAGAACAGCTAGCAATCAAGTAACTGAAATAGGGGTTATGGGACAAATGGTTCCAATCTTTTAGGCCATTTCAAATTTCAAGGAAAGATAACAAATACTGAATGGTCCTTTGCAATTTAAGCAATAATAGGTCTTAAATTCCATTTACACAAATAAGATGTAGGAGATCAGAATGTCCCATCCATGCTTACGTCACAAGAACAATAAGTTATTCTTCCTGGTAACGTATTTGGATGGAGAAATAAAATATGGTCATCCTCAGACACGAGATTGGCATGCGGAACCAACTCGCTGTAAAGATGACTAAAGCAAGTAAATTTAGAGAATACCAGGAAAGGCATATCAACATTCAAAGTTAACATAGGGAAGTTCAACAATATATCTGCCAAAAACCCACCAATAAGAACAAGTTCACCAAGATGCATATAGCTATAAGCAAGAAGCCAGAAAACTTGTCAATACCTCCGAACAGCAAGGCCTCCGAGAAGTTTGTACCGCAAAGACTCGGCCTGAGCAATTGCACAAAGCCCTCTATTGTTAACCTTTTCGGCGTAAAGCTCCACACTGTTCTCCGGAAACTTGAAGCGCTTCTGAACGACAGACGTCAGTTCCCTGATCCTCCTTCCCTTCTCGCCTAAAACAAATCCACCACATCATAATTAACGAAACATAAAACCCAATCACCGAGATCAACCAACAAAACACCGGGCATCATCGAAAACACCAACAATCAGAATTTACCCAGAACATTCTGAGTTCGAGTGGCCCTGATGATGATCTCTGTTCGCATCGGCGTAACCCTGACCTCGACGCCCGAGTATCCGTCCTCAGCAAGCTCTCTAGTGAGCACTTCATTAAGCTCCGCAAAGAAAACTCCATCGGCTACGAACTGTAACGAACAAACACAGCCAAGAGATCCCAGAATCCTTAAAACACTGGTGAAAAATAAAAAATTCGAAAAAGAAGCGCATGGATCCGAAAGAAGAATTAGATTACTGACCTTCCGCTTTTTACTCATCTGAGTCGCCATTCTTTGTACAATCAAGAGACAATTAAGCAACGGGAAAGATGATCTAGCTGTTCTTCACCACAGAACCCTAAATCGTGGACGCTCCGACGAAGACGAGAAGAGGAGGTGGCTTGATTAAGAAAGTTATTAAGAACGAAGATGATCGGACGATAGGGGTTCAAACCTTGCTCTGAACGGACACGATTAAAAATAGACTCTTCCTATTATTTAAAAATCATGCCACGGTAAATAAAATATAAAAAAGGTTTATTTTGGGAATTAGACGTTTGATTCCGCCGTTATACCCGTTAAATGGATAATAAGCCCGGGAAACCTATCGGAAACCGATGTGCGGTGGGTGGATTTTCTTCTGCTTTAATGGCGGCTTCTCTCACATCATCTCTCTGCATTTACTCTTCTATGTTTTGGCTTTCTCGGAACTCACGGAGAACTGGTAATCCTTCATCCCTAATTAACAAGTTCGACAAGCCTTCTCTGATTTGCTGCAACTCCAAGAGGAAAATCAGCTTCATGGATCAGATTCTTGATTACATAGAAGGTACAACTCTCTGAATTCTCCGATTTTACAAATTATTATGCACTGTGGAGCTGTATCTTTTTGGCCTTCAATACTCCCTCACCTCCCTTTTTCCACTTCTATTGCTCTGACGTTTTTTTTCTCAGTTTATCAGAATTTCTTCAATGTGAATGTTTGAATCTAAATTTGTTGGCTATAAATTTGGCTTCACTTGTAGGAGGACCCAAGTTAAGGAAGTGGTATGGGGCACCTGACCTCCTCACGAAAGATGGGTCTTCTGTGGAGGATGAGGAGGAATCTCCAGGTAGTCTGGATCATTGTCTTATGGTTGTTCTTGTTACTTCTCAAATCCTTATATCAGATTGGCCTCTCATTTTGAAGCATAGAATCAGAAGTCAGGGATACAGTATTGGTGACTGATGGAGAAAGTGACATTGGTCAGGTGTGCTTTCGACATATTTCATCAAACTACTATTTGTTTCTCGAACAAAAAACATAAAAAAGTTTTTCCCTAAGTATCAAATTTGCAAAAATCAGCTAGATTTGTGACCAATCTGTTTGAATTTAGTTCAAGCCCATATGTTGAATGAGGGAAAAAAAGGGGTTTACTCGAAACTGATATTTAAAATTTAAACCATGTTGTGATTTATACTATCTTTACAATTCTTTTGCATTAATTGCTTTTCAATTTGAACCCTGGTTTAATTTTTCCTTCTATATTTTTATATAGTTGAGAGTTATTGTATTTCTGCTATTTAGTGACCATTGTTTTATGGTGGATGAATTCTTAGCCTTCTGGTCTCTGGATTATACAGATGGTAATTTTATTGTTGATTGTCAAACGTGCCCGAGTGAAGGCACTAGTGAAGGACAAGCAAGCTGCTATTGAAGCTTTCGGGACTTATGTTGAGGTGATATGAGTTAGATTTTGTAAGATTTCTCTGATATGTGCAAATATGGTTAATCCTTACCTTCATATTTTATACTTGTGGTGTTCCATTCAAAGTCAATAACCGGAGACGCAAGTGATGAGCTGTTCCTGAGGAAGGCTTTGAGAGGTGTACGTGCAATAATATGTCCAAATGTATGATATTTATTTCTTATGTCCATTGTAAGACTATAATCTTTATCAATTCCTATAAGTAGTTCACATAAATAATATGCATACATATAGGTAGTATTCTGATTACTTCTATTCCATTTTTATTGTCTCATTCTCTCCCTGCTATACTAGATTAAATTATATGGTTATGATTTGCGCCTTTACTATAGTTTTGTTTTCAAATTGCCTGTGAGCATGCTCATGAATTGCGATTGGATTCATATATCAAATGATCTGATTTAATTACCACTAAATATTGTCACCAAAGTTTTAAATGTTGATTTCACAGGAAAAGTCACAAAGGAACTGATTTTCTGACCACCATATATGCAGTTCAGTTATCATCGATGTGAACAACTCAGAGAGACATTTCAAGGAAAATTTTGCACACTTCCAGTGATTCAATGCCCTTAAAAATGATAAGTTTGAAAAGAGGGGGAAAAAGTGAAAAATATGCTGTAACTTTTGAATTCAAGATTTCTCTTTGTAAAATCCAAAAACCAACTGGTTTACTTGAGAATATAAGTTTAATGTTGACACCGTAACTCTTTTGATTCCAAATTTTGTTTTACAAAGATAAGAAAGAAACATCTATTTGGAGTTTCTTCATTCACAGTCAATTCAATGTGCATCTAACATTGAATTCCATTTATCATTTGCTAAACTTTGATGCTCAGAGACAATATTGACTGGGTTTTAGGACCCACTCGAGATTGACATCCTTATTAAAATATTTACTTTGTTTCGTTGGTCCTTGTATGTGTTGTGAACTTGCTCTTCCTCTTTCAGCATAGGCAAACAACTTATTTTAAAGCAGTGCTTCTTCTGCAGGAAGGTTTCTTGTCTCGTACAGCAAGCATGAAAGGAGTACAGCAAATAGTTTATTTATCTCAGGTTTCTTCGGTCCTCCACCCATGCACTATTAATTTAGAAGGTAATTCTTTATAATCGAGGTTTAATAAGAGTTGCAGTTGGCTGCTTATAGAGGTAGCAGTGGAATTCAATCTTTCATGAGAAGCAATGCAAAAAAGGTGGCTGAGCAAGATGAGTCAGTTGTGATAGACTCGGGTGTCCCATATACCATAATCAGAGTGGGTTTATTACAAAATACTCCAGGAGGAAAGCAAGGATTCAGTTTTAAAGAGGTGCTTTTAGTTATCTTTTCATTTCCTTTTGCATTATGAAACAAGTATGATAAACTATTGGTCCTTGGTGCAGAGCAATCTGAGAAACATTTGTTCTATGTGCATAAATAATCATTAAGGAATAAATCCACTTAACATTTTATTTTCTGCAGCAAAAAAATGGTTATTTCCTTTTTCTTATTGTTGTATATACTCACGAAAGTCTTCTTCTTTTCCTTTCTCTCTTGTTGTATGGATAATTCTAAATCCCTACCAACTTAAGATCAGACATTTTTCTGGCTGTTTCACATGGTTTGAGAATTGGAGAACAAAAATTTGCTATGGAATGCAATTGTTTGGATATCTGCAATCATGGGGTGCCTGAAATCTGAATGGTTGCTTAATCAACATGCAAATAAGTGGTTAATGAGTACATTCAGCTGTTGTTCCATGTCAGGGATGTGCAGCACAGGGAAGACTTAGCAAAGAGGATGCTGCTTATATTTGTGTGGAAGCTCTTGATGCAATACCGAGACAAGGACTGATTTTTGAGGTAGTTCTAGAGAAGATCTGTTTAATTGCATCCCTAATTCAAATTTTGATTGTATGAAAACTTTGATGTAAATATTTTCATTTCTACAAATTTCTTCCTTATCGTGGAACACAGCATTTCAAATAATACCCATGTATACAGAAAAGTTCATTTGCAAAGAGTTGGAATCCATGATTCAAGTTTCCCAACAAGGAATTAGCTTAAGAGCAAGAACTACAACCTTCAACCAGAGTTATTTATCTATGCAATATTTTTGTTTGTTATCACAGTCACATTTATCCCTTGCAACTGCCAAATTGATATTGTAATTAGTTTATTTATGTATGTGAAATATCTTTATTCACTGTACAAACCTCCTAATGTTTTCAACAGGTGGTGAATGGGGAGGAAAAAGTTTCAGACTGGAAAGAGTGGTTTGCTGCCCTTAATAGGAAGGCAGAACAGAAACTTCAATAACCGCAGCCAGAACATATCCAGAAATAGCCTCTCTTATCTTTCCTTTATTTTCCCTGTTGTTTCTCATAATATCGGCTATCAATGCTTGCATGATTACATGGAAGAAGTCCAAAGAGAACTCTTATTTCATGCTGCATAGATGGCTATTTGAATTCCAAGCAGAGTATGTATGTTTTTCTTGTACATCAAGATTCTGTTGAATTATATTAACAACATTTCAGATAATCTTAGCTGTGTTATTGTTCCCAATCAGGTCTATGTGTATCAAGGGGTCAGGTCCACATATTTTAACCGAGCGGAGCGCAACACCAAATGGATTTAAGAAAATTTCCAAACCATGCCCACCTCCTCCCCACCCCCACCAAAAAAGAAAAACAAAAAACAAAAAAAAAGGAAAAATAAATTCACATGAAGCAAGTGGCATTTTGAAACATGCATCTCCTTACCTACTTTAATACCAAATTTTAGCTTTGCAAGAGTCCTCACTGTCCATCAGAAGAGAAGGAACCATTCTAAACCAGTAACTCAAATAACACGAATACCATATATTACTTGGTGTGACGGTAAAAGCTTTGGGTTGTGTTAGAGGTTAGAGTTTAAATGCAGCTACTTTTCAACACCAAAAAAAATGGGGTAAGCAGATGGCAAAAGCTTTGGGTTGTGTTAAAGGTTAGTGATTAAATACAGCTATTTTTCAACACTAAAAAAGGGATCAAAGGTTAAACCTCTCATTAATAGTCAACGAACTCAAGCAGCACAAGATGAAACTAATTCATTGAAATGGAATCTATTGTGTATGTGCCCTGTATTTGGCCAATAATGGAAATGGGTTTTACTTTACTCTTATTTTTGTAATTTGGGTATTTATTGTTATGTACTGGAATTATGTTTTCAGTTTAAAAAGTGAGAACATTGTAGATTTTGACAGGAACATTGTAGTTTTGTTTTCTTCGTTTATTTTATTTTTTTCTTCGTTTCTTGGTTAAGTACTTCCCACTTCTTGTGGAATTGTGTACTGAATCTTTTTTTAGCTGGTTTCTGTAGCCTTTACATATATATATATATATATATATATATTGATAAAAAAATAAATAAATAAATAACAATAACATTGAAGTTTTTTTCTCAGGAGAGGATCAATTGTGTCTTTTGTCTTCTTTAATTTTTCTTACGTGGTTTGCTGGTTTTTCCTCAACAGCATCTGACTGTTAAGTAGGACCCATTAGAGTTGCTTTCCATCCATTTCTTTTGTTAACTCTTTGTTGGCTCAAAACTGCTGCCTTATCTTTCTCTTGCCCGCTGGGTGATTTCAGTCCATCGAAGAGAGGAAAATAAGAAGACAACAGAAGTAACGGCCATCGTGAACCATGGCCGTCTCAACTACGATAGCGATTGCTTATGTTGCACAGCAAGATCACCTGAGATGTCCGACGACGAAATTCTGTTCGCCGGAGTCATATTCCATCAAGTTTATAAAGAAATCTCGAGGAATTTACATCCGATGTAGCAGTACTGATGCGTCGACAGAATCTGCATCATCAGAGACGGAGACTTCAGATGCTCCTGTCGAAGCGCCCAAAGGGCCTCCGTCACTTATCTCTGCACTCAACGTTGAGAAGGCTCTTCGTGGCATTGGTAATCAAATGAGATCATTACATCAATGGATTCTGTAGTTCTGATAATTCCCATGAAAGCGATTTCCGAAATATCGATCTGATTTCTTATATATTCTTCACTCCGAATCCAATCCCAGTATTATTATAGGCTCAAGATTTAATTAATCAGTATATGGTTTAGAATGCAGCTATCACAGATGTGGATCATTACGGCAGACTAGGAATTCAAAGAGGATGCCCGTTCGAGCAGGTTGGGTCTCTCTTTCATTTTTCCTTTTTATTTCTCGATTTTACCTATTCAATTTAGCCTTTCATGGACAGATTAGCTGCATTTCTTACCTTTACAAACATTTGAAATTTCCTTTATCGTTATTTAGGTTAATTTTGCATATAGGAACAAGCGTGAAGAACTGGTAAATCAGGGATTGGATGAAGAGGAACTCAGCAAGAAGCTTGAGCTCTTAGAGGTTAGTAGCACTCTCTTTTTCTTTGTAGAGAGAGAGAGAGAGAGAGAGAGAGAGAGAGATTAATTAACAGTTACCTGTGTGTGTGATACATAACTATTTCTTTAGGAATCCTATTCGATCCTGTCGTCCGAAGAAGAGAGAAGATTATACGATTGGAGCTTAGCAAGAAGTGAGAAACCAGATAGATACGTCTGGCCTTTTGAGGTCGATATTACACAAACACCTACGGGGTCTCCGCCCCCTCAGGTATCTCTACTCTTCCACTCATTCCTAATATTATCAGTACCCTTGACATTTATTGTTCCTTGGCGGAACTTTGTTCTCTTTTGTTGGTCTTTTTATTATCGGTCTCTTTTTTTTTTTACATTACCAAAAAAATATTTTGTTGATCTTTTTAAGTTTTAGGTCAACTGTTTTTGCTTGCACTAGTATTAACTTAAAAGAATCAGATCACATTCAAAGAACTAACTAGTTTAACCCAAGTTACCTAGTCTTTCCTTGCTTGCATGTCCATCATTTCAATTCCCTTGGTCTCCCTCTTTTGAGTTTTGACTTCAATTTCAGGAACCTTAAAACTTTCATAATTTCAGGATCCTTGAGACTTCCATTGCCAAGGAGAATATTGTTCTTCAACGAGTTAAAATAAATAACATGTTGAACACACATAGGGCTGATCATTGGGTGGGCTTGGGTGGGTTTGGGTAGGGCCAGAGGTCATACATAAATGATATGGTCTCTGTCCAAACCTGCCTAACCGGATGATCGGGCTTGTGTCTTAATGACCAAGCCCGTTCCATAAGTACACTTAAATGTCCAAGCCCGACCAAGCTTGCCCAACAAGAATCACTTAGACATCCAATTTTCTATTTCAAAAGAAGACAAAAACATTAATATTTTCTTTTTATGATAATTCAAAAAAAATATTGGAAAGAAATTTCACATGCCAACAAAAAGTATTACCATTTTGAAGAAGAGATAGAGGAATAAAGACTTGTGGAGTAAATATAAATAGTTTAGGGTTAGAAAACAAAGTATTAATTAAATAATAATAAGTAAAAAACTAATTAAATAGTTAAACTTCGGGTCGGACCGGACTTTTCTTATTTTTGACCAAGCCCGTCCAAAATTTTTGGGCTTTTAAAAATCAATCCCAGTGGCCCTATCGTCAACTATTACATGACCAAGCCCATGTAAAATCAGACCGGTCACCCCGAGCTGAGCGGGTTGCTTGGCCATGAACACCCTTAAACACACATCATTCCTCAGTAAAAAATTCTGTTAAGTCATCGTATGGTAAAACTTTATGAACCTGTTATCCAGCTACCAATGAAGATCAAACCGTGCCTGCATGATTATTTTTCCTTGTCTCGGCTTCCATCTAAAGGTTACTTGAAGCTTTTATCTAAGAGTGGGTTTTCGAAATGTATTTACAATTTTATGAAGGTCACCAAAGTGTACCTTTTTATTTTGATCTGTTCATTGATGAAACCTTTTATGTTTTTTCCAAATAACAAAATAAGTAGATAAGAAGAACATTTTTTAGAGGGATGAAATCTTCTGCAGTTATTTCTTGCATTGGTTTATGCTGTGCTCCTATGTGGAGCATCTCCTTTCTCTCCTTTCTATCACCTAGAGCAAAGATCCACCCTACAACTATACATCAAGACACATTGATGTGGGGCTTACCAAGGGAATATTCTGTGGGTCTTATACCATCTGTGGGTCTTATACCAATATGCCTTGGTATAAGGCTGTAGGGTGGATCTTTGCTATAAGTGGTACAGCCCCATCTCAAGGCCGATGTTTTTCACTTGCTATAAAAGTTTCATGTGGGGCTCATTTAAAAATAAACAACCGTGAGATATTCTCATAGAACAATGTCGGAAAAAACTAAAAAATTTCAGGGGATTTATGGAGAAGAAGCCTCTTGATTCCAAATCCAATGATAAAACTAATAGGAAATTTGTCTTTATTGTTACTTTTTAAAACAAGCCTTATTCAGCTAAATTCTTGATAATTGAATTAGTGATATTTTTTAAAAATAATTGGAATTTGGAAGTGTCATTTTACTGTTCACATAAGTCTTATTCCAAACATGCCCTCAAAAAACTTTTTGACCTCATTAGTGTTATCCTGTTTTAATGAGGTCAAGAAGTATCTTGAAGGCATGTTTGGAAGAAGACTTATGTGAATAGTAAAACAACACACTTCCAAGTTTAGGGCGTTTTTGGAAAAGACCTTCGTTAACATCAAAATAAAAATAATTCACAATTATTTCCAAATTGTATCACTAATTTCAATTATCAAGAATTTGGTGACTGAATCAAGATTATTTTAAAAAGCATAACCAAAAACCAATTTTCCCCAAAACTAACACACATTTTGACTTTTTTGTTTATTTATTTACAGGAACCAGAGGATGTGGGCCCAACAAAGTTAGTGGGGTATTTCTTCTTGGCTTGGTTGGTATTAGGGTTCACATTATCCATAGCTCTCAATAGGTGAAGAAAAGGTTTTAATAAGAAAGAAAAAAAAAATAGAAAATTTGCTGTCTAAATATCATGTGCTAAATACAATGTTAGTTTACTTTCTCGTTATATATAAGCAAAGTATTCTTTGTAAAATTAAAATTTTTTTTGGGTAGATTATAAGAGTAATTAGACGCATTGATTTGAATTATCTCGTAGGGGTACAACTACCATTCTGCCACACCATAACCTCTTAAGATAAGTTCAGCACCTAAAAGAAGCAGGGCCGACTAAAGCTTAAGCAGTAGATCAGTAGGCACCCATGATCCCTGACGTACTTGGCATCGGAGTTGAAGTTTTGACAAGCATGTGGATTAATGCCCCAACGACTGCACATCGTCTCCGGCACTGACGATTTGCAGCACTGTAACCGCAAGAGAGAGAACCGATGTGGTCCACCAAAGTGAATTTTTTGTGGGCCCCACATCAGCACTCTTGCTGTATCCACGCGCTGCAGACGATCATCACGCCCAATCAACCCATTTAATTTAATTTTTTTTGGGTAGAAATCAACCCATTTGATTAATTTTCTTGTCAAAAAAAAGTTGATATTAACATTTTAAAACAAAAAATTAAGAAATAAGAAAACTTAAAAAACTATCAAAAATTTTACACAAAAGTTTGACCCCTTTTATACAAAAGTTCATAAATGCATAAATACATGCCTTTCTGCAAATCATTGTTATTAAGGGAAAATTATGAAAAATGGCTACTTTTTAAAAAAAATTATAAAAACAATCCATTAAGATGTCGAATTGCAGAAAAGGACTAAAGAGACTATTGGCCATTTTATAAAAACAATCCACTAATGGTCTGTCTCAGCTTTTTTCCCACCCCCTCTTTTGCCTAAAGAGACTATTGCCATTTTAGATTGGATAAATCTGATTTACCCAATGTCAGAATTGTATAAATGAAGCTTACTTTTACTTAAATATTTGACGATAGAAAACTCTCTTTCTTTTCTTTAATATAAGGGGTAAGGCTGAAATGTCTCCCCCTCCTTGTATTTTTTTCAATTGCAATTGTAAAGAAACATTTTATTCCAATATATATATATATATATAATCATAATAGAACTAACAGGCACTAAATCCATTAGAATCATAGCATGGTCATGAAAGATGAATTAATCTAAAATTTAGATATAAAAGACATCATAAATCAATCGTATATAATCCATCATCTTATTGGCCACATCAATTACTTATACCATGTTTGTAGTGTGGGTGGGTGCCGATGGTACCCCCATTGGGCCAGTCGAAGTTTTGACAATCATGTGGATTACCATTCAACCCAATTTTCAAATAGTTGATTAATTTTCTTGTCATCACAAAATCAATATTAATATTTTAAAATAAAAAAATATTAAAACATTAGGAATTAAGAAAACTTCAAAAATAATATTAGAAAATTTACACAAAAGTCTGACCCCTTTTACATTTACCTGAAAGCCTAGCTCACGTTCGCTCTTTTTTTCCTATCATCCAACTGGGTTAAGATTTCCACCGGAAGGAAAAAAAGATAAAAAGAAAAAGGAAAGAAAAAAATTTTCATGCTTCTTTTCCTTTTTGGTAAAATATCTTTGATCATACAATCTCCCTTGCCCTTGGTACCACTTAAAAACTTATATCTGTCCAACAAATATAAAAACAATTTTCCAATTGCAAAGCCAATTGATTTCGTATAGGGTGATCAATTTGCCAAGCCAGCTATGCATATGAGACAAATTTCATATGTACATGTTTATCCGTAGCAAAATGCTCGGTAAACGGTGAAGAAGGAAGATTTGTTAAGAAAGATAAGATCTCATGACTATTTACACCCCCAAATGCATTACAAATTTACAACACAACCCACCATTAAAGCAAAAATAACTTGAATTCAATGAGATTTTTCTTAATCACAAATGAACAAACGTCAAAATAATGAGTTTATTATAGGTTAATATCTTTTCACATATTAGACCTAATTATGACCTACGCAACCACGTATAGAGCGTGTACGGTTGAGAATATGTTCTTGAATCCTAATTTTTCAAAACCTGGACTCCATTTTGTTTTTACTGATTTTTAAAATCTAAAATTCCAATTGGATGAATTTGTTTCTTAAAAGACTTTCATTAACCAAAAGCCACATACCTTGACACCGAAGCCAAAATCCCTTGATACTGATCGTTATGATAAATTTTTTAGAGTTTCTACATTAGAAATTACATACATATTTTGTTACATAAATTAATATATTTTATTATTTAAAATAATATTATTACGAGTGTGTTAAAAAATGATGATTATGCAAAGTGACGACAGTGGCTGTTGGTCTGATACCCAACGTGTGCTTACAACATGGAGTCATGTCCAAAAAAAGGGTGGTAAAGGTAGCTATGTCATAGTGGGTATGTCATTGTTATTTCCATAGGAAAAAACAAGAACGACACCGTTAGACTAAGAAAAGGTTCAAGCGACATGAAATTACTCGCCCCTTAGACATACTGGACCTACTGGAGACAAGAATCTCCAAATTTTCAACTCCTCCGAAAGTGGATAAAATCTTTGTTCCCGGATGCGGAAATGTGCCTTCAGAAAAATATTTCACAGTATGCAATCCGAACACCATGAAATGGGCCATCGTCGGAGTCTCGACGGACAACATTTCCCACATGGTATGTAGTATAGTCACCTCAGTCCGCATGGTCCATCACAACTTGGGCTTGGTTGCTCACGCGGACAAATGGTTTCTGGTAATTAATCAAGATGGCAACCTTTTACATGGACAAATCGCTAGGCTCGCACAGCGATGTGAAAGTTCAGTCAACCTAAGGTCGCACACTAAGTACAGTCTTAAAACGTATTTTTCATGGGTCAAAAGGCTTTCCTAAAACTTGTCTGATTACTGTTAATTAAACTGTCACACTAATGGGGCTTATATGGCTTGAATCATTAACGTGGGTGGCCAGATGGCAGTCTGGATTGGCTATTTCGTCTGTCCATGTGACCAAAAAAGGCCATCTCAGCATCCAATTAAAACTGTCGATGCAGAGCAGAATGACCTCTGCCATTCAGTTCATCATCATTCCATTTTAGAGCTTAAAAAAAAAAACCTTCTTCAAAACAGACATGCAGTCTCTCGACTTGGGAGAGTTGGGACTTCAGTGCTTCCCCCCAAGGCTTATATTTAAGACTTTCCCACCCTTGATGGTGGTCATCTTTGCCAGAAAATATAAATTTCACGGGGTTGAGAGCAAACCTTTTAAATGGGGGTATTATAACTAGAAATAAGATCCTATAGATGTTCTGGCGATGTCAACTTATCTAATATGACGGCCATCAATAGGATTTTATTTCTTTCAGGAATAAATTATCCATTATCTGCCGCAAAAGTCCCATATGGTGACATCTCCAGGGAACAGGGTTGGTCTAAATTAATGGGCAAACAAATAGGGATGCAATATAAAGCAATTGAAGAACATACCTCTATAATCTTTGATAACTGCCGCAAAGAAATGCTGGAGCATGCTGGTAATAATCCAAACCCTTATTTTAGTTTACTGACTCCTTCATGTATAACATGGATTTGTTATCATATTCCTCTTGTAAAACATGGCTCGGCACTTCAGGCTATGAACAAAGAAAATGGTTAGAATGGTAGAAACTAACGAAAGGTTAATCGTCCAAATGCCGACCACTGTACAAGATCTGTATCAACAAAACCAAGAAAGAAATCTAATTAGATTCAAATAACCCAAGTTTGCTTAGAGCAGCCACCTGCATTTTAAAACCTATAGCTTTAGGCAAAGTAGGAGATAAGATGTAACAAACCAGCTTAATACAAGTATCTCAATGAAACAAATAGGAAGTTAAAGGGTACCATATGGATTGCTTAAGTTGGAGCAATATATGACCTTATGTACACGTTTACCTCAAATGATATGTCCATTGTAGCTGTCGGTGCATCCTGAACAAGCTTGATACACCCTGCTGAATAATTAGAAGCTTATAGGTGTGAACACAGCTGAACTTTCTACAAATTAGGGGATTCTTTTCCTTTTATGATGATGGTGATGGTGACGATGATTGTGATGATCTTCCCTGCACTCTTCATCAAAGCCATTGACCATCTCCCACCTATCATAGCCAAGTTGGTCATCTGTGGACTTCAACTTGTCCCTGGAATTCCTGGAATCCTGACAAGATTCTTTTTCCTTGCGATGCCTCTTCCTGTCCCCAGAAGTACTTGGCTCCAAACCAGATGAATGACTATGATGTTTACGGTAGTGTATTTTGACATCAGACTCAGCCCTCTTTCTTTTGGAATCCTCATCTTTTTGAATTTGATGAAGAATCTGGCTAGAATCACTGCCATAATGCTCCCTCCTATCTCTTTGATTCTTAGAGATTCTTTCCTGGTGTTTATGCCTCCCATTACTGTGCCTGTTGGAGCTACCAGACATGTCCTCTACTTCTGAACTTGATCTCTCCGAGTGATAAGTAATCTGATCTCTTCCTGCAACCGCGGATGGACAACACTTCCCATGTCTCCGGTCCAATGTATGGATGCCTACCTGTGGATGCTTCCTCTCTGATTTTTGAGTACTTGAATCTTCTGAGTAGCTTACATGGTCCCCTCTACCAAAATGAGGTTTGCGTACATTTGATTTTTCTGGTGCATTGTACTGAAAATGCTCATCTGTAGCATCACCGTCAAGAGATTGTTCACTGTAGAAGATCAAACATGTGTAAGTTATGAGCATAGTTAAGCATATCACTTGAAATCTAATGATTAAAAGAGAAGGAAAGCAATTAAGAGAAATGAATTCAGAAGTTTGCAAAAGTTCTGATACAGATTACAACTAGAATACTAAACGAATCAAATCATTCATATGTACTATCAATCTCTAGTCACGCATTTCCTGTCTTAACCAAATGGACCACATTTCCATCAAAAGCTTACAGACTAACATAATCCCCTTCAAATATGGCATCAAGTTCAAACCCAGAAGGATGCTGGGTATTTACATCAGATACCTATATAGCTTAATAAGGTAGCATGTGTAAATATAATTGGGCCCTGTTCACATAGAATGACTCTGTTCTTAAGAAACATTAACAGTGCATGAGTTCACAACTTCAAGGAAATCCGCTCAAGATAGTAAAAGATGTATAATCCATTCAACACAATAAAATTTGAGAAGAAACCTAAACAATGAGATTAAGGCACTTAAATGCAAATAACTTCATGAGAATTTTCTTTACTATGACATTATGGCAACTTGTGATAGAATATACAATGAGAACCAGAAAACATATAAATAATCAGTCTTCTTTCTGAAAATTGATCATTTGTCCAACATTATTCTAAGTTTCTAACTTGAAGTAATAAAAGAATTACCTTTTCTGATGCTTATTTGAAACCTTGGATTTCTGTTCAGAATCCTGAGGCTCCCTATAATCAGAACGACTTAAAGGGTGGTCTGCTCCAGTGACTATTTGAGGTGCCAGACTTCCCATCCTTGGAAGTCCACTGCAAAAATAATCACCATGAATATCCTTAAAGATGCATATCAATTTGAACTTGCAAAATGCATTGGCATGAACTTCCAGTTGCAGCATTTCATAAATGCATGAATTAGAAGTACCTTCAGAATGCAAATATATAACTTCAGAAACTTACCAAGGGACTTGATAGCCAGCATACATAGAGGGTATGTAAGAAGGAAGCGCAAAAGGTGCAACTCTGAACATGGTAGGATCAAAATGCATCATGCCTGGAGCGCCATATACATTTGTATAGGGTCTTAGATGTGAAAATGCTTGCCAGTAAGGTGGTCCACAAGCAGGCATGCCTCCTTGGAACATGTTATCTTCTGGAATGGAAAGGATACAAAGCATTAAATATTAGCAACCCAGTCAACCATTCATGTAAACCTACTCATGAGAAATCACAGAAATTTATGTAGGGAGTACACAAGGACATGATATTTTTACCTCTCTGAAACATGGGGCGTGGACTGGAAGCAGCTGGACAGTCTCTTATAAAATGGTCTGGGGAACCACACATGTAACAGGTACGGTCTCCCTGTTTTTAAACAAGATAAAATCAGGCCTGACATATAACATAAATATAAAAAAATTACACCATTCATAAGTTGAATGTCAAATGCCAAAATCATTTCTTTTCCAGCCAAAGAATTTCAAAATCACATAAAAAATCAGAAATAACATAACTTTCAGATTAAGGGTCCTTAGGAAAATTGGTAGTAGAGGATTTCAGTCTTACACCAAAAATAGTTCCATAAATGGTAATGAAAAACTAAAATTGAAAACCATTTCCATACCAACTTACACAAAAGGGGAAAGATGAAAAAGAAGAAAGATTGGACAAAATTTATGTTTTCAAATCACAGAGTTCAAAAAACTTGTAGAATAAATGAACTAAATTGAATTAATAATAATATATTAAATGCAACAGTATCAAGCCATCATGAACCATGTACAAAGTGATTACCCGTCGCTGTCTACTGTTTGCCATAAAATTTCCATTTCCACCTGAAAGTTCAGATGCCATTATTAAAATGGATAGGTAATGTATATGGAAACAAATCACAACAGGTTTCAAACAGATAAAATTATTATTGAAACATAAAGCTTTACCAGCATTGTTAACCCAACCCTTCTTCTTGCTTGTATAATTAGCTGGAATGGAAAATGATGAAGTGATTTATTAGAGTTTCAGAGAGAAGGAAAGCAGAACAATGACCATAGCAGAAAGCACTGGTCTTTTATGACTACACAAATAGATAAGGAATAATACTTAAGCCTTTAGAAAAGCCTAACTACTCTATTGCAGTCCAAACTTTTTCAAACAATAGTATCACTTTATAACCAGAAGAAAGATGGAAGCAAATCAATTATATGTACCTTACTAATTAGGTGTTGAGTGGAGGCTTTAGATGAGTGGAGATAGATGGGGAATGTGGCTACTATTATTCTCTGGATGTCAGTTGTTGATCCACTTACTTGGTGCTTCCCACCTCATTGAGTGCACCATATACCATGCACTGGGTTAAAACACTTCATTTAACAAAGTGTCTAGAGGTGCCAACAAGGTAGCTGATAGATTAGCTCAATTGGGTGTCACGCGGCAGTAGCTTGCAATTGGTGTGTGAGAGAACGCTTATGTGATCCTTAGAAGTTCTTTTGTAGGGTAGGCCTGATGAAGGGTGGGGTTGTTGATTTGCTTTTTATTGCAGGTTTCAGGTCTGCTGATCCTAAATCCTTACTGTTTTTTCTTTTTCCCATTAAGTTTTAATAAAATCTTCATTACTAAAAAAAAAAAATTGTCTACCTTCCTCATTTTGGACAAAATTCTGCAGCAACTCAAGGGGTCGGCTCTCCCGTGAGAAATCAGCATCAGGTCTCGGGCCTTCTTGTCCCCTTTTAAAATTAGGAAAACAAGTACTTGTATCTCTTCCACCATTTATCTGTTTTATTTTTTGTGAGAAAGAGGAAGGCTTCACTGAATTACCCGCACCCAGACGATTGGCACGGAAACCTGCACCATCAGTTGATGAAATCTCTCTGATCAGTGAATCATATGCAGATTCTGACATAACTTGATTGGATCCTCTTCCTGTTGCAGATGGAGAAGATGGCATTTCTGGCTGTCTTTGAGTGATAGTCATAGCTTGGCAAACATCATTTGCTTGGATTCCAGATTCTCCATCTGATCAATGAAACTTCTAGATATAATGAATAATTCTAATATATAGCAACATATACCCTTTCAACAATCATATTTCTCACCTGGGGCATATTTTGGAACAATATTGTCCGAACCACTGATTAGTATCTGAGACTCAAGGAACCGTTCAATTGCTTGTCTAAGAGACAAATTTGGTAGAAGATCTTCCACCTTGCATTTGGTTGAGGAACACTTGGGGCACTTTGCCTTCTCAACCAACACCAAACTAATACCTGCAGACAAATTCCACGCCAAATATTACATATGAAATACATACACAGTAAGACATGCTACAGCCAGCAGCATTGTCTTAAGAACAGACTGAAAGAACCGTACGTTGAATTTTGTAACAATATCCTTAGATTTCTACTTGTCTTGGACACTTTTGAGTGGATATAATCAGACATTAGCAGACATTTAGAGAGATATTCGTATAAAAAGAAAAAAAAATTGAATTAAAAAAAAAAAGAATAGAAATGAAATAAAAATGCCAAAGGAAGGAGATATATGGCATTACAATTAAGAGTCTTACATTTATCACAAAAGCTATGTTGGCAGCATGGTATCATCACAGCCTCTTTGAAGATTGCGTTGCAAAGGGAGCATCTCAGTTCTGAGGGCAAATCAGCATTTTGTACTGCAGGTGGAAAGGCATATACCGCACTATGTCCCCACAATAAGCGAAGAAACATAATGAGTGACTCAAATGGCAATGAAAAAAATTAGAGAGAGAGAGATAGGAAATCTTACTCATCCAACTTCCTCTGTTCTTCCATTTTAGATACTAACTTTGTCTGTGAAGTATCCTTGGTTTTGACACAATGATTTATAGCTTCTGATACTGTAAAAAAGAATAATAATGAGCACAAAAAGTTTAGACTTAATTTATCTTTATGAAAACACATATTAAAGCAATGACTTTTACCTCTTGGAGTAGCCTCACTAAGATCATTTGGTTCAAGCTTTTGACGCCTTAAAATGGAAGTCTCAGAGCATCTGAATCAATAATAATTACATTATTCTTGTCTACCAGACAAAAGGAAAAGAAAAAAAGGGGAGGGGGGGAAGCATGGCATCTAGCACTTATATCATGAGATTGCAAACATATCAAGCTATATAAATAAGATACTTGAAAATGGCTTCTCCATAAATGAAACATATTGAGAACAAGGCCAGCTTGTTAATGAGAAACGGAAAAAAAAGAAGAAAAAAGTAAAGTTATGCAAAAACGGAAAAAAAGTCAGCAATTAATGGCCATAATTTAATTATCTCATTATGATTATCTTTATTTTGTAAACTTGAGCAAGTGAACATTTGTTTTTTGAACCCTCTAAAAGATGCATTCTACATGTCCATAAGCTCTCAATAATTGTAACGAAAGCCTAAAATATTTGGGGCAGTTGAAAATTTAAGCTATCATGAGATAAAATAATTATAAAATGTTTCATAATTGTACATATAATGTAAACTGATCACTTCGTTATCCATTCTTTCTCAATTACACATGTACATGTATGCAAAAAGGGGTGATCAGAATAATGGAGTCTTCTTGTTCTCCCATCAACAAAATCTTCAGAAAAGACATTGTTCCTATTACAAACCAAGTAATGAATAGGGAATTTGGCTTACATGATTGCATCATATCACAGTTTTTAAGGAGTAAGAAGGAAAAAAAAAGCTGTTTCACCTAATATAAGGAATGGTTAAAAGGCAAGTGGATGCCAATGCAGTAGTCCATAGTATGGCTTAGAAAGTAAAAAGCAAATTGTGCCAGATCATCTAAAACAAAATTGAAATAAATGAAGGTACGGAGATCAGAAATCCACACCTTATAACTGTTTTATCTGACTTCTCACTGACAATATAATTGATCTTATGAGAATCGGGATCAGAATCCAACATCTCAGCAACGGGACACAAGTCAATCCCAAAGTCATCAAAGTTGTCCACATCCACATTCTGCAAAGTATGAAAATAATGTCCATATAAACACTAGAATGAAAGAAAACACAACGAATGTCGTAAGGAAAATACTAGACAAGCAAACTACAGGGGGTGAAATGCCCTGTTAAATATCAAGAGTTTCAAAGTATGTATGTCATATTACAATGAGTATCTTAAGTAATGCTTGAAACACAAGTTTCTCCATTCATTTATGCTCTCTCACAGGGGTTATCAAATATCCTACACAAAAGTGAAAAGAAGAAGTAACAGATTGGGTTTTCAATCTGTTCCAATCTGTTACTTTGAGAACCCCGCAGTCTGTGTCCTGTGATCCCTCTCAGCTTGATATCCATTTTTGGTCTCTATCTCCTCATGGATCCTTTATTACTAGCTCATTTTTTTCTCACTTGAGCTATTGTCCTTTGAATGAGACCTATTTCCCCAACTCTCCTTTCGTGTGCACAACCCTTCTGGGAGTTAAAGCATTCTTGTGTACTACTACCTTTCTCAATGGCATCAACATTCATAAGAATCTCCAGAAGCAGAGGAAATCTTTAGAAATCTCTCCTAACAGGTTTGTAATTTGTCTTAAGGACAGAGAATCCCTTACACCATCTGCTGGTACAATGTAAGCTTGGACGGTCTATTTGATATTCTCTTTTGGGTCTGATTGGTTTAATTTGGGTTCTCCATAATAGCCTAACCAATTTGTTTGTTTCAATGATGGAGATTTCCGTTCCTCAAGAAATAAGGCAAGCTAATGTATTCTCCTGCTTTGTTTGCGGCTGTCTGGACTATCTGGAGAAATAGGAATTGTACGTTTTTTGAGGAAAAGGTCATCCAAAAGCAAAGGATTCTTGAGGATACTTTGGTTCTTCCATCAACATGAGCATGCATAAGAAAGGAGTTTAGACCCTTTTTTTTTTCCATGCACTGGTGATTTTAAGAATTGGATTGTATTAGCACTGGCTGAATAGCGGTTCTTTCTGTATTTCTGTGATTTTGATAGTGTTTCTGTTTTCTCATAGTTTCTTTTTGTGGTAGGACAGGTACATGCACTTATCATGGGTGTATTTGTACTTCCCTCCGCTTATTTCGATATAATTTTCTGATTGTCCATCCCAAAAAAAAAAAAAAAAAAGAAGCAACAGATTTCAGGGGTAATTTGAACAGAACTAGAACATAGGCAGACATCCATACAGAAATGTTTTCCCTCAAAATGAATATAACCTCTTCATCCACATTTGTTTTTCTTTTCAATGGTTAACCCCTTCACCTACATGTATTCTTATCATTTCGGACATGCTAGGAGCAAATGCCTAGACTTTGCTTGCATTGATTGTCCTTAGGAGTTGAAATTTATTATATTACTTGCGTTGATAATATTATACAGCTAATGATTCCATGAATAAGAATATGCATGCATCAACAACCAATCTCCATTCAATGAGTTTTTACTGCTACAAAAGAGGAGCATCATCAAGATTAAAAAGAAGAAGCTAGCTTCTTTGACTTACCACAGATGAAGTATTCTTTACTCTTAAATTCTCAATGAAATCAACCTGAGGCCTGCACCAACATACACAAATTAAGAGTGACCAGACAAGTATCATGACACTGAATCATTGAATAAGAAATCAATGAGCAATATTCATGAAATAAAATAAAATAAATTAAAAGTGAAATTCAGCTAAACAAACAAGTGGATAACATGCAATTTATAATTACAGTTCACGGCTCCATGTATGACCAAACAATTGAATTAGGTTTCTTAACAATTATCTAAGGAGAAAAGGAATAAAATAATGAGTGAAGACAATAGCAATTACTACTTTAGGCTGCGTTTGGATAGCCGGAATAGTCCGGAATTTGCAAGAAAATGAACTTTCCGCCAAAATGTGTGCGTTTGGATAGCCGGAAAGTGTGGGTCCCACAGAAAACAAAATCAGTCAAACTCCTTTCAACGGCTTTTTTGCTTGGTTTCATTTTCCGACCAAAATGGTCGGATTTTGTAGGAAAACAAAATATGACTTGTGTTTTTACCTATTTGCCCCCATTTTTTTTTTAAAACCCTCTTTCTTTAGTGTTTTATATTTATGTAAAAAATAAATAATAAATAAGGATTGGGGTGTTGTGTGTTCTTCATTTAAAATAAATAAATAAAAGTAAAAAAAGGGGGCGAAGTGTTGCATGTACTTTATTTAAAAAAATTAAGTAAAATAAATAGGGGTTGGGTTGGGTTGTTGCTTGTTTCCTATTAAAAAAATTTTAAGTAAAAAATTAGGGGATTAGGTTGCGTGTCCCTTATAAAAAAAAGGATATATATATGGGATTACTAATATATTATATATATTAAAAAGATTAAGTTTATTCATAAAAAGAGTTAGTGTTTACTGTATTTTTGTTTTCAATTTTATATGGACAAAATTAAAGGGTAAAATAGGAAAATGTAAAACACAATAGGATTTTCCACCAGTTTTCATAAATTTTCCGGATGCATCCAAACACCTTTCAAGAAAGTTAACTTTCAATTTCCGGAATATTACTTTCTAGCATATTACTTTCCCAATTGACTTTCCAACTTAATCCGGCTATCCAAACATAGCCTTAGGGAATTGACTGGGTAGGTTTATTGCCTTCTAAAGAGCAATCACTCCACATAAATAATATGCTGCATTGAGAAGATCTGTTGAAGGGAATAATGCTATTTAATGCATGCTCTAATATTCATCATAATATGCCTTTAAAATCCATGGAAACTCCAAAAATAGAAAACAAAAAACAAGCAACCTACTAATAGCTGTTCACATCTTAAGCCCTCGCAGTTTCAAACTTTCAGGTCAAATATGACTATATTCAATGCATACCACAAATCCCACCATTCATGAAGAGATACATACTGGGCAACTTATAAGACAACATATAATCCACGTACTTACCACAAGAAATCCCAAGGGACAGTTATTTACTACAGCATCATTTAATGGATATCGTATAAACACAAATAACATTAGTAAACCAATTGTTTCTGTTCTTGTAATTGTATGTGGTAAAGGTGAACCATCATCTTCAACCTAACTATATGGCAGACTGATAAATCTGAAACAACATCATTTTTGGAAACAGTACACAAGAGAAGTTCAAATATATTTTTATTTTTCTGATCGCTTTCATTGCTGTTATTTCCAATCAAGAAAACATGGCCCTTATTCTTGGTAACTTCAAGAATAGAATCTCAACCATGATTCTGACTGCCAAAAGTTTATTCACATCATATTGTCATTCAATTTATTGCAAAATTAGCTTATATCATACAATATATTTAATACGCAGTAATCTTCACAAACCCCCACCCCTCTCTCTTCTTTTCCCTCTCTTTCTCCTATTAATCGCTTCCCAAATCTCTAAGAAGGTTTCCAAACGATCAAATCTCTAAGCGTCGTCACCTTGTGGTGATGACATGACAAGAATTCATTATAACACACTATGGTTTGAATAAAAAGAAAATAAATGTATATATTACAGCGCAAATAACACAACAGCGCGATTTGCCTAAAGAAACTAGGTTGAGGTTCGAAGATTTACAAAATAGAAGGCGTCGATCCGGCAGGTACTCTCTTGATAATTACACTTGATCCACGCGGAACAAGAGCATTCTCGTCACCATATTCTACGTTCAAACAAAAAGACAAACAATCAAGAAACGGAAAACTTAGGGAAATCAGGATTAACGGAATTTCTGACGAACGCAAACCATATCCAAGTACCTTCTCCTGTATCAGCATCGGAGATGACGAGATCAAAATCCTGACAGATCTTCAAGTTCATACGCTCAACGATCTTCGACTTCAGATCTCGAACTGATATCGAAGGGAGACCGTTGATGTCGACGGAATCGAAGTTTACTGAGCTCCTAAATTTAAATCTTACGGACATGATTCGAGACGAATCCTTCGAGCGAGGAAGCCTAGATCAGGAGATTTATTGGAGGATGATTGCAGATCCACAATCAATAAGCCTCGTATTCGAGGGATTCGTAGAACAGAATTTTTCTGTGAAAGCTTTGCCACTGTAAGGGGGAACAGTTCTGGTCCCAGGGTTTTTAGAATTGAGATCTCCGCTTCGGTTTTAACTTTTAAAGCGAGAGGTGCACGTACAACGGCGGCGACAACCGGTAAAGGGCACGCGTGGAGTGGAAGCGGTTAGGAGATATTTTGGCTATAATGGGTCGCGTGGATTTACACATGGACCGAAGGGAGATTGTGTCAGGTCTTTTGTATTTTAGAGCGCGACGGGCTGCCAACCCATGTATCCAATTTACCCAATTACTATAATACCCCTGCTTATAAAACTAATTTCAAAAAGCATGAATTTAATTTAAATACGCTTAAAATCAAACCCAAATTAGAGAAGACCGGGTTCATGCTGGGCTCGGGCTCCATTAGTTTGGCCAAGTTAGAGAAGCCCAAATTAAATAGAACCTAGCCTAATTCGCTCTACAAATCGCGTTTTATGATGGTAATAAAGAACTAGCGTGGTGCAAGTGCATTAGTAAAAAAATGTTTCGACTACTACCAAAAAAAAAAATGTTTTGACATGTAAGGAATACCAAAATTGTTGAACGGTGTTTTTGGAAAGTGAAAAATAGGAAAAAAAAAGGTTTAGGATGATAAAGAAATTTTTAAAGGGTATTTTTGAAAAGTGAAAAAAATGACTTTAATTAGGACATATAAGGGATAACAAATTGTTGAAAGGTGTTTTTTGGAAAGTGAAAAAAAAAAAAAAAGACAATAACCCACCTAAATATAAAAGACAAAATAAAATAGTAAATTCAATAACACAATTATATCACAGCTCGCACAGCTCGCAGGAGCCATTAGGAAAATTTTTTTTTCAAGATAATCATTAAATGTGTGAACATGATATACTTGGGGATATTAATTATTTGTTGTAGTGAGCCGTGCACAAGACTAAAAAATAAGGAGAATATTAATAGTAGTAAAAAAATTTAATTTCATTAGGGTATACATGGTTTTTTAAATGTTAATGGTATATTAATATGATGTTCTGATACAGAACATAAGCTTTATTGTGAAATAATAGGCTTCCCAATGTTTCTAGGCCTACCACGTTATAATTCTTTTATATATTACATGATTTTGATTTCATTAAACTTAATTTGTCAAATAAGCTATCTCTATCAAGATTATTTTTTGGTAATAGTAATTTGTCAGAAAAAAAGGCATATTTTTGGCACATTTCCTAAGCCTGTGCTCTCTTTATATATAGTATATATATTTTCTTTATTGATTTCTTTAATTTGTAGAAAATAATAAGAGCTAACTTTTTAAAGCCTCTTAAATAAGACTTTGCCTAAAGTCTTTATTTTATAAGACTTTCCTCCAAGTTGAGAATATAAACTACTAATTCATTGAAAAAATAAGAGAGAAAAGAAGTATTAAAAGGTCCACAAAGAAAGAAGCAAGCAGGGGAAGGATGGGTGAATCCAGCAACAAAAACCACTGGTTTCTGGTCGCGATCTTGATGACGACTGTTTATAAAAAATACATCCGTGATGCTTTTGTCTAAACGGTCTAATAAACTTTCTTGCCTCCAGTCAAAACAATCAAGCGATTAACATTGGACCGGAAGAAAAAAATAAAATAAAAAGGTCAAAAAAGCTTGGAATTCTTATATGAGATTCTAGACTTTTTTGGTTAGTGATTGGGGACCAAAAAATATCATCCAGAGCTGCTTTCTAATCTACAGATAACTAATCATGCACTACAGATAGTGAGCAAAGAACATAACAGAGCTTTTGATCTTCTATGAAAAGACTTGGAACAGTATCTACTCTCCTCACCTCATTTCTCAACCAGGGTAAAGAAAAGGAACGAGTCACTTTAGCCTAAGATTGAGTAAAGGAATAAAAGTCGATGGAAATCAATAGAAAGAGTATTTTAGAAGGAAAATGATACAGGCCCAGATCAGATTTTAAGCTTCTTGATAAACAGAAGAAAAAGTTGGGCAAAGGTAAAAGCTCTTGCATCTTTTCTTTAATGGAATGGCCCGGAGAGGGATCCACCACTGGATTCTTCAGAACATCAAATGATTAAATAGATGAAAATATATCAGAGATGAGAATTTATAGAGAGAAAATGTTTTAGGTGAGGGAAAGTTAAGAAGATATAGATCTCTTATTAATGTCACTGGGGAGGATTGATTCTTAAGTGGAGTTCTCAGAGCACTTAATGATCACAAAGATGAAAATCAATTAGAAGAGAATTATAAAGGGACAATGACATTGACCTGGATCAGATTTGAAAACCTTTTTGACAATCACAATAAGGGGGGATTTAACACTTTTGATCCATAAACCAAATAGATTGAAGAAGAAAATCAAGGGAAAAGGACCAAATTTTTTACTTTACAATTGCAGAATCATCATAACCTAATACTCACAGACACACATACAGAGATGGAATAAATATTAAAAAGGAAAAACAACATAATAATTTGGATGAGATACCACAGTTAAATAGATTTACAGTATGTGGGCTAGTGAACTATTATTTTTAGAGATGACAGGAAACTAAGGTGAGGCTGAAATATAATTCACCCACATAGAAGAGTTACATAATCGATTTCCATGATATTACCATTAATGCATGAAATATACTCTTTCCCACCATGAATCTGTATGTGATGACTACGGGATCATGTTACATACATGACTATCCAGATCTAATCCTCTTCTGGCCAGGCTGCCCCTCTGACCTCAAAGTCCCACCAGAATCCCCCTCTGATGAAGCTTCCATGGATTTGGTAAAGGAACTTGAGAGGTCGGCATAGAGATGAGCAATCCTCCTGATATTGTTATTTAGCTCTCTGATCAGACCCACATTCCGACTCAGATTATCAGGTATCCTCGACTCATGGTTCTGGTTTATCTCATTGATAAGCACTCTGTTCTGATCAAAGATATCTTGGACTTGAACAAAGTTCTTCTGAAACGCCTGTAAGACCATGTGATCTACTTGGGTACCATTTCCAAGCCCAGAAAATGTATTCCCTTCCATTTCCAGTCAAAATTAAATCCAATCAAAGGCAGTCCTGCATTAAGAAGAATGGAGGGAGGAAGATAAGAAAATATTTATAACTCTATAGAGAACCTGTGAATATATGGAAAATGATTAATCCTTTGGGAGTAAGATGCAAGATCTTAAGCATAAACCATTGCTTCCATGAGTCTTCATACAGAAAAATTAGGAGAAAGACATCTTTTTCTAGAGAGTGAAACAAAAGGGAAACTTTTCTTCTGTTCAGAAAAAATACTGGTCCAAGGCTCTGATTCTCGCTGAGGAATCCCGGCACCCAGATCCTTCAGGAAACCAATAAATGCCACAGAAAATGGAGGAAAAGGGTAATGCAAAAGAAAAAATAATCAGCGTTTAAAAGGAAGGAATTCCAGAAAAGGAAGATATCAGTAAGCTTAAAGCTTAAACCAAACCTGATTGCTCGCAATGCAGGAAGATAATTCTTTTTGCAGTAAACTATATAAAGCAATAAAACTACATGCCCAACTATTAAAAAAGGAAAAGAAGGAAAAAAACTGAAAAAGAAACAAGAAGAATCAAAAGCAAGTCTTCTTTGAGAACAAGTGTACGGAGATCTTCTTGGAACTAAAAACTGTACAGATTTTCGAAGTTCAACAAACATGTTTCCCGGAACTCAATACAGACACCAAAGCAACCTTACCTTTGATAACAACAAACAATCATTTCACAAAAAAAAAATGAAAAAAAGAAAGATTTTCTGAATCTGTTCAAATCAATGCTCAATTGAGAAAGCAAACTAGAGAAATCAAAACCCATCAACAGAAAATCAGAAACCTATAAGAAGGGGAAAAAGGGGGGAAAAATTCATCTATGGATTGATCTAAAAATCTCTGCTTACCTCTAACATTTTCTATGAGATGAGAAGAATAGAGAAACACGGACGAGTGATTTCCGAGGGGCAGAGTAGATCAGCGACTTATCGGGGCTGCAGAGAAACCCTGAAATCACAAACAATGTTAGGAAAACAAGACGGTATAAGGGAATATCTAGATTTGACAGTCACGCTCCGACGTCCAACCCCTCTTTTTCCACTCTGCCTAGATATATCCTATATTCTTGGAGTGGGCATCGTCTACAGCCTCCGCTGTAAACAGCCCCTCACATGTATGGTGTGGGGCCCCCCAAATGAATGGTGGGACCCACACCGAATGTGAGGGGCTGTTTACAGCCCCCGCTGTAGAGGATGAACGCTCATATTCTTGTCTTCCACCTATAAGCATTCAATTCATGTCTCGTTTACGGTTTACCCGAGAAAAAAAAATCCATATTTCCATGAAAAGGAAATATGATCTGCCTCACCAGATATAGTTAGCTGGTGAGGCAAGATCTTTTTGCCATGCCGAAGAATGCCGTGTACAAAACGGACCGCATCGATCGTATTTCAATCCATACGAGAGCAAAAATTGGAGCACGTATCATCTACTCCCAACACCCAATTTCTGAAGCCCGTATCTACTCCTGGAGCTTGAGGCTAGAAGATCTACTGGAGCATCCATAGATCTTAGTCATGTGTAACCAAATTCATCACTGGGTACAATTAACTTATCAATGGTACAACCTAGTTTATTATAGGGCACAAATCAATTGATCTAAGGTACAAACTTGTCATTGGATAATACACAATTTATCATGGGTATAACCCCACTTATCACAGGGTACAACCCAACTTATAACCCATTTCATCATAATAAATTGGCATGATGAATGAGTAAGACACATGGCAAAGATCGGTGGATGTTCTAGCAGATCGTCCACGCAAGAGGCTCCGGTTAATGTGAACGCCAATTTCTCATATGCCCATCGATTGTGATTGGTGCATTCAATCATTTTAAGAGCATAAATGCTTTTTTAAAAGGAAAATTAGGTTCCCTCCACCTCCACATCATATGTTTTAATTTTTAAGTTTGGCTTGTCTTGGCCCGTCTTACAAGTGATGGATCTGATATTCTAGTCCTTGGATATTTTCTCAAACAAAGAATATTTAAATAATCAACGAAAACTTTCGCCATCCTTACTTGCTCTAACGGATTTCCGTTCTATCCTTACAGCTATCTTGATGACCGGCAAGCATCTAGCGACACATCATTCGAGGTAATATCTAAGATCAATCACATTGTTGTATCCCTTGTTTCATACTCAAATATTTTTTATTCTAAAGTCATAATAAATTGTTAGAGAATTAAAAAAAAAAAATGGAATCAGTATTAGTGGGCTTAATCAAGGCATCTGATTATAATTTAACCATGATTAAGCACGCATGCCATACAGATATCACTAACTTAACCTCCCATGTACGAAGATAACATATCTATATACATGTAGTATAATAAACAAACAAAAATCTAATTACAGAAAAAGACAGCTATTTTCGTCATGACCACCCATGTGGGACTTTCTCCCAAATCCCAAGTTGTGGAGATCAAGTAGTGATTCTTGGGAAAAAAAAAAAAAAGTGGAACGAACTGTTACTGGGTCCACTAAAATCAACATTAAGTGGGGAAAAGGATAAGAATGGTGGAGTTCTGTTCCATCTGAAAGGAACTTTGGTTTATTGTCATGTTGTTAATGGTCACTGTTTGTAAGTATCTTTCTGTCTCAGGGAACTCTTTGGTTTGGACTACTTAAGTAACCTTTTTCCCCCTCAATCAGGACATTCAAAAGATCACCATAGGCTAGAGAAAGTATAGTCAAAAAGCTCTCTCCATCTCTTATCTGAGATTCTAGTCTTGGGGTCCATGATTGGAACCAAAAACATTATTCAGAGCTGCTTTCTTCCAGTTGTCCTTTAGCATCTTCAACAAAACCCCACTAGTCCAGCTCTGCAGCTCTTTGCAGAGATGTGGGTTCTATACTAGCCACACACAGATCATCATTCACTGTAGATTCTATGTAAAGAAACACAAGAAAAAGCTTTTGCTTTTGTGGGGGAAGACTTGGGAGGACATCAACTCCTCTCTTCACCTCATTCCCCCACCAGGGTCTAGAAAAGAAACCAATCACTTTAGACTTGAATGGGAAAGGAAGGAGATAAGATTCCATCAGCAGAGAATGATAGAGGAAGATAACATAGGCCCAGATCATGGTTCAACCTTTTTGACAACCTCAAAAAGGTGAAGGAAAGGTAAAAAGCTCTTAATCCTTTTAATGAAATAAAGAGAATAAAATTTTCCAATTGATTTTATCAGGAACATCAAATGATCAAAGACACCTGATAATTTAACAACTATCAATCAACAAGCCAAGCACATTGAAGCAGAAAAACTAAGGGAAAAAGGACTAAAAATTGATTCTAGAATTGTAGAAACATAAAAAAGTCCTAAGTGATGACACCCAAATATACTGATTTCAATAAAAGAGCAGGCAGAGTTACATAGAATTACAGTGTGAAAGACATTGAGATATTATTTCTAAAAGAGGGCTGGAAACCAAGGTGAGGTAGGAATATGATTCACTAATACAGAAGAATTACAGTGTCTAATCTAATTATATTTACCAATAACACATAAAACTTCCCTCCCACCATGAAAAGAATTGGTGTGCAATGACTAGGGGCTCGTGTTAAGCCATTACCCGGGTCTAATCCTCTTCTGGCCAGTCTTTTCGTCTGATCTCAAAGTCCTACCTGAATCCCCCTCTGAGGAAGCTTCCATGGATTTGGTGAAGGAACTTGAGAGGTCGGCATAGAGATCTACAACCCTCCTGATATTGCTATTTAGCTCTCTGATCAAACCAACATTCCGACTCAGATTGTCTGGGACCTTGGACTCGTGGTTCTGGTTTATTTCATTGATGAGCAATCTGTTCTGATCTAAGATGTTTTGGACTTGACCAAAGCTCTTCTGAAACGTCTGTAAGACTTTGTGATCCATTTGGTTGCCGTTACCAAGACCGGAGAAGGTATCCCCTTCCATCTTCAGTCAGATTTCAATCCAATCAAAACCAGCCCTGCATTAAGAACAGAACAGAAAGAAATTTGATAAAGAAAACAAAAATAAATATGTAGACAAGGTGCAATGAATCAAACATTAATGGATACCCCGAATCTTATCTCAAATTTGGTGAAGAAAACAGAAAAAAGGGAAAAAACAAAAAGGAAAAAGAAAAAAAAATCCATACAGAACATCGGAAGCGATGGAATTGTAAAAGCCATTTGTGCAGAAGAGAAGGTCCGAAGAATCAATAATGGCTTCATGGGTTCTTTACAAAGACTAGTCAGGTGACAGAAAAGATGTAAGAGCAGATCCCATTTCTATAAAAAGGGAACCCATTTCTTCTGTTCTTGAAAACACCGGCTAAAGCTTTGATTCTCAACGGAGAATATCGATACCTAATGCCCCAAGAAACCATTAAATGACACAGAACAAAGAAAGAAAACGGCATTTTAAAAAATAAAATAAAAAAGACTAATTCAGCTTAAAAAGTAAAGGAAATGCAGAAAAAAAAAGGATAAAATATAAAAAATAAAAATCCTAGTAATGTGAAGTTACATAGGTTTATATTTGGAATTCAGGAAACAGAAATAAAATCGGGAACCCAAATGTTTAAACCGTATACGAGAAGAAAATAAATTCCTGAAGTGGTACTGAATAAACCAAATAAACTATAGAACAGAAATTTAAAGAGAGAAAAAAAAAGAAAAGAAACAAAAAGCAGGCCTTGTTTGAGGGCAAGCACAGAAAGATCTACTCGGAATTAAAAACTGAAGATATTCTCGGCGTCAAATAAACATATCTCCCAAAACTTACCACAGATACAGGAAAACATTGAATTGAGAAAGCAAAGAAGACACATAAAGGCTTCATCTGGGATCGTCATTTACCTTTAGCATTATCTCCGAAACAAATAGGAGGGTATGGAGGGCGAGGAATAGTAGAAGAGAGCAGCGACTTGGTCGAATCTGCGAGGACTGTACAAAGCCCTGAAATCGCATACAAAAAACAAGAGATAGACAGAACGAGAGAGAGAGGGAGGGAATAACAAGGATTTGACAGTCACGCTCCCTGCTCCCCTTCTCTCCCTTCTTTTCCCTTTTCTTTGATCTGTATGTACCATTGGATTTGGTCCATTTGGATCCATACTTATGAGTCTTGTTCATTTTTGTTGTTTGATCGTTCGGCCGCGCATGCAACATGAGCTGGTGCCTGTACTATCGTAGTTATGCGCGACCAGCCTCCAATCGTACATGGTACAGTGGAATTATTGGGGAAACGGTGTTGCAAAGCAGATTATACTTAATACCAGGGATCTTCTTTAGAATTTTACTTCTGTCTAGTTAAATCATGTGGGAGGCACAATCCTAACCTAATTTACGAATTACCAAACCTTGAGCAATAAGAGAGGATCAGGGCGGGTCAACCAATTAACCCACTTCAATGCTGGCTATAAATGTTCTTAAAAAAAGAATTGTATAAATTACTCAAAAATTATATTTTAGCTATAAGATATGGCAAAGCCAGATCTGTTCCGACTTGAGAAGCAGAATCGGGCAGTAACCCTGCCAGTTGTTTCTCCCTACGAAAAATTCCAGGATTTCTTCTACTCAGGAGAAGATAGGGTGGAGCCGCAACTCTTTGATTCTTAGAATCCTAGCATAGTTTTTGCTACTTTTATACACTTATTTTTGCTAAAGAAATTTGTCACGTGGCATCCATTTGGTTTAGCAAGTGGCAATCATAATCTTTTGTTATATGCCATTAGGTGGACAAATAGGATAAGTTGGGCCTCGTTGCAGCAAACCCTAATCCGATCATGAACATTAACCCTGATCAAGTGCAACATGAGCCATTTGGAGGATCATTATCGTTATTAAATAAACACAAACCACGCATGAACAAAATCTTCAATTGGGTGGTTAACGAAGGCAGGCTCTTAATGCTCCTACAGTGGGCCGTGCTTTTAGTTTTAATCTTGGACTAACCCAATAAGTAGATTCCCAAGGATGGGATTGATCGCTCGGGCTTCAGCTGAGCCGAAGCTCAAATGGTTGGCTCCCAGGTAGAGTCTGAACCCTAAATTCGCGTTGAAGCCTTGTTCGAGGCAAATCAGTGATACTTTATCAAATTAATTAAAATTGAGTGAGGGCGTCTAACATAATTATTAATTAGTCAAAATTTTTAAAACACGAAAAAATGAGTTATCGTTTACTGCTGTGTTTTGAAAAAGCTTGAACCTAATTATATTAGCAAAACCCGCTCCTATAGGGTTGGTAACGAGGCTGGTCAGGGTTGAATTGATTAGAGTACAAAATATTAAAAAAATGTGTTTTGTAAATAGAATATATAAATTAATACTATATTTATTAATAAATTTTGTATTTTTTACATATAATATGTATGAAAATATTTTAAGCAGCTATAATCTGTTAGGGTCGGGTTGGGGCGGGTTGCGCTAACCCAAACCATTGCCATCCCTATTTATAACCATTCAAAACCATCCATGGAACAGCTAGTGCTTCCGCCGATAAGGTTAGGTGTGTCGTTGGGCCGAGTGGGCCACTCAGCTCGGGCAGATTGGCCCGTTCTTGAACGGCTTAGTCACCCACGTCCATAGGGCTAGACTAAGATGATTTTTAAAAAGCCCGATAAGTTTTGGGCAGGCTTGGTCATGTATGGGAATTCTTTTGTCGGGCAAATGTCCATTTTATATATTATAAATATAATTTTTTTATTTATACGTACAATGTATGTATAAATTACTTTAAAGCTTCTGTTTTAGTATTCTTTTCGTATTTTAGAACAACATATTTTATTATTGGCAAAAAAACATAAAAGAAAAAACTTTTCTTTAGATTCAAAGTACGCGTTGGGTCGGGTTCATGCTTTTATAGCCTTTTTAGTAGGCAGGCTTGGGTATGATGCCAGATCACTGGGCTGAGCGGGCTTGGACAAAGACCATGTCTCTTATATATCATCTCTGCCACGGCTACGGGCCACCCCTTAATATGCCCTCAATAAAAATAAAGTTATTCAAGAAAATGAGAAAATATTTCCTCCTGGGGCAAAAGTCAACTTGATAGCCAATTATTTGGTTAATGGCTACGAACAATTGCGTCTCTGGCCAGTAGCCACACAAAAGCTAAAAGATCAACAAAGAAACTTGTTGGACTTTGAGGCCTCCCTCATTGAGATTGTGTACACTTCTAGCTTGACTTATTTAGTTTCATTTCTTATGGACTAGGGACTGCACGCGCTATGAGCATAACAAATTTGTGGGGCCCACTTAGATAAACGGTCTACTCTAAAGATAGATAACATGCTACTCTAAATGGGTGGTTACATCATGTTTAAATTTGAATGTGCGAAGAGCACTGGTGGATACTTATAGTGGGGAACTGTTTTGTTTGTAAAGGATAATATTTGGAAAAAAAAAAATAGAGGGCCAGAATTTAGGGGGAATATTCTCCTATTCTCTTTACTAATAGTATAGATTTAGGGGTTATTATAACTTCTATATAAATATAATTAGTCTATGCTTAAAAGGAATGTGAAACAGTGAATGAATTTCACTTTAGATTCCTTCGAAGAAAGCATAAAAAAATATTAATCAGTTTCGAATGAAAATGGAAAATTGAGGTACCACAAGATTGAAATCTATTGGTGCTTTTAGGTGGAGAAGGTGTGCAAACCAAACCAATCACATGCTGCGTAGGTATGAATAAATGCAAGCGCTACATTCCACTATAAAAACCTGTTCACATTTTCAAAAGCAAAAACTCTTCAACAATACATTTGATGTTTCAATCAATGAAACATTAATGGAAAAGATTTTTTCGGTGCCATTCCTAAAGGGTAAGACATTTATAAGTTAATTAATGCATGTGCGGCCTTTTTTTTGGAAAATTAATTTTTAGTGATACTTTTTCAACATAATTAAGTTTCAATCAATAAAAATTTAAATTTTAACTTTTAATAAACATTTATCAACATAATTAATTTTTAGTAACATTTTACTATTACAAATCAGCTATTCCATGAATACCCTTACATCACTCATCCAAATGACTTGTACAAGTCACTCACTCAATACAAGCCAATTTATTAACTTGTACAAGTCATTTTATTGCTGTACAAGTTTAAAAGGGCTTGTAAATCATGTATCCTTATAAATAACTGTTTAACATGTAATTTAGTGCATCCAAAAATAGCTAGAATAATTTTGGATGCGTCATTTTACAGTCTAAAATCTCCTGCCGCCATTAATTGCAGCTGCGAGTGCTGCTTGATTCAAATGTTGACACATGGATTATGCAATGATTGCAGTTTTTTGGCTTTTCAAAATACAAATAAAAAAAAATTAAAAAAAAAACCGAGATGCTCAATGTGACACTATCTCACTTCCGCAGCCGGGATTGCAACAATAAATGGGGGTAGACGATATCATCCCCATTTACATGTTGGCCGCAACTTTGGCTCGCAGATTTCTAGCTAGCTAAACATGAAAATGATGCAACCGCATCCGTGAGCTGAAGATTCTGATTGATTCTGGTTGTCTGATTTAAAAAGGCTGAGCTGAAGATTCGGTGCTTGTGTCTCTTGTTTTTGGGATTGAAGTAACTCCTGCAATCTCCTTTGCTCTTGTTTCAATTTAATTAGCTCTCGAGTTAATTTAGATCGTTTCATTGATGGGGTTTCTACTGGCTCTGGTTTTACTCTGGACTGAAAACCAGAAGTAACATGGGCGAGGATAATCATGGTAGAGTAGTGATTGGAGACAACGGAAAAGAATCTAAGCTTTATTCGTGGTACAATCCAATAATTGCATCAGAAGGTGCAAAGACGAATTAGGAAAAATTAGTTTCTAGTGATACTTTTTTAACATAATTCAGATTCAGTAGTTAAGTTCTCGTTAATTGAAAATTAGTGATACTTTTTTAAAATAATTAAAAAACAATGTTATGTTCATGAAACATTTCTTCCGAAAATGCCCTCAAACGAATTGAAAACTTCACTTGTAACAAAGTGAGTAAAAAAGGTTTCAAAGTCTTTTGAGGGTATTTTTGGAAAAAATCTCCATAAATAGTAAAATAAGACTGATTTTCAATTATTTTAAAAAAGTATCACTAATTCTTAATTAACAAAAATTAGGCGACTGAATCTGAATTATTTTGAAAAATTGTACCAAACCACCTGTACCGTTGAAAACGAGTATGATGTCTTCTCTAATGGTAGTTTTAGCTGCAACAAACTTTCAAAATGGTGTGAAAACGCCCGAGAAAGTTAGCTAAGCTTGAATAATTATGAGTGAACTTGAGACGTTTCTTTGGATCTACCTCTAAATGGTAACCAGGTGTCTTTCTCTGCGCGTCATCGTCACGTTGTTTTTAAATTACCATAATATGCTAGCCATGAATTTGGTCCCCCGGTTGAGCTACAGTTGCAGCCAAAACCCTCTTGGAATTTCTCTTCTTTAATTTCCCGGTACTTAGGATGCCTTTGAATGCAGTCTTACATACGACACTATAAAAAAGAGCGAAGCTAACTAAGAGGGGATTCATTCCCTCAATCTGGGAGAAGGGAAAAGAGGGAGCGAAGGAAAAAAATAAAAATTCACAGAGTAAGACTCATCTTGGAGGGAGTGAGAGAGAGAGTGGTTGGGTTCTGTCTCCAATCTCTAAATGGGTAGAAGACCTTGTTGTTCAAAGGATGAGGGATTGAATAGAGGAGCGTGGACTGCACTTGAAGACCAAATCCTCATAGGCTTCATCAAAACTAATGGAGATGGAGGATGGAGAAGCCTTCCCAAGAAAGCAGGTGAGGACTTATTGGATAATGGGATGTGAGAGAGAAGAGCTTTTGTTGTTGAAATGACTAAAAATGTAGATTAATTATTCGATCATTTCGGTTTACTTTTATGTCTTTATATAAACCTAGAACTTGTTCTGTTGTTCATCGATCCAGGCCTTAAGAGATGCGGAAAGAGTTGTAGGCTTCGGTGGTTGAATTACCTGAGACCAGATATCAAGAGGGGGAATATAACCCCTGATGAAGAGGAGCTCATTATCAGGCTCCACAAGTTACTTGGAAACAGGTCCTCATCATCTTATTCTTTGTGTTTCTCTATTCTTAATTAGTGGGACTTTTTATTGCATCCATTATTGCAATAATAGTCAAGCTCTTGTTTCCTTAGCGATGGCTCCTCTTTGTTGTTTGTAGATGGTCTCTGATAGCTGGAAGGCTTCCAGGTCGAACAGATAATGAAATCAAGAACTACTGGAACACCAATTTGGGGAAGAAGGTACAAGGTCACCCCACCTCGACTTCGACTCGAATACAGCAAGGGCCCAGACAGAAGAAGGCCTCCATGACCAACCCACCAGCTTCTCCTAAAGTGGAATCACATGCCGCCATTCGAACCAAGGCATCAAGGTGCACCAAGGTCTTTCTCACGGAAGAACCACAGAAACTGGAATATCTTAGTCGTCATGCCGAGCTAGCTCCTTCCATGGTTCCCGGCCGGTCAAACCCCGGCGAAGACAACAGGCCAGTAGCTTACACAGACGGTCCTAGTACGGGGGAGCTCTACTTGTCTGATCTTCTTGACGTCTCTCAACTTTATCAGTTCGATAATGCACAAGATGGGGAAGGTACAACTGATCTTAACGCGAACAACTTGTCGTCACCTTCAGCCCAACCTTTCTTGTTCCCGGAGAAAATGTTTGATGGGTGGACAGGAATTGACTTTGTTGAACCGGATATCCCCTCCGATCTCCGATCACTGACTTCTTTTCTTTATTCCGAAGAGGATTGGCTGTGACAATGACCTGAACTCAAATCTACTTATGTAGTGCGTATGAGACTACGTACACTTGTGAAGGTGGTGAGCTTAAAACAAAATGAAATGTAAGCATGATAGATCTGCCTTAATGGAAGTGATAAAGGATTGTTTATCAGAGAGTTAGTGTACTCCAACTTGGTGATGTTGGATCAACATGATTAATGATATCTTACATTTGCCTCCTCCTGTGCTATTTTTTAGTTTTTTTGTTTCCAATGAAGTCATCAATACGAAGAGAGACAGACAGAGATTCATAACGTCCAAATAATATAGTTACTATATTAGCACACGCAGCCAGAGTATATGGGCTCCATTGCATTGAAAATAAACAAATGAAGACTTTTGGTGACATTCAGTTCGTTCAATCATTTGGTGACCAGAGTTAAATAGGTACAAGGAAAAAAATGTGATTAACTGGATGTCACTTCTAAATGATTAATTCCAATTGAACTGACGAGTCTTAGATAGGAAAGAAAGAAAGTAAAACTCAATTTTGAGAACACTTTAACCATAAAATTTGATGGATGGCATCGTCTGTTGCTTGCTCTTGTAGCATGTATATACAATTTGAGTGAGATGTTGTTACATGAAACATTTCAAAGCCACCTCTTCATATTTTTCAACCGTGGAAAAGCTCTAGCCATGAGATGCTAGCTCCATGCGACAGCATCTTATATATGCAAAACTGCGCATATAGTTACAGGAACAAGCGACGGAAGATTTCATACCAAAGTTTGATGTTGATCACACCATAAGAAACAAAGAACCATAGCGTACGTAGGATTGCAAATCTTTGTTTTTCTTCCATTCGAGTGGCAATGCATGGGTGGTCCCTCACAATTAATGAAAGGCAAATATAGACATATTATTAGATTATGAGAACGAAAGGATTCATAATTATTTTCCTACTTCATTTGTATTTTGTATTATAAAGAGTTAGATCAGATCTTTGAACATGATTACTCTTGCATGTGCCTGCACATGTACATACAAACAATGTTTTCATATACAAACAAAAGGTGCGATTTGCCATATATCGTGATAACAACAATAATTGAAACGGGTGATCATTGAAAAATACAGGTTTCGACTCTTTTACACCTGGGGGTGAATAGGTGTAAATAATTACGGAATAAAATTTTCTATTAATTAAAAACAAGTGCTTAATTAATAGGCATGCACAAGCCTTAGAAAAATTGCTAGAATTTCAATAGTCGATGCCACACAAAATTGCAAATAAGAATAAACAGTAAATAAATCAACACAGGCAATTTTGATGACGAAGGAAAAACTCTATGGGCCTGATTGGTTCGCGGAATCAGGGTTGGAATTAGGGTAAGAATTGGAATTGGGTTCCCAATTCCAATTCTTTTGATTGGTTAAATATTTGGAATTTGGAATTGGAATTAAGGCCAATTCCATAGAATTAGCTTATAGGCTATTTTTGAAGTTACCTAATTCCCTACTAAATCGAGAAGAATTGGGGATACGAGGTAGAGAATTAAAAGCACGATATATGCCCGACAAATAGAGCTAGCAAAATGTGACCCAACCCAACACGAGTAAAATGGGTTTGGGTTGACCCATTTATTAATTGGGTTGGGGTTCCCCCAACCAGCCAGTAATCGGGTCAACCCGATTATGACCCAACAACTCGACGAGTAACCTGATTTAAAAAAAAAAATCTACAAAAGTGTCATGTCTCGACCCGATTAACCCCCCAACCCGACCCAAACACTGTACAATCCGATCCAATTAACCCCCAACCCTATTTTAATCATATATTTTTGAAAAATAATAATAATAATAAACGGGTTGGCAAGTTGAACCCGTTTATTGGCAGGTTAGGTTTGGGTTAGGGGGTTTTCCAACCCGCCTTAAGTTGCTTTAACCTGAACCCAACCCAATTAACCCGATTATGACCCGGCCCTGAACCCGACCCAACCTGACCTTTTGCCAGCTCTACCGATAAAGAAGCTACCAAATCTCATTCTTCTTTTTTTCGCTGGTGTTGCGAAGCTACCAAATCTCGTTCTCCTCTTCCTCGCTAGTGTTATAGGGACTAGTACGTATCTTCTCCCTTCTTCTATAGAGTTGATCATAATCGCCTGATCTTACTTGGAGGACCTAATTAAGACAAAAATATTATTAAAACCCAGTAGTGTTGTTTTGGTTTCGGTTGCAGAGAATGGATTATTGGAATTCATATGTCATGATAATCAGTCATCTGTGTTATTATTAACATGGGAATGATACAAATCAATTCTTCATAAGTTCATCCAATCAGTAGAATTGGATTTTAAATCAATTCTTCATGGAATTGTAATTCCAAATTTCAATTCTCTTGCCATCCAATCACAATAATTTCAATTCTAACCAATTCCAATTCTTGTTGAATTAGAATTGGAATTATAATTCTTAATTCCAATTCCAATTCCAATTCATTGAACCAATCGGGGCCTATGAGAACTCTTAAAGGGAAAAACCCTCTGGGCCCATCAGGAGTCACCTCAGAAAATTCTACTAGAAGAAAATGACTTACAGACCGTGGTTTATACGACCCAACACTGACTTTGACTCATAGGCCAAGTATTTGAAGAACTCTCCAGACTTGCACCCTTGTAACGATCTAGAACTTTGAATATCTTCTTTGTGAACCGCCAAATGAACTCGCTTAGCAACCGTAGGAACTCCCATGAGCAAACTCTTCAACCCGAAACTCCAAAGTAGAAGAAGGAAAAAAAGAAAGATGAATGGCTCAAAAGAAGAAAAGCAGGAAAGAAATTTTTCTTCCTCACACAAGATGATCTAAGGTTCTAAAAACAACTAAAAAGATGTTTAGGAACATCTCCTAGAGGCTTATATAGGTTAGGTAGAAGTCAAATAAAAGTTTGATTTGAATTAGAAATTTTAGGAAATTTTAAAACTGAATTTACGTATTGAACGTTCGAGCGCTCTCTAATACGGTTCTCACGTTCAATGCTCGAAAAAAATTTATTTGGTATGTTTCGAACGCGGGTCAAACGTTAGGTTAAAAATATGTGCTTGTTTGAATGTCGGCTCTAGCTCTCTCAAACGCTACTCTCAGATTTTGTAGAAATCAACACAGAGACTGCCTCATTCGAACGCCACATCAAACTCTCTCCAACGCTAGGTTCAGGTTTGTCTGCAACTCACTAAATAACGTAACGCTCGAACGCCACATCAAATCTTCTCTAACGCCAAGCATAAAATCTTCAATTTAATTCCGATTTTGATGCCGTTTGAATCATGACTTTTAGAACTTATCATAACAAACTTAAACACCTTAAAACACACTTTTTAACACGAAATCAAGCCAACCTAAAATATTAAACCTAAGAATCATGTTTTCCTTCTTTTAGCAATTCCAATGTACTTTTCTTTCCTATCAGATAGGGGAAGGCACGTGTAATACGCAATGCAAAAGAATAGTATAATGCCTTTATCTCTTAAAATGTTGGAATACGCATTTGAATTACTTGCTAGGTTTATAAGTACTTGTCAAGTTATATAAGTGTAGGCCAAAAAATTATTAAGAGATAAAAGTGGGCATTTTTTAAGCAGATGTCATGCCATAGTTATTTTGATAGATGTATAAGAAACCAATATGGAGATAAAAGTGACTAAATTAAGATAAAAGTAAGGGAAAGTTTAGATAGCAAATATCAATTAAGAATCTCCAGAGTTTTCCTTATATAATAGTACAGATATATTAAAATAGTTTGATACTTCATAGAGAAGATATTTGTATTGGGGAATATAGCTGTACATATTTTTGTATGTTTCTTACTCTTCTTGCATCAATTCATAACATAATTTAAATTTGTTGTGCCTTAACACATGCATGGACTAACAGGTTTGACCACCTACCAATGGCGAAAAAAAATAAAAGAATCTGTATCCCATTAAATTAAGATCATTTGTTGGTTATCGTGGGACTAATTAAAACTAATCAAATCAACTAAACTTTTATGTAATTGACAATTTTGTTAGTTGATTGGTGTAATCATCATAATCAAATTTCAAAATTAACGATGTTGTCAATTAATGTGACAAGTTATAATAATATTCCTTGCAAACGGGAGGAGGACGCGTGTCATCATATTACGTGGTGTCAGCGGAATTGAAAGACCATTGCGTTGCGTTAGCCGCACTTGGTCAATTTGGCAACAATTGTACCATTTTCTCACTTCCTCAACCTCGGGTTCGGTGTGGCCTACAGCCTACACACCTCATTAGACATGTTACACCATGTTTAGACTCACGAAGTGCATGTACTGATATACATGGACCAAGATGTATTATTGGGCCACATGTTGCATATTAAAGTGGCCCAGCATGGTGGGTATATAATACTGGGCTTTGCTATATATCCTTGTTTTAAACATGTTGCATGCTGTGCTGTTGGAAACAGTGGTTCATATTTTGGGTATAGTATATAGGTATTTTTGGGATTTCAAAAATATCAAGTTTGGATAGGGTTGCTTAACGGTCTGGCCCGGCACGACATGGGCAATTAGCCCGTGCCTGGTGGGTCGCGGGCCGAACACAGCACGGCCCGCCTGGCAAACGGGCCGTGTTGTACCTGGTCCATCACTGAAAACCCAAGCATGGCCCAGCTAGAGGCGCGCCGCAAAATAAATGCTTTAACATTTTCAAAAAAATAGAAAAAAGGAAAAAAAAACAAATAATAAAAAAAATAAAAAAAAAATATTTATTATTCACACACATTTTTTACATATGTTGGGATACAATTTTCCCCAAAATTGTAAAAAAAAGAAGGTAAAATACCTCAAAAAAGGCAAGAACCCCATTCTTTTTAACACAAGCTCGCGGACTGGCACTGTTTGACACGCTTAAAGTGTGCCGTGCGCGTGCTTCGCGATGCCTGGCGGACCGTGCCTTGACCTGCCAAATACCCAATACCCCAGGCACGGCATGGCCTGCTAGGGGCCATGGGCCGGGCCGCGCACGAACACACTTTAAGCTTGTTGAGTTGTGTCGTGCTCGTGCCAGCCCGACCCAATAAGCAACCCTAGGTTTGGGGTTGTGCAGTATATATATTATGTTGTAACCCTAATTGAAGTTTTCTTAGTGGAAAGTTTTGCAAGACATAGGCACTATAAGCACCCAAATTTTGCTCAAATCAAATGTGCTAAATACAACAAAAACCCAAAGATCAAGCTGAAACCAATGGTCAGAAATTTGTATTTTTTTACAGAAGCTGATTTGAGTAGTAACCTCTACACCATTGAAAAGTAGACTTCGATACAATTTTAACACAATTGTGTTTGCATGAGTCCAAAGTCTGGATAGTAACGTTATGGTCAAAACAAGGCTAAAAGGCATTTTTGTAAAATTTCACAATGTGAATTGCCACATGGCAATCTAGATTTGCCATGTGACAAATTAAAGTTATTGCCCCAAAAAAATAAAATTGAAGTAAAAATAGGAAAAAGAAAAAAAAAGAATAAAAACTAAAAAGAAAGGTTTTTTAAAATCATTGAAAGAAATAGTAACTAAAAAAACTTTTAAATAAAATAATTGTCTGGCTGGGTGGATGAACAGCGTACACCCACCCGGGATGATATCGTCTACTACCCCTTATTGTTGCTATTCATGCAGCCACCGTGAGATGCTGCCATATGTAGCATCATGGTTAGGCATTTTCATCAAAAAGTTATTTTGTCTTTATTTGAAAAGAGAAAAAATCGCAACCATTAGATGTTACATATGTCAACATGTAAAGGAAGCAGCTGGGTTAACTGCAAGCAAAGGCCGTAGGCGATTTCATCCCCACCCACCCACCCACCCCATCTTGCTCATTCCTGGGCATTGAAAAAAAAAAAAAAAAAAGTAAAAGGGGAAGATTATGAGAAGGGAAAATTGGTTTTTAGTGATGTTTTTTAAAAGTAATCTTGATTCAGTAACTAAATTCTTGATAATTGGAAATTAGTGATATTTTTTGAAAATATTTCAGAATCAGTGTCGTTTTACTATTCATGAAGGAATTTTTCGAAAAATACCCTTAATATACTTGAAAAAAAAATTGTTTTTCATTATGTTTTAATAAGATTAAGAATGTTTTGAGGGCGTTTTTGGAAGAAGTCTTATGTCATCAGTAAATTAACACTTATTCTCAATTATATTTAAAAAGTATTATTAATTCCCAATTACCAAGAATATGATGACTGAATCATAGTTATTTTTAAAAGTAACACTAACAGCCAATTTCCCCTTATGAGAAAGGATTCAGATCATCGGGCACCCAGCAACCAATGGGTGCCGGCCACATCACCTCCACATGAAAAATCATGTTCTTGTGTCAGGGGCTGGCGGTGATGTGGCCAGCACCCATCGGCTGCTGGGCATGCTGGGCACCCAGCAGATGATCTCAATCCTATGAGAAAGGGTTACTTTTTAAACGTATTTATAAGGGGAAAAAGAAAAAAAAAAAAGTCTACTAAGACACCGAGTTACAGAAAAAGACAAAAAGCCACTTTTTTGTCGATAATTATAAAAAAGTATAGTTATAAGATTACTTTTCAAATATATTTAAATTTGAGGGTCACTTTACCTGCCACACATGCTCGTTACACATGGACGCAAAAGCTTTGCCCCACCATGCATCATAAATGACACGTGGGGCGTTGTTTATAATAAAATGACATTATGTTTAATAAATAATCTTTTAGGTCAATTATATTTTAAAAGCGACTCTTTTCTGTAATTCAACATCTTAATAGACTGTTTTCATAAATATTTTGAAAAAGTGCCCTTGAGAACAAGAGGGGGCGATCAGTCGGAGGAGGGAGATAAACAGGCGGTTGGGGCCCTTGGGGGTATACTTGGGGTCTTCCTCTGAACTCCCATCTCCGGCAACTCACTGCAACAGTCGTCCTTAGATACCTCCGGCTATCACGTCATGATCAATTTCCAGTTTCCTGTTGCCGCTGACCATTGTACACACATTTGGTTGTGTTAGGGGTTTTCGATTGAAACCCCAATTTCGCCTGATTCTTTGGCTTGCCGGCAACTCCTAACGCCGGCCATTGTTTTCATTTTTCTCCGGTGGTTTGCTGTTGCTATTCACCTCCTCCCATCATCATCACTGTCCACCTTCCACCAGTTGCTGCGCGCAGTGGAGAGATCTCTAAGCGCCCAAGCCAAGGTGCAGATTTTTATTCAAGGTATTTTGGTTTTAATTCGTAAGCGTGATTTATCATCTTATGAGCTAATTGTATCACCAATGATGCTGTTAGATAAATAGTGGATAGATATTTGCAAATAAAAATGAAAAAAAAGAAGGGGTTTGGGTTCGGTTCTTTATACCGAACCCAAGAATGGCAAATCCTTTAATGTCTCATTCTTTTTGGTGCTTTCACTTTCTTTGAAAATTCCGATATCTTGTTGTGTATTTGTCTTGTTATTTGTTTTGCTCGAGTATCTCTCTATCTGATGTCGTCAAAGGCTGGAGTTTGCTTTGAGGAAAAAAGAAGAAGAAGAAGACTATGGAGAATAAATCAATCAGGTCGGCTGTTTCAGCCGCATCAGAGAATAGCTTCGAGTGGCTCTTCGTCCCTTCATGTGAACTGTAAAATGGAAAACAAAAACAAAGTAAAATTACAAAACAAAAAACAAAGGGGGGTTTTCGAATCCAATCGATCAGCTTCACTACTAACAAAGCCGGCCTTGTCAAGATCTATGTTTTCATGATTGTTTCCTGTTTTCTTAGATGGTTGTAAAAATGGATGCTATTTGTGTTTTAAGAGATTTGATTGCACATTGATGCAATGGAATGGCAGATGAAAAGGCAAGCAAAGAAAAAAAAAAGATGAATGAAATTGATTCGAACAAAAAAAAGTCTCATGTAGTCCAACTCTTGAGTTTATTTTCCATTTGGAAATATTGAGCAAAATCAAGCTTCGTTTGAATTTTGATTCTAAGCTTACACAGGTATTCCTACTTTTGATTGTGGCTGAACACCCTGTGCATCCTGTGTAAAGTTTAGCCGACTCTTGCTTTCATTCAGTTTGTCATTCCTAGGTTTGCTTGTTTACACATATTGACATGATCTCGGTTCTGGATTATTCTAAGCCATGTCATGAACTTTCTTTTGGGCATAAAAATTTGCATGTTTCAGCCATGAAGAGCATCATGTTCTCTCTTTCTTTTTTAGATTAGATCCTTGTTATGAATCCGTTGTAGTGTGAGAGCCCTCAAGATCACAGAATGTGAAATCCATTATTGTGTTTGAGTTCTTTGTAAATTTTGTTTTACTATTTCCTTGTCTAATGAAATTTTGCTAGCTGTTTGATATTGTTTTTGGATCCTTGTCGGATCTTCCATTAAATCAGATTTGTCATACTGACCATAGATCTATCAAAGTGCATTAGACACTGTGATGATCCAATCTTTTAAATTAGATCCATCATCAATGGCTGAACCATTTCTTTTAGATTGATGAGTGGGAAAGAATTTCAATAGAACTCAGGTGCTTTGTATTAAATTCTTTAATTACACTGTGGGCCTATGATATTGTAGACCAAACCAATGGAATGGGCATTCCCACAGGCCCAAATCAAAAGCATGCTAATACATGTAGAATAGAATGAGTCAAGTCACCTAAACTCCAAATCATGGGAACCTGCCATCCGGCAGGGTGACTTGCGGTATCTATGGACTTCCTCGAGTCATAATTGAATCACTTATCCAAGATCTCTAGACGGACCATCTAAATCCAAACCCAAACTTGAAACCTTGGGTGACTGTTCACACCCTTGAAAATTGAACAATCGCGACTTCGAAAACCCCACACACAATTTTGTGCCACGCCCGCTGCAAGACATGTGCGCACAGGCACATTGCCGAACCACTTAAATTATTGCGTGTTCTTCTTCTTCTTCTCTAATTTCTATTCACATTGCACAATTCACAACAGGTGGTATCGAGTCTTTGTTTTGATTCATGGCGTCAGAGTCTCCGAGTTCAGTCCGCAAAGGTGAGTGTCACTGCGAGAACCTCACCTCGTCTTCTCTGTTTGGTTAGTTATAGGGCTTCCAAATTTCTTGAGCTCGTTAATGGCCCGTTCATTCTGTGTATTACCCTTTTGTTTCTTTCTTGTATTTTTTTTATTGCAGTTGTGGTTCATTTAAGAGCCACCGGTGATGCTCCAATTCTCAAGCAAGCAAAATTTAAGGTAATGATCCTTCATTTCCTGCCTTTCTGTGCATTTCCAGCCTTTTTTTATTTTATATTTCTTTTTGAATTGTACCATCTTGAATTTGCAGATTGCTTTGTTTCGTGGTTAGAGCCCTAGATGATGTTGTTGAGATATTTCTGTTTTATTGAAAATGGGGTTTTGATGACACAAAACCCTACCTTCGATTTGGGTTGTAATGATTTTATTCCTTTCAAGAAGGAATAGCCTAGTGTGATAGGTTAAGATTATTTATCGGTAAAATAATAATCAACCGAAATGAATGATCCTTTTTATTCTTGTCATGATTATTTTCTTTAAGGCATTCATCACTGTTTATGAGCACAATTGTTGGTATTGACAGAAGCTTGATGAGAGAGGTCAACACTAGTAATATGTATGTGGTGAAATTCCAGGAAAAAAAAAAACCTCTGACAATAACTCCACTCGTTTTGCTTTTCAAGATTGAATTGTTAAACATCTTAAGTTTCAAAAATTGTAATTGTTAATCCTTTAGGAAGAGCATATTTCCTAGGGAAACTGTCCTTTGTAATTTCACTAAATCATCATCATAAGCCAGTTCTCACCAAAGGGGTTGGTGACACGAATCTTGTAATTTCACTTAATACTTTGTTTAATAAGAATGGCATTATCCTGATGACTCACCTTGAGTTATGGATTTTAGAGAATCTTGGCGAGTTCACTGTGCAAGCATCATCTTCAACATTCTTTTCTTCTCCCCACTTCTATCTTCTCTAATCCGTCTTTTTATCAATCCTTTCATTTTTGTTATTCTATCACAAATACATTCTTATCTCTTTCTTCCTTTCATTTTATTTGCTCTTTCAAATCTTCTAGTCCATAATCTGTTCTATTTTATTCTTGCTAAGACTTTGAAGGCACATCTTCTATGTCAGAACTATTTGAAATTTCAAAAGCTTGTGTGATGATTGTGATTCCATTAGGAAACCCGTAGATGACCAAACAAGGGTGGTTTCTTTACTATGTCTTGGCTTTACAAATCCTTTGCCACCCCATGTTCAAATCCAATATTCTTTCTCATCATGAAATATTGGAAACTTTTTGTGGGAGAGGACGATTAGGATTTGGAGGCCTGGGTAAGAATAAGGTTGTTTCAGATGGGGCTTTGGACAATGTTTTCCAAGCCTTGCTTGGGCTTTTAGTTTCTCAAGAATTTTTACTTGCTTTATTAGTTGGTTACATTATTTAGAAGAATCCATCACTCACTTGATGGACTGATTTGAATCTCCTAAGCATTTAATGCTAGTATATCAAAATTAATACACTATATTCTGGAGACACTGAAAACTGGGTATTTACATGATGAATATCCTTGACATGGCAGATAGATGGATCAGACAAATTTGCCAAAGTAATTGACTTTCTACGCCGACAACTTCACAGGGATACATTGGTAAATGCCTTTCAAAACATAGATGATCATTATTTTCATCATTTATGGGAGTCCATGATATTAATGATTCTTTGTCTCCTCGCAGTTTGTGTATGTAAACAGTGCCTTCTCACCAAATCCAGATGAACTGGTGATTGATCTGTATAATGTAAGTTCTTACTTCTACACTTAATAGTGTGGTGCATGCTTATGTTCCATTCTTTTGAACCTCTGTATCTGATATGCAGTATTCTGTCGTATTATCATAGGTTCTTTTCTAATAGAAAATCCAAATCTTGTACTATTTTATGGTATGGATGTGTGTACTAAAGCCACAGATGCCCTCAAGAACATAGATTTCTAGTGAACGGTATTCAATTAGAAGATCTATTAAAAGACAACAAAGGAGAGTGTCCATTTATAAGAATTTGTCCTATAAACTTAAGGAGACAATTCATTCATCATTTATGCTGCAAAAAATTCTATTTATTTTGTCCTGAACCACATTCTACATGATGCTCTGAATATCTACTATAATTGTTTATTTATAGTAAAGTTTGAACATATTTGATTTCCTTATCCATCTTTCCCCATAAGAATAACCCCTGACTTTATGCCACTTATACAATTTTATGTGTTACACCATATCTGTTTCATGTGTGGATCATCATATTTAACTGTGGTTACCTTGAAATTTCAGAACTTTGGGTTTGATGGCAAACTTGTGGTTAATTACGCTTGCTCAATGGCTTGGGGTTAATAGTCAATTTTGGGGTCTCGGCTATTTTTTATTAGGTGTACACTTGGTAAGTGCAACTGTTTAGGAAAACCTTTGTTAATATCTTTTCCACTACCGTGCAACGTTCAGGAACATCTGCAATGTTTTGATCCCCTGGATGGGTAACGATCTTTCTAAATTCTTTGGATGTAATTTTTTTTTTCTTTTTAATCCAAAAGTTGATTTGGTAGTTGAAAAGTTCGATTGTTTCATGTTTTTGTAAAATGCTACAGAATGTTTAAGCATTGTGAGGCCCAAGTCTTTTTCTTTATAGAAAATCCATTGAGTAGTTTCATGTAAAATATTTTTAATGTTTCATTGCCTTTATTGTTTAAAGGACATGGATATTGCCAGAAATCATGATGATGAATACTGTTGTGACACATTCTAATTCGAAGCATTCGTCAGTTTTCTTTTCTTTTAGTTCTTTTTATTTAAACAATCTGAATGAGCAAGGCTCCATGTTTGGATACCAAGAATCTGAATTGCGAGAGAGCATGAGAAACGAGGATTTGTCTCAATAAGATCGCTGCATTTCTGAGGAGCACGTCAATCTGATTATCACAAATGGGTCTCATCCATTTCACTTTTCTCTTCCCTGTCGTCAAAATGCTCGCAGGTTGCAGGAAGAGATCCTTTTCTATTGCAGAAGATTCTCAGCATCCAAACACAGCCTTAGATTAAAACAATCCAGGATGTTTATTTGGATTTCATGCGCGAGTAAAACAATCCAAGCAACACCCTATCTAAGTAACATGAGAAATCTGCCCTATTAGCTTTTTTTTTTCTTTTTTCTTCATTCTTGTTTTACTATGCGCGTATCAAAAGAATAAAAAACAAAGAAGAGAATAGAATGTTATGTGGCTGGGTAGTGAGTTATGATGCACAAACAATTGGGGTAAGAAGCCTTTGGTATTGAAGTAAATTGGGAACAAATTGGAGGGCATTTTTGATATAAAATGCTAGGCGAAATTATGCTACAGAAAAAGCGTACGGTTTTGGTTTATTTTATTTTTGGGTCAAAAAGTTGTAGATATTTTACTAATAGAATTTTTTTGTTTTTAATTATTTTTAGAATATATTTAACTCATATTTTTTTGTACTTTTTCTTATTTTTTGAAAAACTAAATGAGAGTCGCTATTTGAGAAAAAATTTATAAAAAAACCAAAAACCAAGAATAATAAATAAACAATAAATAATTACCCATATCAATGCATTTACAGAAACTTCTAAAGAATGCCTAATAAATAAACAGATACAGGATGCTTAGTTTGTCTTGTTAGAGTTTGATGTCCGTCAGACACCTCTTTAACCAATCGAAATTATCTACGAAGAAATCTCTCTGTACCGCAAGGGTTCATATTTAATTTATATATTGTTCCTGTTGGGATTCAAACCTTTTTCAAACTCGCGTTCAAACTTTCTAACTCCCCTTTCAGGAAAAAGGAAAACGAAAGAAGGCAACCGGGTTGAATCCGGTTCTTGAACTCAAACAAGCCGATCTACTGCTTACTTTTCTCATCAAGTCTAGATGCAACAATCAGGGATGAAACTAACCCGCCGTTTTATTCGTGAAAGATCAGGATTGAGAATAAGCTCTCATGGTGTAATCAACGATTAACACTAAATAAAAGTAACTGAATAATTAATTAGTAGAAAAAAAATCAATGAAGGCCTAGAACACATTTTCTCTCCATTAATTCTTTCCTACTCATGTCTGCGATCTGTTTCACTACTCGTTCTCTTTGGTCTTTACGATTCATTACCATTCTCGTCATCTTCTTCATCTTCTTGCCCAGGATTCTTCTCAGCATTGTCGTCATCTTCGCCCTCGTTTTCTTGGCAAATTTCTTTACCCACATTACGCTCTGGTTCTCCTTCTAGAAAATCATATTCTTCCCTCCCAACGTCGATACTGCCATGAGACTCCAGTTTCAGTGTCCCCATTTCGTTCATTTTGAATGCCTTGAGCTGTTGATGAACAAATCCGTGAGAGTCGTTTTGTGCATTTCCGATATCGATCGTCGTGGACCCAACAATAACGGCGTCTAAAAGTTCCGAGCTATCTTTCGGTCGATCAAAGGAAGATGAAGAGGAATATGATCCACTGGAGTAAAACTGATTCAGCTGATGGAAGTACGGGCATGACTTTGAATGGCGAGGTCGTTTCTTTGCACCGTCTTTGGTCTTCCTGAAGTACTTGTTGATGTTCTCCCACTTCTCTTTGCACCTTTTTGCACTCCTCTGATAACCCACGGCAGCCATTGAAGAGCTTATCGCTTCCCACAGAGGCCCTTTCAATCCTGGCTCCTGAAACTTCGATTCCAAGCTACTTCGGACTCGAATCAATGCCTGGACTTCCGCCTCAGGCCATCTACTGCTTGTGTTGTTCGTTTCCAAGAGCATTGTGGGTTGTTCTGAGTCCTCTTCAGGGATTTGAGTTTCGAACTCAGTTCGGGCCCGCCTATTGGGAAGAAGAGGTCTATCGGTGCGACCAGTCATCTTTTCCAAGCATGAAACAATGGCAACCTCTCTATTCGAAGCTTGAGCATGTTCCTCGGCACTGGCTTCGGCATCACGACTGTACTTTTCTGTCAATTGGCGCCTCCATGCCTCCTCTCTCTCTCTTCTTTCTTGGTCCCTTCTCTCCATCACTTCCAAAAACCTCTTGTGAAGACCCTCTTGGTGATCCATCAGCTGCTTTACCAATTTCTCGAAGAAACAAGTAATGGAGCTCAATTGCTTGTGTTTCTTACTTCGTCGTCTCTTATGAAGCTTCCTCAACGACACCTCTTCTCCAATAGACGTCTCCGACCCATGATCAACTCCGGCAGCGGCAGCAGCTACGCTAGTGCCGTCGACGCGACGATAGCCGCCGAAGGGTTCCGAGCAGCCGGCAGTTGTCGGCGTATTTTCGCAGGTGAGAGCAGACCCTGATGCTGTTTGATTAATTTCGCAACCAGCACTGCGGCTGTAGATGGCTTCGAGCTCGCCGAAGAATCCATACTTGTCGTTGTAGTTGTCGCTTTGATTACAATTTTGGTTTACTTGTTCTCTGCTGCTACTCCCGTGCACGTTCTTCTCGCCCTCCTTGCACCCTACTTTGTTGATCACGCTGAGACGTCCCATATCCGGAGTTTTCCTGTAGAAAGATAAATCTCGTATTTTCATTTTAATTTCAAATCAAATCGATGAGACTGTTTTTGCTAGTGTGAGAGAGAGAGAGAGAGAGAGAGAGAGAGAGAGGGAAGAGAGTTGCTCATTGCTAGTGAGAGAGAGAGAGAGGGAAGAGAGTTGCTCATGCCGCTACCAGAAAGGTTCTCTAACAATGGCGGAATCTTGTTGGCGCAGCCAAAGCTGAGACATTTGGGGCATATTATGTTGTTGAGAAGGAAACACAGCGTCTTCTCTGTAAACGCTGTTTTGATTCAGGTCCAACTTGAAATCGACGGGAACGAAAGGAAACAGGTTGCCGGCAGAGTTGTCGTTGGCCCGAACTCGAACCGAGACCTGCTCCAGACCTTGCTGCTGCACGCGCTGCTGCTGAAACCCCTGAAATTGATGCTGCTGCTCAAAAAACTGCTGCGTGATCGGTATCCGAATTAAATTTTGAAATGCCCCCGGCTGCTGTTGTTGCTGATGATACTGCTTCTGATAATACTGGTTAGGGTTTTGTTGTTGGCCGTTACTACCGCTCTGGTTTATATTCATCTCATGAGGGATCGAGAAGACGGTGGAGCAACGCTCGTCCACCGCCAGATGCTGCACCTCCGCCGCCCTAAAATCCGATTCCATACCTTCCCAGTTCCTCCAACTCACACCGAGCAGCCGCCGCCCAAGCCTTCACTTCCCTCACGTTTCAGAGGGTCTCTCTTCATATTCTCTCTCTCTCTCTCTCTCCTCGTTGTCTCCCTCTCTTTCTCTCTCTGTCAATTCTCTGGATTCATGACGGATGCGGAGGTAGGGACAGGACTCAGGAGACAGACGTGAGGACGAACTTAATTGAGGTGACGTCGCGTCTGGAGTCTGAGTAGTACCAGACTTTCTGTTGCATCATAGAAGACACGTGGGGCAAGGCTGCAGCAGAGTACGATATCAATCAATTTTTTTGGGCCCACCTACGAATCAACGATTTCAGCCTTTTGATGATGTCAGGTCAATTATTTTAGCATTTTGGCTGTATGCCTGGACTGTACCAAAGTCCAATGATCAACGGTCAAAGGAATACCATCAGAAAACATATTTAATTGACCGGCGTTAAATCCCTCAAATGAAAGCCATCCACATTGATTTAAATTTGTCCACTCGTAAGGACTTGCAATGGGTTGGATCCGGAATGAAATCGTCTGCAATGTTCCTTGAAATGTTTCCAGATGTGGCCGTGAGATGCAGTCATGTGGACTATCTTACGATCAATGTTTTTTCATATGGTATTGAGTGGGCCCCACATGAAAAATCAGTGACCATGAGATGTTTTACATGGCAGCATCATATGGGACATGACAGACGATTTGAACTCGTGGGATCCGATCTGCGCAATCCGATATTTTTTAACTTTTTAAAATTCTTCGAAATAGCGGTCTGTTATCCATTTGCTTGCGGCGGCCCATCTTAAAGTTTTAACCCGAAACTTTAAAAGAATCGGCTAAAATTATCCTAAAAACTTTTAAACCAATTACAAATTTAAACCGGTTTAAACCCGTAAAACACCCTAATTAAAAGAGAGCTTGGCACCGGCACGTTTTGCCCGTGCCTGACAGGTCATGGGTTGGGCATGGCATGGACCTAGTTGGCGGGCTGTGCGGTGCTATGCTCATTTTCCAAAAAACCCGGCACGGCCCAGCCTACGGCATGATTAAGGATGGGCCAAGCCGGGCTGTGCATGTAGGCTAACATGTCGCCCGTTGGCCATGTGATAAATTAAAAAATTCATTTCACCTGCGGACTAACGGGCCGTTGCGCGCAGTTTAATGAGCTTGTCGTTGGGCAAGCCCGCGGGCTGGCAAACGTGCCTTGCTGGCCCAAGGCCCAGTAAGGTTCCGATTAGCATCCCTAACAAATTAACGTGTTAGCTATTCAAACGCCATGACGCTGACTCTAGGCTGTCAAGGGAGAAAGCTACTGACATTTCTCTTCTCTTCCTTATCTGAAAGCTCTCACTTGGAGAGCAAGGCAATGGAAATTAGCTTTCAATAAAGGACAAAACAGGAAAATTGACCATAACGCCAAATTTTTTATGTTTGGTAATGACCATAACGCCACTTGTGTCTTGATCCTCAAGGATCAAACAAGTGATCATGTCCACAAAATTAACGGTCCGAGTCAACGAGTCACTGAGCAACGAGGCCCACCTACATAAAAAAGTCTAGTATCTTGAGAATCGCAGGCAAGAGTAAGAGATTTTTGATCCTATAAATACCCGTCTTTCTTCCCTTGAACCACCCCAGAGGGCTCACACTTCAGTTCTACACAAAATGGGAGAGTTTACCTGCAAGATTCTCATAATCTCTTTTGTTTTACTCATTCTTTGTTCTGTTCTGAGAGTTCTTTACTGGATTTGGTGGTTACCAAAGAGCCTAGAGAAACAGCTCAAGCAGCAAGGAATCAATGGCAATCCTTACAAGCTTCTGTATGGGGACATGAAAGAATATGTGAGATTAACAAAGGAAGCTTGGTCCAAACCCATGAACTTAAACCATCAGATTACGCCACGTGTATCCCCATTTTACCATCAGATGGTGCAAAATTATGGTAAGCAAGCCCTTTTTTCCTCCATTGAATTGGTTCTGTTTCTCTTCTGCATATTCTGCAAGTCTTATAGGGTACTGAAAATGGAAGTCTATAAACACAGGGAAGATATCTCTTACTTGGACAGAAACGAAGCCCAGGTTGATCATCATGGATCCGGAGATCATCAAGTTTGTACTAAAGGACAAGTATGGTCACTTCAGAAAGCCTCCACTCAACCCTCTTATTGATCTCCTCACACTGGGAGTCAATACTTTGGAGGGAGAGAAATGGGTCAAACGCCGAAGACTGATTTCTCCAGCTTTCCACCATGACAAATTAAAGGTTTCTACTAAATGAAAAAACTTTCCCTTTGTTAAGTCTTACGCTTATTGCAGCATTGTTCAACATGTGTACTACTAATGGTGTACTGTTAAAAGGGGATGTTTCCTGCATTTTCGACTTGTGTCTGCAATCTAATTGAGAGATGGAAGAGATTGGTCAGTGTTCAAGGAACCTGTGAATTGGATGTCTCCGCTGAATTCCAGAATCTTACCGGGGATGTCATCGCTCGAGCGGCCTTTGGAAGCAGCTACACAGAAGGCAATAGGATATTTGAATTGCAGAAAGAGCAAATTGTACTAGTGATTGAAGCTTCCAGATCTATTTACATACCAGGCTTCAGGAAAAATCCCATTTTTAATACTGATTCCGATAGATTTTTGAATTATTGATGATCACAATTGCTTTGAACAGAGTCAAATCCTTCACTCCCACAAAAGAAACAAAAGGGGGTTGTTATAGATTTTGATGCAGAACTTTATTTTGATACAGATTCGTTCCTACAAAGAAGAACAGGAGGAGATATAAATTGGACAACGAGATCAAAGCAATTCTACGGAATATGATCGACGAGAGAGAGCTGGCAATGAAGACTGAAGAATCAGGTGGTGTTGGTGATCTGCTAGGCTTGCTGTTGCAATGTAAAATCCAGAGTAATAACGAGATGACAATAGAAGACGTGATAGAGGAATGCAAGCTGTTCTACTTTGCAGGCCAAGAGACAACCTCGAACTGGCTCACATGGACAATGATTGTGTTATCCATGCACCCCATCTGGCAAGAAAAGGCAAGAGAAGAGGTTCTACAAATCTGTGGTAAAAGGACCCCAGATCTTAAATCTATAAACCACCTCAAGATTGTAAGTATACCTTCACTTCATCAGCTTGAACCACTATTTGACATTTTTTTTTTGCCGAAATTTTGATTTCATTAGATCAGCGACACGAAATGTCCGGGGAAAAACAAGATTTTCCCCAGTTTCCATGATTTCGGTAAAATTTCGTGAAATGTCGCCGAAATTTTCCCAGATTTCCCTATATTTTCTTATATATATGCATTTATTATGGATATACTAAACGAAAAAATATATAAGAAAAAGTGAAAAACACATACTGAATTTGTCAAAATTTCGCTGGATCTCCCTCAACGAAATTTCAACAAAATACAAAATTTCCATCCTTGGCTTTAACTAAAAGAGAGACAGAAATGAAGGAATTTTGGCATATTTGCAGGTATCTATGGTTCTACAAGAAGTTATGAGGTTATATACACCTGTAACTGCTCTGTTTCGACATACCCACGAGAGAACAAAGATAGGAGAGATGTCTATCCCAGCTGGGGTGGACCTTCTATTTCCGGTACTCCTTCTCCATCACGATCCTGAATATTGGGGTGACGACGCAGGGGAGTTCAATCCGGAGAGATTCTCGGGGGCAGTTTCAAATTCAAACGCAACAGACGAGAAAATGGCATTCTATCCATTTGGATGGGGCCCAAGGTTTTGCTTGGGCCGAAGCTTTGCCATGATCGAGGCGAAGATGGCACTGGCTATGATTCTTCAGCACTTCACGTTTAGCTCTCGCCCTCTTATACTCATGCTCCTTACACTGTAATTACCCTTCAGCCACAGCATGGAGCTCCAATTATAATACACCAACTATAAGTTGGTGTGTGAAGATCAACAGCCTCTTTTTTAGTGGTACCTTCTTATTTTATGCTCATGATAAATGGTGTATTAATATTAAATAAATAAATGGTGGCTGTTCCTTGGTTAGAAATTACAATATAGAATAATGGTAGAGTTGTACTCTAGGGCAGGGTTCATTTCCAATATTCACCATTGTAGAAAGAAGGAATAGCAATTTATGATCTGCTAGCTTTGCCTGCTATGTTTGTAGTGTATCAAAAGCCCATATAGGTACCGTTTGGTAACGCTTTTTTACAAGTGCCTTTTTTTGTTTTTGAAAGTAAAAAATTGCTTTTGAAAGCAAAAGTGCCGTTTGTTTATGCACACATGAAGCAATTTATAAGAAGCAAAAAAGCAATTTCATTGCTTTTCAAGAAAAGCATAGAAATGTTGCTTCTCACTATAATCATAAATTTACTTTTTTGCTTCTAAAACCCTCAACAAAAAACTAGACCTGGCAAAAATTGACCCAACCCGCCCGAATCCAACCTAAATATATGAGTTCGAGTTGACCCGTATAATAGTTGGGTCGCTTTCAAGTTGGAGATTTAGTAAATTCCCGTTCATATTTGGGTCAATTCGGATCTAACCTGATAATGAGCTATTTAACTTGATAATGAGCGTAGATAAAAAGTAATTTAGAAAATTAGTTGATTTAACCAGATAATAACCCGTTTAACCCTAAATTGTATTACTAATTTACGTTATTTTTTTATTGGTGTATTTTTTATAATTAAAAAATACAAAATATTAATCTGGTTGGCGAGTTGGGTTTGGGGTTTCCCGAACCGACCTGATTATTGCTCAATTTGATTATGACTCGCTCGAACTTGACCCATTGCGAGGTCTACAAAAACATTGTTGTTAGAATATACATCAAGTATATTTTTAAGTTGAATGCATCAACTGTTTACAGTAATTGTATATGATAGCATAAAAGCAATTATATGCTATTGCAGTCACCAAACATGTTTTTTTGCTTCTTAGCAGCAAAGCAAAAGTTTACCAAATAATTTTACTTCAAGAAAAGATCTTCTGAAAAGCAGAAAATTATTTTTTTGCTTTCTTGCTTTTGAAAGCAAGAAAGCAAAAGCGTTACCAAATGGACCCATAATCTGAAACAAAAGCTCTGCAACATTCTTTTGATTAGCTCATAATGATTAAAAAGTTCATTAGGATGTATGAGACCTATTAATTATGAAAAATTTTAATTATCATGGGTCAACCAAAAGCCTGTTGCAAGGTGCTATTGTAGGCTTGGGTTACATGCATACGATATTCATTCATAGAGCACATTGCAGATTTCTTTTTCTCATGAGAACTAACTTTCAAGACATTGAAAGGGATGGAAATCGTCTGCACTCAATTTCTTGCACGACCCATGCACGGGCCTTGCATTTAGTGCATTCATTTTAAAAAATCAATCTCTAATCTTTAATTTCAAGCATTAGTATGCTTACCATCGTCATCATTTTTATATCATACTGACAATTATAATCATAATAATAATAACATGTAATAGTTACACTTGTTATTTGTTAATATATCAGGGCCCTCCAATAGTTGCTGTTTTTGGTTTTGTCACATCCACCAAAATTTAAAAAAAAATATTAATCAGCATAAATGGCAGCAATAATAATGTAAATGTGATGGATCTTCCCATTGGATGTTCCTGATTGATGGAATGGAGATCCACAAGCATCCAAAGCCAGGCGCAGGATGTTAAATCAAAACTCAAGAGTCAACTTAAATGAGCCAAATGTTATGACCATGATAAGCTGTCATCAGGGTCTACATGGCCCCCCTAAAATACAAGGCACAAGACATTTTCATTTCATTAATTATTCTTTTTGAAATTAAGCTTAACAGTAGTAAAGTATTAAGGCATGAGCTACAGCAGACGAAAGAAGAGAGAAGAGCCTACATTTCAAGAAATCCATGCTGACCCTCCTCATCTAGGAACTCTCTCACAAATTCCAAATCCAGAGGCGAATCACAGAAGCAATCTAAGAAATCCATATTAAAGCTCATGTTTGAATCCTTAGCTAAGTACCCTTCAGAGCTACCGGCCTCTGCGGTGCTTACATTGCTCTTGAGCACTTCTTTAGTTTTCTGGGGCTTGGACCCTTTTGTTGTTGAACCTCCCCGTTGTTTCTCCCTTTGTATGATTTTCCTGCTCAAATGAGAATTCCAGTAGTTCTTAATCTCATTATCAGTTCGACCCGGCAATCTTCCAGCAATCAAAGACCACCTAAAAGAAACACGGATTCGGGCTGATCAGATTATCAAAACCCAATAACAAATTACAGTTAGAATTATAGTTGTAGTTAGTAAACCTGTTTCCCAATAATCTATGCAGCCTGAGTATCAAGTCCTCTTCTTGGTCCGAAATGTTCCCTCTCTTGATATCAGGTCTTAGATAATTCATCCACCTCAACCTGCAGCTCTTCCCGCATCGATTAAGACCTGAAATATATAATACAAGCATCATCAAGCTTTAATTGAGATCATAAAAAATCTGCCAAGGGAGTGGATTTAATGTTTTTAAAAGAAAAGAGAAATGACGAAGACCTGCTTTGGCTGCAACAAACTTCCACTTCTTCGGACCATGGATTTCAACTACTTGAGCAAGTTTTCGATCTTCTTCGGTTGTCCATGCTCCTCTTATCACTTCCCTCTTAATTTGCTTGGTCGACATGGCAGCAAGACCTCTAGGTTCAGGACAAACACACAGAGACAGGGACTCAGGGGGATTGGGGGTGGCAAGCAACGGGAGAGTTTGCTTGTCGCAGACACGCTGCAACCGCCATTTAATGATGAGAGAGAACATTCGAAAGTTTGGCAAAATTAGTTTTCGGTCACACTTTTATCAGATAAATTAAGACTAACTCGCGGTTTCTAACATAAATAAAAAATAGTCATACTTGAGTTAAATATTTAAAACTTAGTGATTGATAACTATTACATAGTTTAATCTCTAATCAAATTGGAGAAAGTTTCATCTCGTGCCAAGTGGTACCGACGAGAAATATGTGGATGGATGTCCCTTTTCAATAGGGGGACCCACATCCCAAAATATATCCCAACCAATGATCTCACAAGTATTGGATTTTGGTTAAGTGAAGAATTAATGCTCACATTGAATTGCATCATCTATAGATATGGAATACATATACCATATCTATAGTATATGGATTTTGATGATGTGGTGTATGTATTATAATGAATAAATTTAATTTGGCTTTTAAATATTTCATAAAAGTATGATTAATTTTTAATTAATTTAGAAAGCCTCACTTTTCCTAATTTATTTGACAAACTAGACTAAAATTTAATTTTTCCTCCACCGGATGATTGAAGAATGAGCAGCTAAAAGTTAGTCGGTACGGCCACAGAGTCAGAGATGGCAAAAATGAAAGCTTTAAAAAACTAATAATTGCTCGGATCTTACCAACCAAAAGAGCAAAATATTACTATTCAGAGCGTAAAAAAATGCAGTGGTCCTCCAGTTGTCAATGGCATCATTTGTCCCCAGGCACCTCACGTATCCATCTATTGAACCATCTTTGGGCCCCCAAAAGGGATCCAATCAGTTAGGGTGGGGCCCCCGTGTTGGTCCAGTACTTTTAAATACGGACCAATCACGAGATGGGTCTTTGTCTTCCAGCTTGGTTATATCATGTGTGGTCAGTTTCCATCACCCGTTTAAGTCAAAAAATTTTAGTTTAGACGATGAGCCTTGTGCATGTGAGACCAAAACTCACTGATGCGACACGTCGTCTTTAATTCCAGTCGGGTTAATAAGAACAATGGATTAGCAGGGCAAGGACAAGGGCGGATCTATTACAAATCAAGCTAAGAGTGTCTTGATTAGGATCGAAGAAACCAAGCACAAGAAAAAGGTTAAAGTGATGCCATGAGCCATTCTATTGACTAGTTAGATTTCTTGGTTCATATATGTGGCCCTTCACGTGTACTTGGTGATGAATATGTTACAGGACGACCCAGACGTTGGTTTTGTTTTAAAACTAATTTTTCAAAACCCAGACCAAGAATTGAACTATCAATTTGGTAACAGGGCAGGTTAGGTTAACCTGGATGTATCAAAAATGAAAGAATATGAATTTGATAAATGAAATATATAAATTAATAATACATGTATTCATCAGACATATTTTATATGTAATATCTATGAAAAATAATATTCTAACAAATTAAGGTCAGGTTCGTAGCGGATTCAACTGAACCATAATCCCAATTTATGCACCACCAAACCCTAACCATTAAGGGCAAGATAGAGTGGGTTATCCATTTAACTTGCAATATTAATGTCATCCCTAGTAATTATATCATGAATCTATCTAGCTAGAAATAGAGCTTATGGGATCTTTTTTTTTTTTTTAAAGAATAGGACAAATGATTAAACGAACTAGAAATAGAATCTTCCAACTCTATGGATGAATTTATGGAATTGAAATCGTCTGATAAGTTTTGGTGAATTGGGGTCTGCTTTGGCCATGAGATACTGCTATGTGAAACATCTTACAGTCAGTGTTTTTAAATTATTTTAGATGTTGTACGTAAGACCCATACGAAAAAGCGTTGATCGTGAGATTCTCTATATGGCAACATCTCATGGCCAAAGCCGGTGCCCATTCACCAAACCATAGCAAAAGATTACATCCCGAATTGATGCACGTTTCACATCCACTGGAATTACTCTTTGCAGTTTTGACAGCTTTTCAACTGGGAATTGGATGTAACCAGGTTTACGTTGAAACTTCGGCATAAAGAGAACGTGTCTAGGCATCAAAATGGAGACAAAGCAAAAAAGCCTTCAAAAGACGAGCAAAACCGGGTTGTTGCTTAAGCGCTGGGAGGAAAGCAAATTAATTTCAGCACCAAGCTTTGAACAGACCACGTAATAAGCAGTTGTTGAACCTAAAAGCAGCTGATAAATTTTAACTTTGATAATATAAGGTTAATATTCCACAGAAATTGAAATTCTCTTGGAAAAAGGGGAAAAGAACCCAGTGTCCCTGATCAATATTCATGCCAGTATAAAGGGAATTACGAGTTTTGAGGTCTTTAGCGTTAGCCCTTAAGACTTCGGCGAGGCCTAAAGCCACCAACTAGAGCCTATGGACCGATCTTGGGCTCAAATATTGCGACGAACGGGCTGAGCTGGAACCCCCAAACTCAATAATCCGCTGTTGGAGCACCGGTGCAAGTGGGCAGGAGATGAAGCACCGTGTTGGGGATGTTAGGCCAAAAGCCCAGCATCCTGTATATGATTATAAGGAAATAAAGTTGTGCTTCAACAAAAGGGTAAACGCTTGATATTCCTGAGAAGCCATGCTATTATTGGCAAGCGTTGACGTATGGTTGGGCCAGGTGTTGGCTTACGATTTTTGGTGCTGCATGGGGATTATTGGGTATTGGACCAAAGCCTAACATTCTTTTAATGGTATAAGGAAATAAAGTTGCGCTTTAATCAATAACATTTAATGGTAAGCACTTGATCCTACTAGCCGACAGTAATTTTAGAGTACTACAAGTAAGCCTTCGGAACCATCCTGATAGAAATTTGTACTTTAAGCAAATATACTAATTTAGAGTTGATTCTAGTTGTAATGGGTTAAGTGCTACAAATAAGAAGCTCTAATCCATCTATATGATTATCTGGTTAATTAAGAACTAAATCAGAAGCTTTCTTATCATTTTTGTTTTATTACTGGTTAGCAAAAGCAATGAAATAGATTAGAAACATGAGATATGCTGATAAACAATTTATCGACCTTCGATCTGGGAGTTATCAAGCTGAAACCTACCAGTATATTAATATTACAAAAATTTGATTAAGGTTTGTTGGTCTGTTATTCAAATCTACCGACTGCAATGGGTAAATATTCTGCTATGAGAACTCTAAAGAAATAGGCGGAAGATATTCCTATTACGGCATCTAGCTTCGAAATAGGCGTGTTCCATGATAATGTCACCAATCGGTTGACGAAGTAAAGAGAAATAGACCCACTGCATGCCGTAAATAAAGAGAAGGGAGTGTGCTGAACTGACCTCTGCTCCTATCTAGTTCTTCCATACCTACACTCATGCACGTGAGCGCGCACACGCACACACAAAGAGAAGAAGGTCGCCTCTAATTCAACATTACGTGTCTCTGAATTCGTGGCTAACTGGCTGGCTTGTAAGTCTTTTTTTTCTTCCTTTTTTTAATAGATGAAAAGGTATTGAGGAACATATGATTTTTTATAGAATCTAATGAAGAGACAAGATTTGTATCACTGACCCCATTTTAATAAGAATTGATTTATGATAAAGATGATGAAATAAAAAGATAGGAAAGAGCTGTTTTCCCTTCTGGGCATGACCATATATATAGTGGTTTCCTCTCTGTTGCGAAATGATCAAATTGTGCCATAGCTATCAATCATTCCCTAGTTTGGCCTGCATATCCCCAATGCAACTACTCTCCCTAAAAAGTAGAGTTGTAAATTTAATCTGGACAACTCGAAGCCAGTGGCGGAACCAGGACTCCAAATCTGAGGGGGCAAAAAAAATTTTCAATTAACACTTCTCATGAAATATAGAAATTTCAATGAGTTGAGAGGGGGGGGTGGGACCAGAAATTTTAGAAGGGGCAAAACATAAATTTTAATTAAAACATATAAAAAAATATTTTTTTAATTAAAAAATTAAAGCTAGGGGGGGCAACCCTAGCTTCAATGTGGTTTCGCCACTGCCTGAAGCCCACCAACCCAACCCCAATAAGAGTCCGAAATAAGCATTGAGTTTGGATTTGGGTTTGTGCTGAGCTTCATTTCTAGCTTGAAGTTGAGTTTAGGTTGGACTAGCCATACAACCCGAAAAGCTCGAAGTTGAATTGAAATGTATATATTTTCATACATATATTTAAGTGAGTATTTATTATGTATATGAATTATTATTTTCTTTTCTTTGACATTGCCTTTGTAGTTATATAACCAACTATAAAGCGTAAAATTAATAACATGTGATAACAGAATTTATGAATTAATTTAGTCTCCAATAAAGAATTTTATGCACATAAACACATATACTTACCTACCATGAATATGATATTTGAGTGCACATGGTCGACAAAAAAAGATTGTGCAACCATAAATATAGAGAGCATGTGATTGGTTCATTATACGAAAAATAATTTTAAAAAAAAATTAAATTAATTGTGTTTTTTTTCCCAACATTTAAGAGGCTGTTGTATGTTAATAAATGATTTCAATTAATAAGTGATGTTCTAACATTTCCATTCATATAAAAAAACAAAAGAAATATTCAAAGATTTACATTTTGTTTGAGCTAACCCAAACCTAGTCCGAACTTAAATGATAAATGATAATATTTGGGTTTAATTTAATAAATTTAGATTAGGGCACGCTGATGAAGAGTTTGGATTAGGGAATTTTTGACTGAGTTGAACTCAACTTAACATAACCCGACCCAACCCGCCGTACTTTGAGCTGACATCTACAATCGGTGTGCATATTAGCTATGTGCCCATCAACCAGCAAATGTACCAAAAATACTCTACGGGAGGCATACCCAGTGTGAACACCACGCTGCCCACGCGTCAAAAGAGGGAGACAAACCAGCGTCATACGGATATTAATTAATATTAATTATACATATAAACGAACGAACGGAAAGATGTGTGTTGGAAGCCGTGCCATGAGCAATCAGTCTGGTCTGGTCGTCTGCGTTCTGCCGCTGCTGCTCTTCTGCTCAGTATTACGCAGAAACAAAGCGGGACTGAAACGGCTACCGGCTGCATCCGTAGCATTTTATTAAAATAATAATACAAATAACGAGAAAATCACGACAAATTACCTTATTAGAAGTTGAATCGTGAAGACCCCTTCACCAAGGCTTCGGATCTGATGGGTCGTGTGACATATATTCTTGTATCTATTGATTGATAAGGAAGATCGTCAAGGCAGCGTTTTACTGAAATCGATCAGCTAACAGACATGCTAAGCAGTTTTGTAGGTCATTTGAGTGACCTGTCGCAGGAAATTGACCTCGCGCGTCTGGTTATGCTGTAAGGAATCAAACTGCTGCATTGACATGGATTCAAGAATTCTCTTCAAAATGGTAAATAGGAAAGAGCTGGACCTTCTCTCGTTACCACTGCTACTGCCACGAAGGTTGCTGCAATAAAACAAACAAGTGAGAGTAAAGGAAAGAGGGAACGAAGAACGAGGCCGTGACAGGGAGAAAGTTGAGAAAAATTGAAAAGGAATAAACATTTTTTCCTAGAAAAAATCAATGTTTTACGATGACGGGTGTTCATCTTCACTTTTCGGGTTTTGTTCTCGACTTAGTAGGCACAAGGGAAGACAAGATCATCGGCGCCGCGTTGAAGTTTGAGCTCAAAAAACCAAAACACAAGTAAAGAGGGAGAGAGAGAGACAGTGATTTGAGTTGAAGTGATTCTTTCGAGAGACCGGGATACAAGATAAGATGAGCAATTGGTTGGGTTTCTCTCTAAGTCCCCACCTGAGAATCGATGAAGGTTTTGGTGGGGAAGACGATGGAGCCTCCTTCTCTTCTCACATGTCGGTCATGCCCTTGCGTTCTGATGGCTCTCTTTGCGTCGTCGATCCTTTCAGGCGCTCTAATGGAGGTGGTATGCATGTCTTCGCATAAACATTCATCTCTTCCTACTTAATCTTCTTCTTCTTGTTCACTATTTTAGGATGTTTAGCTAAGCCAGTTATTTCGTGATGAGCTTATTTTCAGATTGGAGATATGATCACAACTTGGCTACCGCAGCTAATCCAGAGAGGGAAGGGCCAAAACTGGAAGATTTCTTGGGGGGTTACTCAAGCTACCAAAGCCAGCAACAGACTTTCCATCAAAGAGACCATAAGAACACAAATGATATTTGTAGAATCAATGTCAACATGCCTCCAAGCTTCAACAATACCGGAGACACAGAACCAGAAGAAAATCTCACGAACCCATCTCCCTTGAACCAAACTTTCCATTACACCGAAAATCTACAAACCATTATTCCCACAAATCAACCTCACAGCTCTAGCTCCAACCCTAACAACGGTAAATGCCATGCTCCCCTGGAGTGTGCAACGTCAATTTCCGGATTCAAGACGTGGTTGCGTCAAACACCGTTTTCAGGTGAGAAATCTCCAGCTGAAGCAAACTACGGTAGCATTCGGCCTCTCTCACTGACTGTGAGCCCTGGCTCGCAGTCTGGAGTCGCCGGAATATCGCCGGCCCCGGCCATAGAAATGCGAAAACGACCAGTTGGGAAAGGTAACAGGGAACCAGTTCCTCGCAAATCAATTGATACTTTCGGACAAAGAACCTCTCAATACCGTGGTGTTACGAGGTGGGTTGATTATGATCGGCATTTGTCTGTTTGCTTGACATATTTTGAGCAGGATCTTTGTTGAATGTATTGTTTTCTTATCCTTCGTGTTTGGTTATTTCAAAATAACAGGCATCGATGGACCGGAAGATACGAGGCTCATCTGTGGGATAACAGTTGCAGAAAGGAAGGACAAACGAGAAAAGGAAGGCAAGGTTAGAGTAAAACCTGTCAACTTAAGATTCTGTATTTGTTTTCTCTTTTTTTGTTATTTTCCTCTTTATATCAAATCGGCATAGTATGCCTTTTGTTTTCTTGAAAGAATATACTAACGGCCATTATTCGTGGGCTTCCTTCCTTGTTTGGGTGTTACACTCGCCGTTTCTACGCTTGAGCAGTTTATCTTGGTGAGCAGAACTTCCATTTCCAAGCTTCTCTCTCTCAAACGTTTGTTATCTGGGGTGCCTTGTTTGTTGATTGTTATTTCTTTCAGGTGGATATGACAAGGAAGAGAAGGCTGCTAGGGCTTATGATTTAGCCGCACTGAAGTACTGGGGTCCGACGACCCATATAAATTTCCCGGTATGTTTTTGGTGTTTGGTTTCTTCGTTTCTGCGGGGATGGGAACTCAGATAATATCATATGGTTTCACTGTTTCAAATATACTTAGTAAGCGGTTGTTCTGTTTCTATCCCTTTGTTTCCTTTCACTTCAGCTGAGCACTTATGAGGCGGAGCTTGAAGAGATGAAGAACATGACCAGGCAGGAATTTGTGGCCAACTTAAGAAGGTGTCTTTCTATCCCTGAAACAGGAATCCTTTTTGGAGTCTCATAAACGCACAGTTTTTTTATGTTAGCTTCTGTTGCCTTCTATGACCGAAGCCCGTCAAGAAAATCTCTACTGGATGGGAACAATTAAATTATTGGTGTCATGATATCTATCTATTGTCAAGAATGTCTACTTGAAAGGTTTTTCCCTTTTATTTGATTTCTCTGCTTCTTGTTCTGTGGCTGGTTTCACAGGAAAAGCAGTGGTTTCTCAAGAGGGGCGTCGATGTACAGAGGAGTGACAAGGTGGTGTGGCGGGAAAGAACCTCCATTATTAAAGTCTCCATAATTTACTGCATTTGCAGCTTTTCATAATCGTCTACAATAATGGACCAACAATATGAGATATGTTGTCATAGAAATAGTATACGTCTTTGGTATATTATTTAAGACACTCATAAATATATCAATCTCCCTTGCTTCTCTTCTCTTTGATTCAGTTTATCTTTATCACCCCTTGACAGACACCATCAACATGGAAGGTGGCAAGCTCGAATAGGAAGGGTTGCTGGGAACAAGGACTTGTACCTTGGAACATTCAGTAAGTCTCAGCTCTTCCACCTAGACTCTCTTCTCAAAGGGGTCTTTCAACCTTTTTGTTGAACTTCTGTAATTTCTTCTTTAGGCACTCAAGAGGAAGCAGCTGAAGCTTACGATATTGCAGCAATCAAGTTTCGAGGAATAAGCGCTGTGACCAACTTCGATATCAGTAAGTATGACGTGAAGCGAATTTGCTCGAGCTCAACCCTCATCGCGAGCGACCTTGCTAAGCGTTCCCCGAAAGACTTTGGTCCAATAGCACAGGAAGATTACAATTCTTGTGTATCATCGGCGTCTTCTCAACAACCCCCTCTTGCGGCCATAAGAAATGGCGAGCCTTCTGATGAATTGGCGGAGATGATGTGGACTAACAACAACGAGGAATCACAACAAGAACAGAATTCCGTGGCTAATGGTAGAGTTGCATTGGTACTTCCCATGAGAGACTCGAAACCGTCAAGCCCACAGAGTCCAAAGCATTCAATTGCATCTCAGAACGAGTATGGAGCAAGTGGGGTTGAATACTGCCACTCCTATTTTTCATTGCATGCTCCCAAATACGAGGATTGTAACAACAATACCAGCAACGAAGACAGTGGTGGTGGTCCTAATACTAGTAACGGTGGGTGCTTCAACTGGATGGAGACTCATGATCGCCCGGTGACCCTTTCATCTGTTCATCAGCTTCCGGTGTTTGCGTTGTGGAATGAGTAAAAACACAGAGAGAAAGAAAGAGTTACAGACTAACAGAGAGGACTTAACAGAAGAAAATAAATTAGGTTTATTTTGTGTAGATGGCTCTAACGTTATTTATTTCTGCAAGTATTAATTTGGGTTGACGAAAGATGTTGTCGCTTTTCTTGACTCTAAAACACGCCATTATCTTCAAACCCAAGGAAAGTGGTAAGGTAGATTCTGCCAAAAAAAGAAAAAGAAAAAGTGGTAAGGTAGAAAATTCTTTCGCACCTCCCGGTCGTTATTCTTAGCTTCGCTCATGCAAGAAATGGACTTTGCTAACATGCGCCCATCAAGACGACCTGGGCCGCGTTAAAAGTCAAAGAATTGGGCAACCTTGGGCGCAGGCCTTAACTAAGCCTTAAATTGCGTGCCCGTGCCTTTCGTTTTGTCTGCATTGTTAATTACTGTCACAGCTGTTTTGATTATTTATTTTATTTGCGTTCCGGTAAGTTTCCCGCTGTCTCGTGAAAACAGTGAACAATGAAGTTGTACGGAAAGATTGAAAATAGGAGAGAAACCTTAATTAATCTTTGATATTTGTTTATCCCCTTAATCACTGCCTTGATGACAAGATCATCGATCACCCCAGAGACCAGAAAAATCCGTTGGGTCAATTAGATTCGTTCTTCAAATACTGCCAGTACGGATTGATTTTGTTGGCACAGGAAAAATTTAGAGATAGATTCGGGCTGACATCCCATTTAAAGTAGAGGGAACACCTGGCAGACGCTAGGTCCAGACAAAATCTACAGGACAAGATACTTCATGCAGCGACATTTCTCTATCAATACCTCCCTATCCTCTCCTTTCTAGCTAGGGCTCAGCCACGCAGTTGTACAGATTACATAGGGATTCGGTCTTTGTTTCCATCCCTTCACTACGCATGCATAGGAGGCCGCTTCCGGGCGGCTGCTGAGATATCCTATCGTACCCTTCCCTGCGGACGCATGGGCCGCTGCTTTTGACTTTACTACACCCTCCAAGTGTCATGGTTTCAGAAAGGAAAGAAACGAGTGAGGGGGGTACCATGGATGTTTGCACAGAATTCTTGTTTTGGGCCTTAATTTGGTGGATACCGGTAGGCAACGGGCCTGTTCAAGCATATTTTGGCGAACCTTAATATAAAATAATAACCCGCTTCCCAGGTTGGTAACAGGGAGTTGACTAGTTTTTATTATACAATATAAAATAATAAATTTATAATATATTTTTTTTCTACTAAAAAATAATATAATATTATTGCTCCGAAATTGGGCCGGTGTGGACACGTGTCGATGGTGATGATGTGTCTCTACGCGGGCGTGCCAGTATCGTTCGATACAAATGATTTCGGGTTGAACCCTGACCCCGGACACCTGTTCCGAATCTGAACCGGGATCGGTTCAGTCGTACTGTAAGTCACCTGTAATAAAACGGGTCAGACGATGATATGAAGACTAGGGGTCCGGTCTTCGTTTGGGTTTTTGTAAGTGTTTGAAAGCGAAAGCAACTAATGGCACACAAATCCTTTATTATAAAATCGGCCGACGAGCCGAAAGCGACAACAAATATTCCTCAAAAGGGAAACAAGAAGTACAAAAGAAACCGACTGGGTTTGCAGGACCGACCTGTCCTGGTCTTATAGCAGTAATCGGGTATAAGCGCAGGAGGAAGGGGACAGCTGCTAGCAAAGTCAATTCGGGGGATTCACCTTGGATTGCTGTTTACCCGAAAATACACAAGTCACCTGGCGTGATCAGAGCGAGTCTTGGGACCGGCTGCTCGGGATTCTGTTAACACAGAACTGCGAGTCAGGGACGGCCTCAACTTACTCTCCGGTGGCAGGATTCTGGTGTTAATCGGAATAAAGAGGGGTCGAAGATGTCACTGCGACTAGAAGCAGTGAGAGAAGTCCTAGTTTATCCTTCTGTAGTAGAAGGGATAAAGGATCACGGATGATCAAAATAATATAATAACCGGTTGCGGTTGGATGGATTGTGTCCTTGAGTTCTTCGAAGTTATGCCTTTTATAGCCGATTCTTGACGGTTGCTCAACGTCCTACTCTTGCACGATCTTCATGGCGGTTGTTCGTCTTCAGTCTTCCATTCCAGAACGATAACCGCTCGGCCACGATCTTAAACTAGTTTATTCTTGAATGACCGATGACAAGATCTTCTGATATTCGTGGTTTTGTCGTATTGGTGTGACTCGAACTGTATTTTTGGTTCTGTGTTCATGCTGACGTGGCCTAACCAACTGTGCAAGGCCTACGTGCTTTGATGCCGTGGCCTAAATAGGCACCACGTGCCCTTTTCTTATTCGTTGGTCATATAGGGTGTAAACAAATATTTTATGAGAAATCTCTCTCGCATTTTCTTGAATTGATCCCTGACGCGACTGTGAGACGCTGCCGCATGGAACTCACATGACAAAACAATTACCATGAGACTTTCGTATGTCAGCATCTTATAATCGCATCAGGGACTAATTCTTCCCATAATACTAAAATCAGGTTTAAGGAAATGCATTCATCTAACCCAATGAATGCATTTCCTCTGCTCCCAAAATCTGGTGGTTCACCGGCTGGGATGAGGTGTGGGGTGTGGGCTCATTATTGAAACGTGCATCCATCCGCTCATTTCACCCTGCTTGTTTAAACGCCCTTGTAATAAGATGAGATAAAAGCTAGTTCTACTTTATTGAATGGCCTAGGTTAGGTTAAGGACCTTAAGGTTGGCTCATTCTTTTTCAGACCGTTCTGTTTTCTTTTCCAATGTTCAATGTCTTCTTTTTTTTCTCAAAAGAAGCTGGAATGGCTTCTTCGTAATTCTATATATGTCCAAGTGCATTAGTCTACCTTACAAGCAAAAATATTTGCAAGGTCAGAAAAGAAAGGCAGGGAAGAAGGTACTGTCTCTTCTTATCCAAAGAAGGAACTAAGAACTAAGAACTAAGAGGGATCCAATGGCGATCATCGCATCGTCATCGTCATCGCTCCAATTCTCAGCTCCAGTTTCTTCATCTCCGAACAAACAACTCCACCTTCACTACCAAAAGTCAAAGTCTCTCGTCCCCTTCTCAACCAGAGCCGTCGATCCCGAGACGAACGCCTCCGACACGTCCGAAACAGCAGAACCTGCTAAATCCGACAACACAGACAACTTCGAGAACCGACTCTCGCAGGTCCGACTCAGATACCGAAGCGGCCAAGGAAAGAAGGCGGAAGCGAGGAAAGGGAAAAAAGGGAAGAGAGGTTCTTCCTCTGGAGGCGGCGTGTTTCTGCCTCCGGTGGCCCTGAAAGAGCCGGTGTCTGAGGGTTTGAAGGTGGAGTTGGGATTCAGCCCTTACACGGAGCGGCTCAACGGTCGGCTGGCGGCTCTGGGGCTGGCGGCGCTGCTGCTGGTGGAGCTGGCCTCAGGTAAGAGCCTCATCAATTATCACCCGCCCGCCATTATATTCATTCAGATCTATTCCGTCGCAGCGATTTCCGCTATATTTGTCAAGTATCAGAAGGAGAAAATCAGTGTTTGGCCTCAATCAAATCAAAGATAAAAAAAAAAAAAAAAGGAAAAAAACGCCTTTTACAATTCTATGTTCGTTGTGTTTGTCATATATCCGATTTGTGGCCTAACAAGCCTTTTATCAAACGCTTTATCGTCTAACTAAAGTGAAGAAATTTTTACGAGACACTTTAGAAGAATAAATATTGAAGGCATTGCGTCCCTTTTGGGGAATCAACGCAGAACAACTTCTGCGCAAGTATATTGAAGAAATTGATTAAAATTGACTATTGGAATTGGAATACCGGTTAGAACGCGGATCCCCACATCTCCTTCCAAGCTATAGAATAATAAGCCCATGATTCTGGGCACAAGGAGTAAAAATTAATTTCTTGTGATATTTTTTAAAATAATTAAAATGCAGTTAGCACAAACCTTACATAATAATAAATTAAGTGTTTTTTGTGTGGAAAACTAACATGGTCGAGTCCGACCCATACGGTTCTTCTCGCACAAGAGAAGTCAAACCAATAGCAAAGCTACAATTAGGGTTGTGCTTTATTGCTTTTCGGCCCAACACGGCACCAATACGTTTAGCCCGTCCTTGGGGCTGTGGGTTGGGCACGGCACGGCCCAGCCCGTGGGATAATTAAGGCGTGCCATGCCTTTGCACACGGGTCCTTCACGGGCCTCATGATAAATTTATAAAAAATTCAAAAAAATAGAAAAAGAAAGGAAATAAATAAATAATATGAAAAATTCTCAATATATATTATTCAATATTCACACACATTTCTAGTAGGATACAATTTTCTCAAAAATTGAAAAAAAAAGGGTAAAAAAATCCACAAAAAGGTGCTGGGCCAGGCAAGCTGGCCCGATAAGTAACCCTAGCTACACTGAAAGGGTAGTCATGCACAATCTAGACAATAAAAATGGACTGCAATTGTGGGAAGCAGAAAGCCTTGATGTACGAGTTCTTCATGTGGGCTTTACTGCCCAAATGAGCTCCACCAATATAATGCCGTACTTCACATGGGAGGGGAGTCCTGCCCAACTGTAACGGCAGGATTAGCTGCTTCAAAGATTATCATTGAGAAACTCAAGTTCTAAGAAATCAAAGAAGGAAGAACTTCCACGACAAATCATGGGTATAATCTCGGATACTATTAGCACCTTTGTTGAGTTCAGAATAGTTCAAATTATGAACATACACAGAGATGCCAATAAGGTTGAAAATATGCATATAATCTTACCTTTTAACATCAGTAAGACGCCTGGTGTGGTTGAGGGCACTTTAAAGCTTCCCTTATAGCCTGTTGCCTGTGGGACTCCATGATGAGGATCTTTCATGCATCCGTACTGCATTTCTGCCGATCTTTATACTGCTATTCAATAATAGGGATGCAACTTGATTCGAACCAACTAACCTTATCCGACTTGGGGTAGATTTGGGTTGGGTTAGAAAGCCCACGGTTTGGTTTTGGTTCGAAAATCTGTAAATCGAATTTATTTTTTTCCCATTTTGGGTTGATGTTTAGGTAAACCCAACTGAACTAATCTAAACCAAAACCCAACCTAAAAATGTGCTTCACATAATCGAACCTGCCTGTATATCCATATATGTTCGGTTCGGTTTCCGGGTTAGAGTGAGCGGTTATCAATTCAGTTCGATTCCAATTTTGGTTAATCGTCCAAACCTTGGTTTGGTCTTGGATTGATGTAAACCCAGATCAAGCGGAACCGAGTTGCAACCCAAATTTACCATTCGGGTTAGGTTCTATTCTATGGCACCACACATCAGTAAGATTCATCAGCTGCTCTGACGGGCTGGAGGAGGTGCACCTAGTTCTAGCCAGCGTTCAGTGTCAGGCGCGCAACCACTGGTGCAGGCACTACTGCTCTCTACTGTTACTTTAATAAGTACTACACATACATATATGTTAAGGCACGAGCTGACTGTCATGCCTGTTCAGTGTCATATTTTATTTGAGAGCGTTTCATATGGGGTGGAGTCCAAGCATATTCTGGACTGGGATGAGCAGGTGCTAGCAAAGATTTACAACTAACAAGCAGAAAGCAAAAGGAATTTTTCATGGTGTCTTTGAGATTTACAAGCAGTGATTTGAACGCAGCCCAAGGACTTCTTGAAAGAAAAGGCCATTTGGGACACACGAATTCATTGCAGCTATTGGAGTTATTGCTTAGAGATGATTTACAAGCAATAAATTTATTAGGGTTTCCACCGCAAATTGCAGATACAGCCATGAAAATATAGAAAGAAAAGGCAAATGTACAGTCTTGTAGGTATAATTATAAAAAAGAAGTAAGAAGAAATCAAGGTTTCAAGTTTACTCTACTTATGCATGAGGATATTACCAAGGTTAGGAATCGGATCCAGTATTTCCATTACCATGGAACATGCCAAAAGTTTTCAAGATGCTGGACGTAAATGGAGGAAAAAAAAATTCCCTCTTCCAAAAGAGTTTCATGGGAGCCATTCAAATACGTTGATAGAGGAAGAAGGCATATAAAACCAATACACAGAATGATCTTCTTGAACACACACATCCAAATGCATCACCATTAGAACAGGGAAAAGAAAAGTAAGAGAGCAGTCGAAAAACCAACTGAATCCTCCTGTGCACACATATTCAAATACCCCTACAAAAGAAGGAAGAGGAAAGAACAATGAGGGAGCAATGAGTCTCGCTCGACAGTAATCTTGGAGCCATTGCTTAAGAAACCAAACCCAGAATGAAGGACTCAACAATCTGCATAAGAAGATGAAATCGAAGAGAAGTCAATAATCAATAATTAATGCACAGAGTGTAACTAAACCACCCCTGATGAAGAATCAGAAGAAAGGCGAAAATTACCTTTCTGGGTTCTTGAATGGCAGATTGGAATGGAGATTGAGAGCTGGGTTGTAGAAAAAGAAGCATTGCTTGATCGGTCCTCCTCAAGATCGAGCCAAGAATCTCTGTTCTTTGGCGGCCATTCATCGAAGAAGTGGCGGAGGTGTTTCTGAGGCTCCTCTTCTCTATCAACTTTTACAGGCCTATCGCATTTGAAATCGGTACCTAGAACAAAGCAATGCTGCTCTTGCTGCTTGGAGTTATCGGTGAAGCTTTGTAATTGCAACTGAGTGTACCCACTTTCCAGTGCGGAGCAGCTCCTCTGCTTCGACTGAACCAGAGAGGATCCCATTCTCAGAGGTGTCAGCCGCCATGGATCGTCGAGAGAAGCGTCGTGAATACTGCCAACAGTCCCAGAGGTATCAGAGATCAAAGCACGCTCATCGATCTCCTTGTTTAGTTCGTGAAAATACCTATTTCTTCTTCACATAAATAGATAACAATCACAACCACGAACCATCAACGCCAAGATAAAAAAGCAAGACATGATCAATGGTATTCTTTCAGACAAACCTGTAATCTTTGCTGGTGTGGGAGTAAGATCCAGTGTCCAAAAGCAAGTCTGTACTGTTGTTTTGAGGTGCCATACCAAGATAAGAATGTCTGGGAGAAGAAGAATGAGGAGAGAGGAAGGGATGAAGAGAGGTATTGTAATAAGGATATTGGGGATGATGTGTGTCAGCAGCCATAGAAGAAGAAAGTGATGACAGACAATAAGAGGGGGTGTTCTGGTCAGCGGTCATGAGGTTTCTGGAGAGTGATGAGATGGATGTTGAAGGGTTTGTTGTAATAACTTCCACAGGCTTTCTTGAACGGTTTCTGCCTCTGTGCATGTGCCTCTCGCAGTACTTTGAATCTGGAAACGCTTCTTTTGAGCACCTCCATTTTTTCCCATCTGTTCTTCTGCACCTTCCTGGCTCTGGGTCTGCTTTTCTGCCGAAACCCACCTGAAAACAACCCCATCCATCTGCAGCCATGGATTTACAGATCTTATACACTAAAAAAAAAAAAAGTAAAGAAGGAAAAAAAGATTGTTCTCGTTTGCTTACTGGGTTGCTGAGGGAAGGGCCTTGGTGCGAGTGAAGAGTCCAGGCTTTTTCTGATAGAGAAGATGAGATCAGAAGGGATGGGCATTCTCGAAACCATGTACTTGAATATCAGAGCTTGGTTTTCAAGCTCTTGCCACTGAGATGAGGTGAACAGAGACCTATTTCTTGCATTCATGGTCATTAATAAAAGAACAAAAATCTTAAAACTACCAAAGAAGAAGATGAAGAAGGAACAAAGAGCTTCCAGAGACAGAGAAACAGAAACATGAGTCCTAAGCTATTCGATATTTAGGAATATCAGATGGAGAGTGAGATGGGTGTTTGAGCCTTGGAAGGGTATTTATCCAGAGTGTTGGTTGCAGAATCTTCTCTGCGTGTAATGTCTCTGATGACACTGCAACCACCTCTCCTCTCCTGAGTCTGCACTTATTATGACTGCACCTCTGTTACTTCTGCTTCTGTGCCGCTGCCTTTGCTGCTGTGCTTATCTTGTCTCTGCCATCTTTACGGAAATCCATAAACAAGAGAAGTGGGGATTTTAAAAGCCAGCAATAGAAAAGGAAACAGTTTTATTACACAGGAGTTAGGAGTTACAGGGCTTACACACGGAGAGAGAGAGAGAGAGCTCTGGTGCTTAAGGAATTGGGCCCGAGTCCATGCCCTGAGAAGACTGTACGGCTCTGCTCTGTTCTGCTCTGCTTTTTTACTTTTTCCAGTGTTTTCACCTCAGCCTCCCAGTTCCCGCTCACATGTTGACTTAATTATTTTGGGAAATCGTGAGCCAAGGAATCCAGGGGTTCTGCTGCAATTGAGCACCTGCGAAGGAATACTCCATTTTTGCTTTTCTTTCATTTTTATTCTGAACCTTTGATCGATGATCAGACTTCATATATGACTGACTCTGTTAAGTCCTTGTGCGGGTGCACAATTGTGATCAGTCTGATCTGATCGATAGGTCACTTCTCATCAGTACAATGACTCAAACAGATCATCCTTGTAATCATTTTGATCCAATAGAGCCAGCCTACTGTAAGATGGCTGGCTTTATTATAATGGACTAATGGTTGAGATACAGCAGGGTGTTGCTGTTAAGTTTTGGTTTTTTTGTTTTTTTGGGTGTCCTTTTAACTCAGGATATCCGAGCTTACGTTCAACCCACTCATCCCTGAATGGTGCATAGAAGACCTTACAATCTCGATAATTCATTCGAATAAGTCTAAAACATAAAGACCTTATTGTAAGTAGTCCCAAAGAATTGACAGTATTTAAGAAATTTTAAACTTGAGACCTTGAGGAAACATACACCAAAGCACCCAAGCCTTGACCACTAGATCAATCATTTGAGGTTATAGTGGTGCAAGTTTCGTTTAGGAAAGACTTGGGTGCAAAGAGAAGCTTTTGAAATTAGAATGGCTAACATCACTCCCTTTATATAGCTTTCATCAAGTGATTTCTCTAGAGTCTCACCAAAAAAGGTAATTTCCTTAGACGAGCAGTAGTGCCCTGCCCATGTTAAAGACTGTCGTTTCAATTTGTTTGGTTGCAATTGAAGTTTTCTCATTTCACCAACAAAACAAAAAAAAAAGTTTTCTCATCCTCATTTTTTTTACGATTGGCAGGTGACTCTTAGTTTTCAAGCCGTTTTAGCTCCGGAATCGATATTAGCTCAAGATCCGTTACTTGGCAGCAAGAGCCGTTACTGGTATATCAAAATTCAAGCGAAAATTTTATACTTCATATTTGACTGAATCAGGTGCAGACCAATACGGGACTAATTAAACACAAACACAATAAAGTTTAGTTTACTGCAAATCCCTTTACCCCGTATCCTCCATATATTATTCTGGTTGTCATTAATCAGAATATATCATGTGATGTGTTATAATACACTAAAAAGAAAAAGGTGATGTTGTAACACCTAATATAACGTCACTTAATACATATTTCAAAAAATTATTTTATAGCTACATTTTCTCTAAAATTTTGTAATAAGTATTTTAATAAAAAATTTTATAACGACATTTGCCTATAAAATACCATAATAAATTATTTTATAGCAATATTTTTTTTATTTTATAAAATGCCGTAATAGTTTGTTTATAACGATATTTCTTATGAAATGGCATAATGCATTATTTTCTATAGATGAAATGTAGTATTAAGGCATGTGTAATGGCACATGTAAAAAAGTGTTATTATATTAAGTGTGGCTACTAGGGCTGTCAACGGGTCGAATACGGATCGGATATATGTATATTCGTATTGGAATCCGAATGTTTTCGGATCTTAGATTTCAGATCCGTATTCAAACCATGGATCTAAATCCTATATTCATATTCGCCAATTTTGGATTCAGATCAAATTCAAATCGGATTCGGATCGAAGTCAAAGAGAGATTTAAATGAGAAATGGGTTTGAACTTCGAATTTGAAGCACCACGCAACAGTGGATATTAAGCAACTAACAAAAAAAAACCGTACCCCAGAACTTAGAACAACCGGCCTGTTCTGTACAATGGAATTTCAGAGCAAAAAAGGTTTCAAAATAGAAGGTTTTGGATCAAATAAGGATGTATTAATTCAAATTTGTCTTATACTATGACCTTAAATCAATAAATATTATATGAAACCTTCATTCCTTCTATACTAATATATAAAAATACTTAAAAAGGCCTAAAAAAACATAATATATATACAAAAATAAACGGTCGGATATTTATTGGGTTGAATATGTGCAATACCATATTCGAATCCGAATATAATCAGATTCGGATAACCGGATCTTATTCGGATAATCGGATCTAAAGCTAAGATCCATATTCGGATAATCGGGTCGAATTCGGATCTTTATCCGACCCATTATCAGCCATAGTAGTAGCTACATCATCTTTCTTTCTTTTTCTTTTTTGTAGTGATAGACTCTATTGTAAAGGACCTATTAAAACATACGATATATCAAGTTTTGATTAGTGGCAGACTGAAGTGGCGTAAATAAAAAAAATGGGGTAAAGGAGTCCATCTCTATTTAGTTAGAGAAAATCTGTTGTCGTGTTACTTTTAGCATTGCTATTGCACGATATGGCACATCCCCATTTGGACCACATGGCACATCCCTTTTGATGCCAAGAGGAAAGCCACACCAAAGGCTATATATAATGTCATTTTTCACATTCTATGAGAAAGAGAATCTTACCCTGCTCGTGGGGTGACGGGCTAGCTCTTAAGAGCAGTAGCTATGGCCCAAAACCGAACATTCCGCAATGGAGAGGTGCACCCATGGTCACGCCTAGGGAGCGTTGCTACGCTGGTTGCGCCCTCCTCCCCTTTTTAAAATTTATGTTTACAAAAAAAAATACATATATATAAGGGTAAATTACACTTACCTCCCTTGAGGTACGCTATAATTACACTTACCTCTCTTGAGGTTTGAGGTTTCTGAAATAACACTTTCTCCTCTTGAGATTTGTGTATGGGTCAAAATAACACTATTTTATTGAAGTTTCCGTCAAAACAATAGTGATAGTTAGTAAAATAATTTTAACTTGACAAGATTACCCCCATTTAAGTTAAATGATAATTATGCCTTAGGCCATTAAAATTTTTGTTCTCATCTTTATGAAGGGGTAATCTTGTCCAGTTAAAATTATTTTACTAACTATCACTACTGTTTTAACGGAAACTTTAATGAAAGAGTGTTATTTTGACCCACACACAAATCTCAAGGGGGAAAGTGTTATTTCAAACACCTCAAGAGAGATAAATGTAATTATAGCATACCTCAAGGGAGGTAAGTGTAATTTACCTTATATATAATCTTCAAGGTCCATGCTAATTGTTTGATATTACTCCACTGAATATAAATAAATAAATTCAATCAAAGGTTTGTAATGACACTAAAAGTAGCTTTAATTTTAATGAATAATTATCAATATGATGATAAGCTACTAAATAAATCCTGGGTCAATTAATGACACCGACAAAATGGTATTGGAAGGAGCGTTTATATATCAAATTGGCTTCAAAATTGTACTATGTATTCCATCTGCCAGATATGACCGTGCAACCATGTTTGAAATTTCTCCTTTTTGAATCAGATATGAGTTCAGATCTAAATCCAACTCTTTAATCAATCTTTTGGCAGCACACATGCACACCATTCCATCCAAAATTAGTCTTAGGAAACTTTTATTTTTATCTTAACTCAGTGATCAGTCACAAAGTGGTTCCAAAACTGAAAAAACTAAAGGATCAACGGGCACGAAAAGGGCTCAAAACAGAAACAACCTCCATAGGTTGCAAAACCCTTCAGGAACAGGAAATATAAATTCAATTTCTAAAACCTAGAGCAGATTCCAGATAAGGATGCAGACTCTTACCAAGTAATTTCAGCAACAGATAAACCCTAATCTTTCAAAAACCTCAGTTTATCGGTTTAAGAATAACTCAATGCCTTCGAAAATTTTATTGCAGTAGACAGGCTAAGAGAGATTCGCCTTTCGCAAACTGGAGCTTGTGAGTTAGTGAGTCCAATGTTTTTATAACTGGACAGGTCACCGGCCTCCACCCAATCTCTGCTTGTTCTTCTTAAAAGATCAAGAGGCTTTCAACTTCGCTCTATTCTCGTAGAAGAAACTCGATCAAACCCCACTCAACAACGAACAGTCAAAACTCGAAAAAATTTATGATCTCAGAAGCTAAAGACTGAAAGTAAAGAAGATCAATGGGAGTCGAATGGAGGAAAGCTAAAGACTGAAACTAACGAAGACAATATGAGTTGAGGAGAACCCCGATCAAAATATTACAGAAATGCCATCGAATTGAAACACAGTTCGTCGTTTTTAAAAACCAAAAATTTCGATTTTTAAAAATGAGGGTCATTTTCAACCGTTTTCTAAAAAACAATTTCAAAACTCTCATTGCCAAACACGTTTTCGGTTTTTTGTTTTTAAAAACTGAAAATGGTGTTCAAACACATTACCAAACACCCTCTTACTTTTTTGGGTTTCTCCGTTCTCTTTTCTTTTCTTTGCTTGTTGGGTACAAAGATAAAGACTTTAACTTGGCTGCCAAGAACCTGAGCAAGAACATGCATGGCTGCCAAACTAAAACCATGACAATGACATTATCAAAAATCAATAATCCAACTATAAATATTGCATTTTGACTATAAATATTGCATTTTGACTATAAATATTGCATTTTGAATCAATATAGTAATTAGTATCTATACTATTAATAAAGGGAAGAGGGGGAATGTTCCCTCTAGATTCTGACATCCCTTTTTTTTTTCCAACTATTGTCCTTCACAACTAAAACAATCCAAAACAATAACCACCCACTACTCTTCGTTTAAATCACTACTTAATTATATGTTGCAGTTAAGGTAAAGATCGACGTGCAATATGCATGTGCCACCACTAGTATATTAAAAACACACAGCAAAAAGTTAAAAACAAATATGAAATCAAAATAAATCAAAATAAAAAATTTACATGGTTCGGCAAAGATGAAAATCACAACCAGAAATATCTAATTTGAATATAAGAAAGAAAATACCAAATTTAGAGAAGTACGCCCAAAATTTTTCTCACGGCTCCGCCTCAAACCCCGGGCAAGCTCACCGCAGAGCTCGATGCAGAAAGTTCGGCCTAAGTGTACAATAAAACCCATATCCAATTATTGACTAAATATATGCAAGGCACATACACAAAGTATAGTTAATCAACAAACTAATTCCTCTGAGTTGTTCGGATTGAAAAAATTCAAGCTGGTCTTAATCCATATTATTGAAGAATCGACTTTATTAAATTCGTTGTTAGTAATTTCTGAACGATTATAGATATAGGTTTTTTAGATTATATCTCAAAAGTAATAAGATATAAGCTGAAACAGTCTCCAGTAATAACTCTAGTTATCACTACTGACACAGTGAGGTATGATTTTTTTTTTTTGGTGATGAAAAGTCAGATATAGAACTTTACAAAGAGTTTACATGGATAGATCTAATGGTAGAACCTCCTATATAGTCAGAATTTACGAGAGGGGTGATAAAGATTGGGGGTGATGGACCCAGAAACATGAGTACTCTTCCGAGGCGAACTTTGCGAGAGCGTCCGCAACATTTGTTTGCTTCCCTGTAAATGTGATTGATCGACCAGAACTGAAGGTTGACACAGTGAGGTATGATTGAAGAGGCATCCGATGCGACTAATTGAATTTGAACGTACATAAATGATGTCTCACATGAATTCTGCATCTAACGAAGCAGGAAAGGCTTTGAATGCCTTCCACATTGAACCAACTGATGTGATAAAACATATAACAGCTAGAATGTGGAGCCTACCTTAAACTCCCACCATTGATATCCTTTGTAAGGTGTCAAGGACACTGTAAACTAGACCACTCATCATGACATGGTAGAAACAAGCTGTTGCTCAAAAGTTTCCAGAGGTGCAAACCAAAACTGTTCCATTCTTGGTTTTATGTCATGACAGCCATTCAAATGACAACAGTTCACCTTTCCTTTCTTAACTATTCCACTGCTTTTTGTTGGATTTGAATCTTCAAATAATCAGTCTGCAGTGTCTCCTCAGGCTTGAGTTTACATATGCAGAAAACAACTTTGGTAGTCTCCTAGAAATTGAAAGAAAGCAGTCTGGCACAAGCAGGTGGGAATAAAGCTCAACCACTGAACTGAACTGCAGCTATCAGTGGAGGTGGCTCAGACCTTCTTCTTCCTTTTCTTTTCTTTTCTTTTTTTCTTTTTGTGTGGTGCTATCTTCTGTGCTCTTGGTACTAAAGCTTCCCTTTTCACCTTCTTTGCTTCGGATTAGTGCTCTGCTAAGTAAACCCCACTTCCATTACATTGACTTGACAGGAGTCTCTGGAAGTCTCTTGGTATATATTGAAGAGAAGTGAGAAATAAGTGGATGAAAGTTAAGAATACGTTTCAGAGCAATCTGGTCATTATATGAACTTCATCTCTGCAACAGATTTAATATTACTGGAACTAGTATGATGTTAAGACTCGGACAACTAGAATCTCCAGCTTCTCAGGAACTCTAAACTAGTATGATGGTAAGACTCGGATAATGGTTAAAGCTCAGCATAGGAACATGGTGGCCCAAGCCCAACCATGTAAATCTGTCAAATACTTTAAGTGACAAACAACCCAGCCCGGCCCTAACACAATTATCCTCGAGAAAGTCTAAATTACGGTTTATGGTCCTCTACTCTAGCTGGTAATTTATGGCCCAGCCTGGTAAGCCCGATGAACAGAAAACTATTTAAATCGGCTTATAATGTCGATTTTGAGGCCCAGAGGCCTATTAGGCTGAACTTTTAAAGACTGAAATAATCAAGGCCTCTCTCTCTCTCTATCTCTCTCTCTCTCTCTCTGCATTGGAGCGAAGAGTGAGGGAGATCCTGGTGAGCGATGAAGGAGAAGGCTCTCTCTCTACATTGGAGCGAAGAGTGTGGGAGGTCCGAGTTAAGCGATAGAGGAGACGGCCTCTCTCTCTTTCCATATTGCTATCCCAATTTTTTAAAATTCGCATTTACTAAGCTTGAGATATCCGGGGTGGGTTTTGTGGCCATTCACGATAGTCAAGGCGGGGTTGCTGTTGCACCACCACTTTTCTCTCCGGAATTAGAGTTTTTAGAATTGGATTTGTAAAGATTGTCTGCATATATGCTTGATGTTGAAAGCCCAACAACACATAAGAGGAGGAGCCTCAATCTTAAAACTAGGTATTAAAGTGAGGGAAGTCCATCTCTTGATTCTCTTATATGGTGGGTGAAACAATGATGAATTCCCAATGTGAGACAAATTCCAATACTTGATTTCTCTGATAAGCAAAGAAGAAATTCTGAAACGAAAAAAAAAATGCAAAAAATGGGAAATGAGGAGAGAGGAGAGAGAAGAAAATGCTTGGAGTTCTCTAAGAAGGGAACTTCAAGTTAAGCGGAGATATATATAATATATTAATATAACACATGTATATCTA